>JAODXP020000023.1:32006161-32374264 GCA_027497455.2 Sardinella longiceps | reverse complement strand
AATGGGTTTTCAGTTCTCACCAGCATAAATATGATGTAGAAAAAGACCTTATACTCAAACTATTCCCAAACAACCCTGTGCTACATTGTTGTGCACCATTATGTGTTCCCATTTTGTTAATGCTGTAATAATTGTGCAAAATTCTGATTTCTGTGGTGCAGAGTGTAGCCTACTTGGTAGGACCAGAGTGTCTCAGGGGGTACACAGCAGTTAAAGTTTGGGAACCAGTTTGCACTGGCTTATACATCCCGGACTATCAATAATGTTGGTTTTGTAGCTCATGGAGGAAAAAAGGATGGAGACCCTCAGGCCTGCCCACAGATAGGCCTGTATTGCAAATTCTTGAATCAAGAATGTAGAGGGTACACTTTAACTTGAAACAGGCAAAATTTTTATAAGCATGACTTAGCATGCCCTTAGATCCATGCATTCACAACTTCCTCCATTCTGAGTTATAATTGATGGCTTTTTAAAAGCATTAAAACATTGGTGTTCAATCTATTCATATCCAGCATAGAACTCCCAAAAAGTTGTTTTCATTTGGAGGTGCTGGATACAGCCTACCGGCATCCCATCATTTCAGATAATGTCCAAATTCATATTCAACTTGGAACTCCCAAAAAGTTTTCATTTGGAGGTGGTGGACTATTGCTCCATTCCAGAAACATGGGATGTTGGACAACCTCAAAGCGTTCCAGGCAAACAAAGTGGCTAATGGTTGTAATAGGCTATTATTTACCTAGAGGCATTTCCACTATCAGCTATGTGTGTCTCGTTTTGTTTGCAGTTTTATGCCTACCATAAACTTCACGAAGAGATAATATGTAAGGGATAACGGCCGACGAGGTGTCCAGTTATTCATTTATAATTGGCGAGGTGGAATCTAGAACTCCGGCGACGCGCACAGCGCAGAGACGGAGTTATTCCGCCAAGCCAATTATATGAATAACTGGACACCTCGGAGGTCATTTTCCCGCTTATCTCCCGTATCTATCTATCTCTCGTATATTTGAAGAAGCGTATACAACGTAAAAGAAATATGCAACTTAAATTTAAAAGAAGCTAACCTGTTCGGTTTGGGTACTACTTTCAGTTGAAAGTAGATCTACAAGGCTGCTTATTGTTGTTATTGTTACCATTCTGAGAGGCATTCATATGGAACGGTAATCAGTTTTTAGATGAGTTATTTTTTGGAACTACTTCCAAAGTAGCCAGTTATCTGGAAATAATGGCCACCTAGTAGCCAATCAGAGAAGAGAATGGCGTTCTGAAGGGAGATAAAGCAACATAACATTGCCCTTGTAGAACATATTATGGTAAAGGTCCCATATTATGCTTTTTTAGCTCTTAGGTTCAGAACATGCACCAGTGGCGTTTTCAAAATGACATAACGTTACAAACCGTTTCATACGTCACCCATAGGGATGAAAAGGAACTGTTGCGTTGTGTTACTAAACGTTACGACCGCTGAATTCGCCACAGGTAACTAGACACCTGCAGCCAACACATTGAGGATTTCTCCTGTAGCCTATGACAGGCCATCCCTAAATTTGTTAATTCATCATTTCCATTGTTCTTGGCTGCAAAGTGGCTGCCAACCTGTCTCTTTCGCAATTATCCATTCTCATTGCCCTCAGCTGCTTAGGTGACTGCCAATGTTGTGGGAACCCAGCCACCATACCCTGTGACATACGTAGTTAGGAAAATTCTAAACTGGTGGTTTAAGCACACAGCAGCTGAACAGTTACTAACAGTGTAAATTGTCTATTTTAACAGTTGAGGCTTTTTATCAAACTTAAAGTTTTGTAGTGGCAGTATAGACCCAAGAAATAAATTCAAAAGCCATAAAAAGTGATTTTTTTTTTTTTTTGTGATGGTGTTCTTTGTGAGAACACTCATAATACATTATCTAGTACAACTAAATGCTGATGAATGTAGTCTGTAGTCTTTCAGTTTGTTTCACAAGTTTCTGACAGTGGGCGCCACCATTGTTGTCATTCTACTGCATCAAGGTGAAGTCGGGGTACATCAAACTCAAAGTACTCCCACTTCCCAACTTGAATCTCCCACTTCAAGTGAAGTTCCAGTGCACTTTTTGTATTTTGAGGTCGGAAATCTCCTACTTCTCAGCTTTCTGGAATGCATTATTAAGCCTACCTGCCCCAGTGCCTATCAGGGAATGTAGTACCAAACCACCAGTCATTACATGTAGAAAAGCTATGTTATGGGAGTAGACACTACATAAATTGCTCAACTCATTTAATTTCCTGTCATTAGTTGAAGGGATTGCAGTGTTTGTAAGGATTATAGCCTGCAGATTATTTGTCAACAATCGAATGATTTGCAGTTTTCCAGTTCCAAGTCTGAACTCCTAAAGGGTCATTCCGTGTGAAATCAACCAGTGACGGACCGGTCACCCTCTCTGAAAAATCTGAAAAAAATTACAGTTGTTTGTACACTCAACCTAAGCTTGAATGTGAAATAGTAAGTCTGTATCACTAATGGTTGCAAAAGTACAGCCATTTGAAATTCAAAGTAATTTTAAGCATTTTGGTGAACAAGCCTTGTGTCCAACTTCCAACATAACTGGCTCTTTTAGTATTTCACACACAATGATGAAACCATGTGCATAGTAACATATTTTCCTGTAGAGTTCAGAAATCTACTCAGATCAGATGTATCTTGTGTAGTTTCCCCTCTCCAGAGCTCTGAAGATGGCTGTAAATTCTATACGTGTTTGGACACCTCCATCTTTCAGGGCTTCTTGTGCAAAAACTAAGTGAGACAAATTTATCAGAGTATTTTTCCTAGTCACATATGGATTTCGTAGTCCTGTTTGTGCATTAACTTTTGTTGATATTGTTATCATACTGTCAGAGCATTTTTTAAAAAATAGGTATGATTTTTTTTAAGGCCATATTCATCCTCTCATTTCACCACTTGGACAGTTAGCAAGATTTTTTAAATTTTTACTATGAGTCATTCAGTATCTGAGGAACACCTATCCAACATTTGGTGTTGTTGCTGAGTCTCGTTATTTAGATATGATTTTTTGAAAATATTGTCAGTAAATCCACTGAATTAAAGGAGAAATCCTACCCAACAACTTACTTTCATTTTCATTTCATTCTGCCCCATTCACTCAGCATTAGTTTGTTTGTTATTTGGTCTATAATCAATTTTTATGTTCTTTTTCTGAAAGACAGCATTCAGGTAACTGGAACAATGGGCCTATTGGCTTTATGCTGGATTTCTCCTTTAATTGCTTATCTGCAGTACCACATTGCGCCATATGTGGTGCACTTTCAATACAATGGAAGTCAATGTAAATCAGTGGAGTTACTGACAATATTTTCAAAAAATCATATCACAATAACGAGACTCAGCAACAGCACCAAATTTTGGACAGATGTTCCTCAGATACTGAATGAGTCATGGTAAATTTTTAAAAAATCTTGCAAACTGTCCACATGGTAAAATAAGAGGATGAAAACAGCTTTTTCCAAAATTGGAACTATCTTTGTAAAAATGCTCTGACAGTATGATAACATTATCAACAAAAGTTAATGCATAAACAGGACTGCAAAATCCATATTTGAGAGGGAAAAAAACTTGGATAAATTTATCTCACTTCCATTTTGAACAAGAAGCCCTGAAAGGTGGAGGTGTGAAATCACACATAGAATTTACAGTCATCTTCAGAGCTCTGGAGAGGGAAACTACACAAGATACATCTGATCTGAGTAGAGTTTTGAACTCTACAGGAAAATGTGTTTCTATGCACATGGTTTCATCATTGTGTGTGAAATACTAAAAGAGCCAGTTATGTTGGAAGTTGGACAAAAGGCTTGTTTACCAAAATGCTTAAAATTACTTGAAATTTCAAATGGCTGTACTTTTGCAACCATTAGTGATACAGACTTACTATTTCAGATTCAAGCATAGGTTGAGTATACAAACAACTGTAATTTTTTTCAGATTTTTCAGAGAGGGTGACCGGTCCGTCACTGGTTGATTTCACACGGAATGACCCTAAAGCAAATAACCCATATCAAACAGTTAGCCTAGTTTTCTGACAAAACACAACATTTAAATCTACATTTTAAAATGCAAAAAAACCCCTCTCTTTATACATCCTGTGGCAACACATCAAACCTTTGATCAGATTGGCTCATTTTTAACAACGATTTCTAGTTCCAAAATGATTTGTGTTAGACAGACAGGGATGCTTCTGCTCCAGTAGTGCATGGTAGGCCATTCCACCGGTGTGTGGAACAACCCATGAAAAGAGTCTGGATTGTCTTGTGCAAGGTGCTTGGACTGGAAGATGTCGTTCTTGTTGCAAAGGGTAACGTTAGCCTTTGTGACAACACTCCAATAGGTATGTGCAGACCCATTAAGCACTTTGTAGTAGAGGCCTGCATTGGGATTGCCATTCTCGCGGGAACGGGAGGTTTGAAATTGGCTGTGGGCGGGAGCAGACACTGTCAAAGACTGCGGGATCGCTTCCAAGCACTTACAATAGTGCAACATTTCATATTCTGCATCACCACATCAGTGCACCTTCAGAGTGGGTTTTTAGTGTCTGAGCGCATGTTGGAAGAGAGACGCACAAGATTGCACTCTTTGAAAAAAGTGTTTTTGGGGTTGCTATAGAACCGAAGTCGCTAGAGCAGTAGCCTCTTAGACGGTGATTCAATTTGGTAAATTAATTTCTTACATTTCATATTTTATTTTGGTTATTTATTTCACTTGAGACAGAGACTGCGGTGGTGGTGTTGAAGCATACGCAGCCTGTTTTAGAATGTTTTTTTATTTTTTTTTGAACGAGACACCTGAGACCCAATGAGAAACAAACAGGCTGAGAGTCAAGCTTATGATGACTGTCCAACTCTGTCCCATAACATTGATAGAAGTTAATAGGTGAAGTTCTCACCTCTTTTATTGCTCACCCATACTTGAAACTGTATCCTGAATTGCTGCAAATGTCATTTTTTTCAGACAATGAACTCCAGCGTTGTGGACTACAGGTGAAGAGGTCCAACTTTGGGGACTAAGAAAGCTTCGTAAAATATCTGAAAGCATCATAGCTGGGATTTCTTCTTTCCTACATCTGTATGGATCCTACCATGTTGATGTGGAGGGTTTTTCATGCCTATGTGGCAATCCAGGTGGCTGTGAGGTCCTGTTATGCCCACAGCTTTTTTACCTGTGAGCCCAGCAGGGTGCAGTGGTGCCATGGGATGTCCTACAACATGACTTTTTTCCCTAACATGTTGGGACATTATGACCAAGACATTGCAGCTTTGGCAATGACGGTACGAAGAAAACATTCTTGTTATAACTTAAGTGGTCAGTTTCAGTTGGAGCTGAAGGATTAATTAAATTCAAATTGAATATAGTATTTGAAGCAGTGTGACTAGCAAAAGGCTATGGTTTTTAACAAGTATATTTGCCTCGCAGCCCTATACAGACAGTATGAGGAGCATCTCTCTCTCTCTCTCTCTCTCTCTCTCTCTCTCTCTCTCTCTCTCTCTCTCTCTCTCTCTCTCTCTCTCTGTACATGGCAGGTAATAATATTACAGGGGCAAGGAAAAACTCCCTTCTATCTGTAGTAGCGTAATTCATTTTAGGAAGAGACTTGGGCAGATCCACACCTCAAATACCCAACCCAACTGCCTGGAGCCCAATGAAGTACCTGTACAGTTGAGCCCAATGAAGTACCTGTAGAGTTAGTGGTCTAGTGATGGTTTTGACCAAGTAACAGGAGTATAGAATACTGTCTGACTAGTATTAGATGGTAGTAAAAGCATTTAGGTTATTTTTCTTGCTTACACTCAGTGCTTTACAATGTATTTCTCACATTCACCCATTTACACAAGTGTCAAGTGGAGCTTGACATGCAAGGCACCAACCCACTCACTGGGAGCAATTTAGGGCTTAGCATCTTGTACAAGGACACTTCAGTAGGGTCAGGTGGAGTAGGGCTCAAATCTACAACCCTCCAGTTGCTGGACAGCACCTCTACCACCTACACCACTACCACCCAACTTCTAGCTCTAATTCCAATTCATGTTTAGGAAATGTTGAGTTGAGATGTATCCAATCACGTGTTTTTAGATTGTCTTAACTATTTGTACAGTTAGTCGACTCGGTGTACATTAGACAGACACAGTGTACATTAAGACTGTCTGTCATCTTTTTTTATTTGAAAGCTCACAAAATACTGTAGGTACTTTGGTACCACAGAAACAGACTAGCAAACAGGCAACAACACATGAACTGAATGGGGCATAGGAAACAAGACAACAAGACAAGTCACAGTCCTGCCTAGCTTGATGGTGCCTTTAACAGTAGTTACCCTCCACCGGTTTGGTTTGAGTGGGAAACCAGTTTGCCAAAGACTGAAAGTTATTGTCCTCAGTACACCTCTTTTAGCATGGCTTTGTCTTTGGAGTATAATGTTAAAAATAAATGTCGATTTAATCTTCAATTCAATTCTTACAGCACTTCATGCCCCTTGCTAACCTCCGGTGCTCGCCAGATGTCCATCTCTTCTTATGTCAGGCATTTGTTCCACAATGCATTGAGCCCACATTGGTGTTGTCACCATGTCGGGAGCTGTGTGAGAGAGTCCATTCAGACTGCAAGACAGATATGCAGACCTTCGGTTTGAGCTGGCCCCAGGAGCTACATTGTGACCGGTATGTACTCATAGATTTGGATTTCTTCTGAGCCAGGTATTACTTCCCAGCAGTCAATGGGGTTGGACAAAAACAACAATGAAATCTGTGAGAAGTCATATTCAACAGTGATATTTGTGTTAGCATATCAGTGAACGCTACAGACTACTTGGTTAGTTTCACACCTTTGTAAACAAACCAAGTAGTCTGTTAGCCTGGCGAATGCCAAACTAAAATCACAAGTGATATTTAGTCTGGGGACCTACCTATTGCATTTCTTGTAGCGGAAGCATCGTTTACAATTGTCCATAGCCGTTTATTGGGCGCTATGAATGTCTATCATAGCGTCTGTACCTAACTCGGAGCCAATACCAGAGCCACCACGTGACTTAAAATGCGATTGAGGGACGTACAAATCCCTTTTGTTCTGCGATTGGATATCGAAAGCAGGCGAGAAAAACGGCCATGGTCTCCATGCTCCTCTGCAGAGTGAAATTAAATAAGCGTGCAAAGGAGCATGGGAATTCCCAGGCTAGTAGTCTGTAGTGTTCACTGAAATAAATAATTACTAAATTACTTAAACTTAATTTAGCTTAATTTAATTTGATAAACTAGGAAGGAAGTGTATTACTCAAGTAATTTATAGAGTATTTATACAGCAGAAATAAACAACAAGAGTGCTTCACAGGTTTAGCAGATACAATATTAAAATAGCAACAGCTGGCAACAAAAGTGAGTACAGCTCCTAGTGCTTTCCTAATTGTGCCATAATTATTAAAGCCCACCTATGCAGGATTATTTTTTTTCAATCGTTAACAAGATTGTGTGTTTAAGCTCATATCCAAAACTCTATACAATTACCACAGGATGGTGTTGCTGTAGCCATACAGTTGACACATTTCTTTCTGTTTTCACATGATGAGGTGCTGGTGCAGTAGAATGTTTGCATTTTCCTTACAGGCTACAGGATGACCCTCACACCAAAATGATGTATTTTTTATGTCTTATTTGCAAATGCTGAAGTGTGCCTGAAAATCTAATGTCCAAAACCAGCAGGACAAAAGCCTTAGTTTGCCAATAACAGAGGAACAAACATTACTTGAATTAACATTGAACACTTTTGCCTAGGGTTAAAATGTCATCCTCCTACACACATTCTACACTTCTTCCACACGTCCACAAACAACTTACTGTAGTAGTACTCTAAATGGCAAAGGCACACATAATAAGATTTTTCTCTGTATACGGTATTTTATAATGTGTGTAATATGTCATGTCTATGCCATGTTGTGGAAATTTAAGGATACCCAAATTTCTTATGGGATAAAACTGTATCTCTCCGTCCATTCATCCGTCAACTCACTCATCCACAATTGAGGAAGTTGCCCCAGGTGTTGACAACATACAGCTAATTTGTTGTAGTTTTGAGTTAGTAAAAAAAAAAAAAAAAAAATAGTATAATTATTAATGTGCAAGGATGCACATTTAACTCAAAACCTGTCATTTATATCAATCCTCATCACTCCTATGAGGGTGCAATGAGAAGAAAACGTTTGCATTTTAGTTTAATCCTACTTTAATCCCACCTCTTTATATCTCAAGGCATATTTTTTTTCCAAAGTCATGTTGGTACGCCTGAAATCAGGCATGGCATGAATACTATCAGGCCTGCATTAGGTGGCCAGACAGTTTTCTGCAAATATCTGGTGAACCGTAGGGTCTAGGAGGACCATATCTTTTTTTTTGTAGGTTTGTCTTCAGAGGCCATGCAAATGACTAAACTTCCAAATATATAACAATTACCTACCATAGCCTTCTCAACTGTTATTTCTTTTTTACCTTTTTATTGAACTATAAATAGACATAGCCTAAATAAAAACACATTCTTGTAAGATTAACGAGGCAGAGTTGGCCTAATTAAGAGTGTCTAATTCCTGAATCATAAGAAAGGAACAGAAGTAGCCTACATAACATGGACCTCACATTTAATACTTCTTAAATGCAGAAATGTTGAGTCTTCTTGACTGCGGTCTCTAATAGACCTAGCTCATTTTTTACCTTGTGCCTTGTATGATTCTAAGTCACAAACACTATTGGCAGGTTATGTCAGGCTATTATGTAAAAAAAATGGCCGAACCAGTGCCCCCTGATTGAACCACACAAACTCTTCAATAAACTCTTGTCCTTCAGTTGCAAAATGAATCAATGCCAGTAACTGATTTAGTTTAGACACAAACAGACTACATAAACTACACTCATGGAAGTTCAGGTTTCTAACAAGAAAACTCTGGTGCTGTCAAACGATAAAAAAAAATCTGATTAATCACAATTAATCATTGCAAAATTTTGTGATTAATCACAAATCACATGTTCTTCTGAAATGGGGCAATTTGCCCCCATGGATTCCCCAAACTTCAACCCTCTGCTGTTGTTGGACACTCAGGAGCTAGTCCATAATCTTTGTAGAGTTTGACTTGATAGCCCTGACATTTTCTATCTGAAATTGAACATAATGCATGCCATGAATGTGGAAATATATCCATCAGGATTAATCTGAGTTCATTTTTTTTTATCTGAGTTAAATTTTCTGGATTAATCACTTGAGTTAATCAGTTGATTTTTACCAGCACTAGTATAGATAAATAATGAACAGAGTAGGAGATTGAGACAAATTGACAAGTGTGATTTATTATCGATGTTACGCCCCGGCTTGGCCGGCTGCGTAAACGCCCATCTTCGTCTTTGCTTGTATGCATTGGCTATGGGCTGCTCTCTGTCTGTATGTCTGTTTGTTTGTCCCCAGGCCTACAGGTGGACCCGTGACCTGGCCATGTTCTTGTTGTTGGCCAAATTGGGAGGTCTTTAAAAGAGGACTTCCTGTTTCCTCTCTCTCTCTCTCATTCTGCTCTGGCCGTGGGTCCATGCGGCTGGCTGCAGCCCTGCTCCTGCATTACACCTTTTCTTACACCACACTCCATTTACTGATGTACACCACACTTTTGGTTAACTACTACACTTACTGATATGTCTTATTTACTTTAATAAACACTTATTGTTTACGATTTTATGTCGGTGTGGTCTCCCCTTCATGTCTTGGCCATCAAACGAGCCTGGTGGACCTGACATCCTGGAAAAAAAATATTCTGAGCGCGACAGTCATGTTTGTTCAGCGGTACATCTAGTTTTACTCCAGGCTAATTTCAAATTCAATCAAGACGATCTCTTACTACTTGTGTGTGGCAGTTGTAGGTCTACTGGTCTTTTATGCCTCTATAGTTCTTTATTTTCTCTTACTGTTGCTAGAAATACTGTACATTCCAGATGTGTTTGTTTCTCCACCAAAAGTGAATAATATAGGCCTACTGCTTGACCCAAAACCATGTTTCATCCAAATCCGTGCAGTGCTTTTCAAGTTTTTCTATACACAAACAGCCAAACCAATGTTGGGGGGAAAAAAAACATAACCTGCTAATAACAATTACCAGTACATACTGTAAGTCCTCTTCCAGTAAATGTTTTTTTTCCTTCTTCTGCCGTAGGTTAAATTACTGCCAGAAGTCCCATGATGGGTCAATTGTGTCCCCCACAAAGCATGTGACCACAACCAAGAGCTCACCCTCATCAAAGCGGGACCTGGGTTTTTGGTGCCCATTGCAGCTTAAGGCTCCACCGGGACAAGGTTCATCATTTTTGGGAGCTCAAGATTGTGCCCCTCCTTGTGAAAATATGTACTTAAAGCCAAATGAAATTAAGTTTGCCAAGACCTTCATTGGCGTGTGCTCCATTGTTTGTTTGTGTGCCACACTCTTCACATTCCTCACCTTCCTTATTGATGTCAAGCGTTTTCGCTACCCAGAGCGACCAATCATCTTTTATGCAGTGTGTTACAGCTTTGTATCACTCATCTACTTCATTGGGTTTTTGCTTGGCAACGGTGCTGCCTGTAACAAATCTGCCCGGCCTGGAGGTGTGGCCACAGTTGTCCTTGGTGCTCAAGACAATAAGGCCTGCACTCTACTCTTCATGCTGCTATACTTCTTCTCCACAGCAGGCATTGTGTGGTGGGTGATTCTCACCATCACCTGGTTCTTGGCAGCGGGGCCCAAGTGGAGCTGTGAAGCCATTGAGAAGAAAGCTGTGTGGTTCCACTCAGTAGCATGGGGCCTACCTGGAGCACTGACCATCATCCTCCTGGCACTAGATAAGGTGGAGGGGGACAGCATCAGTGGTGTGTGTTTCGTGGGACTGTATGACCTTGTAACACTGCGCTGGTTTGTACTTACACCATTGTGTGTGGGTGTGCTCACTGGCTTAGCTCTTCTACTGGCTGGCATTGTGTCCCTCAACAATGTGCGGCAGGTGATCCAGCATGATGAGCACAATCAGGAGAAGCTGAAGAAATTTATGATCCGCATTGGCGTTTTTAGTGGCCTCTATCTGCTGCCATTGCTCACACTGCTGGGCTGTTATCTGTATGAGCAGGGCCGACGAGAAGCTTGGGAGCATAGCTGGATCAATGACCGCTGCCGTGACTACAGCATTCCCTGCTCTCACAAGGTAAGCATTTACAATTTGCTTTTATTCACTGATGTTAGGTCAACTTTTAAAATTACAAACTACAATATTGTTCTGATTTAAGTATTGTTTCTTTTTCTATTATTGCATCTGAAAATTGTCTAACACTGTTCTTGTAGGGAACAAAGTTTGATTGGCCAGACCTGTCCTTATTTCTGGTCAAATACCTGATGACTCTGGTTGTAGGCATATCTGCAGTTTTCTGGGTCAGCAGTAAGAAGACTTGCTCAGAATGGGCCATCTTCTTCAAACGGACTCAAAAGAAAGAGTAAAGACTTTAATTTCATGGTCTACAATGATTTAAGCTATAGAAATTCATAATATATGCAGGCTTCAATTATGTTTTCAATCTTTCATTTAAAAACATGTTTTCTTTCTGTTCTAAATACAGTGCTATCAGCGAGAGTCGCCGAGTGTTGCAAGAGTCATGTGAATTTTTTTTGAAGCACAATAGCCGAACGCAGCACAAGAAGCAGCACTATACGCCTAGCTCTCACAAACTTAAGGTCATCTCCAAATCCATGGGAACCAGCACTGGGGAACCAATCCCTGCACCCACTGATAACCATGGTGAGGAGTTTCTGCTCACCCAGAATGTTGGAAACCACCATGGCAGGAATCCGTCTGCCTTCTCAAGGACACAAAGTTCCTCGGAGATGTCCGGAAAAGACCAGATAGAGAGGCCCACATCTAGGAGAAGTGCTAAAGGCCCTATTGGACAGGCCATGGCTGCTCATTTGAGCTCAGAGAAGCGGAGCAACACTGGAAGTTCAAGCAAAGTTAGCAGTCAGTCTGAGAACTTCCGAAAGATTTCAGCCGGAGGGTAAGTACGACTTCATATATATTCATCATATTGCAGGGAAATACAGTTTGCCACATTTAATGTTGTACTTTGAACGTTTTGAAACTATTTTTTTGGTGTAGTAATACCAGCCAGCACAACAAGTGCTGTGCATGTTTTAAATGAAAACCTGTTTTAAGGACATTGGACATGCACATAGCAAGCCATTCTAAAGCAGACAAAGGGCCAAATATCGAGAGAGGACCAATCTACAAAATTTTGGTGTCAACTTCCCCTTTTACTTGAAACGGTCACTACTCTATTACAAGTCTACTTATGCCAGTGTGAACCTAACTTACTATTAGCCAAGGCTGTGTTACAAGTCCACCTATGCCCTGTTTTTGTTGTCTGTCTTGTCCCTTGTCTGTACCTTAAGTAATCACTGCACTTTATTTTTGCCTTCATGTATGCACTAAAGATGTTTCAAGCAAACTTGCACTGGTTTTCACGTTTGTTGGATGGATGGATGATTCTAGAGGTCACATTTCATCATTGTGCATGCAATACGTTTACCGTTGAACCGTGCGGTACATAAACGTTGTGGCAAACAAACCGACCGATTCGGTTATATTTTCTGAACTGTACCAGCCCTACTTTATACAGTGTAGGTTAAAATGACAATTTAACCACTTGACTTGACTCGTCTTTCAGGATCGTGCTGCAAGTAATATCCGTGAAATCATTACTTCATTAAAAAATAATAATAATAATAATAATAATAAGTTCATGTTATTTGACAAGTCTTCCTGGATATTGAGTAATTTGGGTGATTCCAAATGTTTGAATAATAGTGTAGAATAAAAGTAATTATCGGAGTACAATCTACTGATGTTTCTGAAACTTCTGATAACTTCTTTTTATTCTCTTCAGTATGAAACCAAAATTGGAGTTTCAAGAAGATATGCAGTCATCTCCCCACGGCATTCTTCACAGTAGTGGCGAGAGCCCTCAGCCAAGAAGTCAGGATCAAAGGAGCAGTTGCTCTAATCTTCCCAAAATGCAATCTTGAACCTGACTCTCAAACCTTAAATCTGAACTCCTGAAATGCTTTTTGAACTTGGAACCTTCAACCCTGTATTACATGTGCCTCTCCAAACTGCAGCCCATAAATTATATGCTGCAGGAACAAGAATCAATACTGATGCACTGGAACCAGATTGGGTTAAAGCTTAATCTTTGCAGAAATGTTCTGCATTCTGCTTGTGGGGCATTCCTGTGTCTTGTTATATACCTACATTAAGCACTGGAAATGTGGGGATTTCTGTAATGATAATTAAGGGCTGTGGTATCAGTTTAATTCCTGCTTACATTTTCCAAGTATAGCTTTTGCATCAGCTGGGTTTTCATTCACTTGAAAAATTCAGCTCAAGAATCCACATCTGTTTATCTTTCCATCAACACTGTACTGTGGCTAAAAAAACAAACAAATGGGCATTGGCCTAATTACGTGGCATGATGCGACTAAAAGGAGACAATGTCACAAGGACAACGACCAAGGATAGACATATGGTAAATATATAAGTTTCTATAGACTTATTCACATCATAAGCTACTACACCCCCTTGAGTTAATGAAATGTATTTAGCATTATGGGACCGATGTGAATTTACAGGTGTTACAGATTTCTTATTTGCATAATCTAAATGTGAGTTAACTAGTTGGATGGAAACCCATCTTTTGGGATGGCTGTAGAGCAGAAGTTCCTCAAGTGTGGGCCAGGCCACCTAGGGAGTGGGGTGAAAAGATATAATAACACCTCAACAGCAACTGCTCAAATCAAATACTGAGCAGAGGTGTGAGCAGCAGAGCAATTAATATTGGTAGGCCTATAGACCTAAGTTTTAGATCTCACAAATATTGTCAGAAGGGTGCCTGCAACAGAAAGATAGAAACCATTAATGTAAAGCCTTAAATGTATTATTTTTATAGAATAGTATTTCTGATGAGAGAGAAATATTTGCTTTTAAGGGACTATGCGCAGACATTATCTGAGGAAGTGTCTTGATTTTAGAGGTTTGTTGTTTGTTTGTTTGTTTGTTTGTTTTCATAAAGATATGCTTCCAAAGAGAGACAAATCATAGACAGCTTTATGTATGAGTGGGTCAGTCCTTGAGTAACTCTTTTTGGGTAAATTACGGTCATCATGTCTAGTCTACTTTTTATTGTAACTGTTTCTTTGAGGCACTACCTTTAATGTCTGTGAATCACCAAATTGCCTGTTTGAAAAGATACATGGGTTTCAGTCATTTCATGTTAGTAGTTTTTTTTTTTTTTTTTTTTTTTTTAAAACCATGTTTTACGTTTTGGTAGTTGCTTATTGTTACTGTTTTATGTCTCTTTAATATATGGAGTCCCTAAAGTGACATGGGAAAAATTTTATATTTCTGGCGCGCAAGTTTTGAGTGGTCATGCGAAAGTGTTAGGTGCACACCTAAAAATTTCTGTTTCAGCTGTGCATATGAAACTTTAATGTGAGCACACACAATTTTTGTGTTGACCAAAAACTTTTATGTGCGCACCTGAAACTTTTAGGTAAACACCTGGAACTCTCTTTCGGGCTCTGTACATTTCATACATCTCCGTAAAAAAAACTAAGGGAGTACTCGGTTTTGACCATTTACATGTATGTTGGAGTAAAGGAACTTTGTACTCGTATTCTGAAAAATAATGCTCTCATTTAGAGAATTTATTTACAGAAAATGAGGCATCAAAATAAATAATTAATAACCATTTGGCCATTTCTAAAGGAAAATATTTTATTTAAAATTTGAGATAAATGTTATTTGTATTTTATAGAATAAATCAAAAATGTATATTTCTCTGAAACATAGGCTAGACCTATAAATGGTAAAATCAGAGAAATGATAGAGAATGTTGCAGTGTTCCCTCAGCTGTATTTCACAATGCTTTGTGCAACTGGTTTTATCATGTAAGTTTAATTCTATGGCCTGCCTGATGGCCATGGATCCTGACTACTATACTCGCACTAAGGCACCTCAGTATCTATACTTGTGTTTGATTATAAACCATACTTTACCCCAACTCGGCAACTCCAGCAATATTTCACTGAATAGATGTTGCTGACTGAAGGCTGAAGCAAGGCTTTGCTTCATAGGTCATTGCTTGCTAATATACCAGACAAGACAGACCAGAAAATACATTTTCCAACACCTCAGATGTTTTCAGATTTTATGGAGCTGATATCTCACTAATTACACTACTACACTTGTTGATGTAAATCCCAAATCTATTACTTTTATGAAGAAATATTTCTACCATTCAAACTTTGTATGGAGATGACCATTTTCTGTGTCCAGGCAACAGACTGCAGGTTCTAACCAG
This sequence comes from Sardinella longiceps, assembly GCA_027497455.2. Taxonomy (NCBI): domain Eukaryota; kingdom Metazoa; phylum Chordata; class Actinopteri; order Clupeiformes; family Clupeidae; genus Sardinella; species Sardinella longiceps. The sequence goes on along the minus strand of JAODXP020000023.1, from coordinate 32,358,823 downwards.
CCTAAGCCTCTGTACCATTTTGATTGATGCCCCAAAAGAAAAGGTGCCAAATAGAATTCTTTTAAGAAAAAAAAATCTCAACTTTCTTTATTCACAAATAAAACAAATCTTAAATATATAACCATAAACTGAACCATTCTCCCCAGCTCTTGTGCAATGTAATTTGTGCCTATAGTATCTAACAGTTCCTGCTATGTTGATTGCATTTCCTTAAAAAGTCCTGACCTGCTTATAAAAAAAATGTAATAGTACTTTTCATTACAGTTAGAGTGTTTTATTATTTTTACTTTCAGAATTTATGAATTCTTATCAAATAGAATATGATTTTCTTATTTCCTAAAGCACTTTTTTAGGGTCTTTCTGGTAATATGTTGATGTTCTCATTTAAGTCTTCCAGTCCTTCCTAAACAACTTGTACATGCAGTTGTAAACTTGTTACGATTGAAAAATTCTTGTCTGTAGAATAAAGTGGAAATGGTTTGTATCCATGCATCTATTTAATTACAGTACATGCATCATGTGGTGAGAAAGAGAATGACGGAGTTGTATGTCGATGCAAAGTGCAGTGGGAATGAGCACACTTCAGACAGTTGTATCGGAAACCCTTTATATTGAGTTGTGGACATTATAATAAGCATGTCAATTTGCATTGTTTGATATGAATAGGCTTAGTTCAAAAGCAAAATAATATATCAGTAGTTGTGTTTTACCATTGTTTGCAACCACATTGGTTTCCAAATGCGAAGACGACAACATTCGAGACAATAAAATTCACTTTTATTTAAACACTAAAATGGTTCGACATAGCATATCATGACATTAATCATTAGTTTCAACAATGTTTAATTCATAATTTTATATGTGGGGTGGTGGACCAGTATTCTTTGGCTCTTGTTCTTTCACCTTTTCTTCATACATTAGAATCCTTTAAAAGACAGAAAAGAATATGAATCAAACTGTATGCTAGTTCTTTTCACATAAAAGTACACATAAATTTAACATTCTACGACCTGGCTTTTCATGTTCGATTGAACTACAACCAATTTTTCTATGACTTTTTTGAGGTACACTCAGCCAGCCTAGTGGTGCAGACTCACTTTGATTTAGTTGATGCAAAGTGTCTGGATATTTAGGTAGGCAGAAGACATATAGCATTTATTTAGTGGGTGGCTCTTTGCGTGAACTGTACTTTGTATAGACCAGAGGTCTTCAACAGTGGGAGGTACTACAGGGGGTCCACCAAATTGTTTTAACTGAAGTATTTTTTTGTTATATATTCTGCCCACTCAAATAGCTTAGTCCTTTGCCCCACTACAATTAAAATTAGTCCCTTTATGATTGATCACCGTGCATTATCTTTTTAGCCTTTGGATTTGGCCTACAGTGATAAGGATCATTTTCCGTCATACGTAACCTATGTGTGAAAACAGGTTTTTTTTTCTTGTCTGTATAGTCTGCAATTGTAAATACATACAAATGTATTTGCAATTGCAGACTATACATCGGGTATAGTTGTTTGTGGTCCCTGAGGCTGGTGAAGAACATCATTTGCCTATAGACGGAACAGATCCACGGATGATGCCATCACTACAGCATTGCACACCTCCCTAACACATCTTGAGAAGAAAAACACGTATGTCAGGATGTTGTTTGTGGACTACAGCTCTGCATTTAACACCATAGTCCCTAGCAGACTTGACCACAAGCTTAGGAGTCTTGGCCTAGATCACAATCTATGCAGCTGGATCCTGGACTTCCTGTCAGCGAGGCGCCAGGTGGTGAGAATGGGCTCCATTACATCTGCTTCACTAACAATCAACACTGGTGCCCCTCAAGGTTGTGTCTTGAGTCCTCTGCTGTACTCTCTGTACACCCATGACTGTGTGGCTTTGCATAACTCCAACACCATAGTCAAGTTTGCTGACGACACCACGGTCATTGGACTTATCACCAACAATGACGAGTCAGCCTACAGGACTGAAATCAGCAACTTGACACAATGGTGTGAGGAAAACAACCTGTCCCTAAATGTTGTGAAGACCAAAGAGGTGATTGTTGACTTTAGAAGGAAAAGTGATCTGCATGAGCCTATTAACATCAATGGCTCTGAGGTGGAGAGAGTTAACAACTTTAAGTTTCTCGGCGTGAATATCACAGAAGATCTAACCTGGGATATCCACATAGACCAGCTTGTGAAGAAAGCCCAGCGCCGTCTCTTCCATCTCAGGCGATTAAAGAAATTTGGCATGAGATCACAGATCTTAAAGACTTTTTACAGTGGAACTGTTGAGAGCATCCTGACAGGTGACATCACTGCCTGGTATGGTAGTTGCACTAGCACCAAAAGGGCGGCGCTGCAAAGAGTTGTGCGCACAGCGCAAAGTATCTGCAGATGTGCTCTACCTACCATCAAGGACTTATACATCAGACGCTGCATTAAAAAGGCAAAAAGAATCACTAAGGACCCCAGTCATCCCCATCATGGACTGTTTCAGCTATTACCATCTGGCAAGAGATTCCGCAGTCTCAGGGCCAGGACCACCAGACTTCAAAACAGCTTTTTCCATCAAGCAGTAAGACTCATGAACACAGAGTCAGAATCCACAGCCTAAATTGTGCCTGTCAGTCTTGCACTTTTTCTTTTTTTATGCACTTTTGGACATTGAACACTCACACTGACACTGACACATACACACATAGCACATTTATCTCAGACATTTCTTAATCACTATTATTTATTTTCTGAGGAGCAAAAAACACAAGAATTTTACTCTCCCATAGTCTACCACTAGGCTATAATGAGATGTAATAAAGTTTTTCTTGAATCTTGAATCTTGATACACAAGCCCTGTCTCAAAGGCAGACTGATGCATCTGTTATGTCTGTATCTGTCTGTGTGGTACGCCTAGGCTAATACATTTGGGGATGGGGGTCCGCGAGCAGACTGTCTCGCAGAAAAGGGGTCCTTGGGCTGAAAAAGGTTGGAGACCCCTGGTATAGACCTTTTAGGCGGCCCTCAGTTCAATGTTGGGTCCCTAAGTTGGCCCTCACCTAAGAAAACTTTTATTTGAGAACTTCTGGTATAGACAGTGCTAGCTTGATGAACATTGTACTTACAGCTTTAGTATTGCATTCCTCTTCCCAAGTATCATGTTAAGGAAATCAGTGTAGCAGATGTCTCCTGTAGAGGTTTTATCTCCCACCACTTCAGACATCATCTTTTTTAGCTCAAGGTGAGTCTTGGGATTTCCCATCCTCTCCAGCATTCTTTTTAGAGCCATAATGTCTAAAAGGAGATGTTTAGATATATGCATTGTTCACACTTATGAGTTAACATGGCAAAATTGTCATTGTCATGCCTGTTTACCTATTTCACCTTGGTCATTAAGATCAAACTCCATGTATTTGTCTGGAATAGAATTTAAGATCAGAATGATTTGTATGTCATCCAGCAAGACTCAAATGATATGCATTTGTTTTTGTGACGGTTGCCTACGTTTGAAAGACTCCAGTTTGAACTCCAGCTCTTCCACATCCGCATATTTGGAATCACTGAGATACGTCTGCAGAATGGACGGTAACACTTTAATTTACAGCCCCTGAAGTACTGGGTAAGTATTAGGTAAGAATGGTATAACAAAAACGTATCAAGGGATAAATTACTGAGTACTTACTCTGATTTGCGAGTAGTGAGCGCCCTTTGTTCTGTGCAGGTGCGCTTTTTGGTCTCACAGCCAGTGAAAGGGGAAAGGGGAAAGGGGAAAGGGGAGGGGCCCTCCATACCATCTGAGATGCAGCCTTCTAAAATGAGCGCTAACAATAAGCAATAACAACCTGGGTTGTCCTTGTCGGGATGGTATGGCATCCCAGTTTTCTGAAAAGAACTTTGAATTTTGATTCGTCTGACCACAGAACAGTTTTCCACGTTGTCACAGTCCACTTTAAATGAGCCTTGGCCCAGAGAAAACGCTTGTGCTTCTGGATCATGTTTAGGAATGGCTTCTTTTTTGACCTATAGAGTTTTAGCTGGCTATGGCGAATGACATAGTGGACTGTGTTCACTGACAATGATTTCTGGAAGTAGTCCTTAGGCCAGTTTGTGATATCCATTACGTTTGCATTCCTGTATGTGATGCAGTGCCATCTAGGACTCAATGATCATGGGCATCCAGTATGGTCTTGACCCTTATGCACAGATCCAGTTCTGTTCCAGATTCTCTGAATCTTTGGATGATGCTATGCACTGTAGATGATTATACCTTCAAACTCTTTGCAATTTTTGTCTGAGAAACTCCTTCGGTATCTCGGACCACTACTTTTTGCCGCAGCATTTGGGGAACTGGTGATCCTCTGCCCATCTTGACTTCTGAGAGTCAATGCCACTCTCGGAGGCTCTTTTCATACCAAATCGTGTTGCCAATTGACCAAATAAGTTGCAAATGGGTCCTCAAGCTGAACATTTTACTTTTCTGGCCTCTTATTGCTACCCGTCCCAACTATTTTGGAATGTGTAGCTCTCATAAAATCCAAAATGAGCCATTATTCGGCATAACATTTCAAAAAGTCTCACTTTCAACATTTGCCATGTTATCTATATTCTATTGTGAATATATAGATTTATGAGATTTGTAAATTATTGTATTCCATTTTTATTAACAATTTATGGAGTGTCCCAACTTTTTTGGAATTCGGTTGTAGGCCTAATGATAAAGCTAATAGATATATGTACTCAGGGTGCGATTTGTTGGGGGGGATGGCTCAGAAATCCCCACTTCTGGTTTTGGTATCCCTCCCTCTGCTTGAATAATTTTATCTACGGTGGGGATAACATTTATCCCCCCTTGATATCTCATGACAGTATGCAAGCCATGTGATGTGACTAAAGAACATCTACCGCGCATAAACAAGCGAATTATAAAATGTAAAAAATGCGTCCTGTGTCCTGAATTGCGTGCGTGACAACTGGCGAACTTTGCCGCGAACTTTATAGAAGTTCCGTGACCGTGGAGAGGAAAGGTTCGTTTCTCACTGGATTTGTCATCTATAAAGGTTAAATAAAAAAATGAGCCGGGGTGCCCCTCACAAAAATGTGGGGAAATTTTTTTAGAGCCCTATATCCAAAATGGCTGCTGCCAGCCAAGCTGGAAATTTACTTTTTAATGGTTTTGCCCACAGTGCTGCATAATACATGGTTTCTGAGACTATTTGGGTCAAGAAATTCACAAATGATGTAGATTTATTGATTTGACCTATTTTTGACCTTCAAATTCAAGATGGTTGCCACTTTTGGCTCTTTAAATGTCAATTTTTCAAAATCGTCAGAGAGCCTTAATATTAGGCTCAAATGAAAGGTCTGCTCATACTGAATTCACTTATGGATAGTAAAATTACAACATACACATAGGTTATCAGATGTCTTGGGTGGAACCAATGAAAGCAGGAAGACAGAGACGATTCCTTAGCTTGGGGTTGTTTTCATTAACATAACATTCAAATTTTTTTACAATTTATTTATTGAATTAACTAAAAAGACTATCCATCTGAATCTGTTGAGTCTCCACACTGACTCATCTCATCATCACTGCTACTTTCGTCTGAGCAGTCATGAGGTGTGAACTGCTGGGGCAAGGGGGGCAGGGTGTGACGCACTGGTCGACACTTTCCATTCACTAGTTCCCAGCCGTGACCAATGGGAGAAGGATGCTCTTGTAGATTGTAATGGAGCTGGCAATATGTAAGGTAGTTTGACCTTTCCATATGAAGATTCAAAGAGTCATCGTCAGGTGGGAGACGGATTGTACTCTTTTTCTTCAGTTTGTGCCATTTGGAAACTCTGGCCTGCCCGCAGCTCACATCTGCACTCTCAGCATAAATGACGGAGAGGACAAATGCCTTCATATCCGCTGTGACGTCATGTTTTAATTCAAGACTCTCGCCCACTCGTCCCAGGAGCTCTCCTGCTGTGCCCAATCCGCCACCAGCACTTCCCCATCGCGGTCAATACAGATGCCCCAGGGGCAAGAGTACAGGGCCCATGCCCGAGCATACGCCCAGCACTCGGACAGTGGTCCACCCCGAGTCCAGGACTTTCACACAAGGCTCTCGCCTGGTCTCACTGCCCCTCTCTGACACAGCCAGCAGGTCTGAGTACTGAGACGCTGCAACCAGGTAAGGTCTGTGGAAACCGGTCACTACAGTGCGCTCTAGCCTGGACCTTGTCTTGGGGTCCAGCTTCAAAGCTGTCAGAGTGCCCTTACGGATGTCAGCCACCAGAAACTCATCCCGTTTGGTGACAGTGATGCCTCAGGGTGCTTCCAGCCCATCTGAAGAGGCTGCAGTTGTTCCAGGGGCAGGGCTTCCTCCGAAAGTCTGAAGGAGACGTCCATGGCGGTTGAAGATGAGGAGAGCTCGCTCTGCAGCACAGCTCAGAGCTATCAGGCCTTTGGCGTTAACGGCCACATCAAAATAGTTCCAACAGTGGCGTCCTGTGCCTGAGCCATTGCTTGGTGATTTAACCTGTTGCATTTCCCATGGCATCTGTCACCTGGACTCGAGCGTTCCCGCAGTCTACGATGAAGAGCTGGCCCTGGGGGGTGGTGTGAACGCCACTAGGTAGAGTGAGACTCCCACGACCAGAACCTTGCTTTCCAAACTGGAGGATGAGTCGACCCTCACCGAGTGTTACTAGCTCCCCTTCCTATTCTAGCTCCTCGACTAAGACAGACTCATTCTTCCCCTCTCTGGTCCAGCTTCGTTCTTTCGGTTGGGAGTTGCTTGAGCCAGATGAGAATCCTTGTCCTTCCTGAGACGAGCCATCTATCACCGACATGGAGAGCGATCGAGAGACCCGGGTCTGATGTGTCTGACCCTTGTGCTGCTGGGAACACTGGTTGCTTGGTTCCTTTGTGGCCGTACAGGAATAGGCTCGTCCAATCCTTCGCCTCACCCCCCTCCCCAGACTGGGTGAGGCAGAGGAGGAGGAGAATCGACTGCGATGCACTTTCCAGTGTCCTGCATTATCCCCTTGGGTTCCATTGATGAGTGGACGACTCCGCTGGGACAAGTCGACTGTGGACTTTGACAGCCGTGATTCCTGGCGGACGGAGCTGGCGTTTTCGCGGGGGGAGCTTATGATGAAGGTGTAGCCAGAGTCTACACTGTCTGTAGGAGAAGAGGCCCGACCACTCGTCTCTCCATATGTCCCATGAGGGTGGTCGTCAGAGCAAGCACTGAGACGGGATCGAGGCCTGTCTCGTGAGGAGAGGTCCATGCAACTGTGGCTGGACAGAGAGTCTCTCGGGCTGCCACGGGGGGAAACCGGTGATGTTCCATACCCAAATCGAGAGAGGTTTCTTCGGGAGTCCTGTCTGCACTTCCGACAGTTCCTGTTTGAATCATTAGTGTCAAAGCTGCGAAAGTACCATCCATCCTGTCCAACACTGCTCTGCTCAAGAAAGGGAGAAGGTTCGCGTTGGGATAGCTGGCCCCTCTTGTCTCGTAAACTGTGTCGGTGCATCTTTCCAGTCCTGCTGTTGCCAAGATCCTCTCCCTCGGAGTCCCCATTGCCAATCAAATTGGGGACAGCCAAAAAGAGACAGTCACCTCGTGGATCAGAGGTGGGGCTTTCTTGCCCCTCATCCTAGGATGAGTCCCGCTCGAGAGTCCCTCTTTGGGGGCCACTGCTGCAATCTTGTGGACAAGCGCTTCACATCCTCCCCTGACTCCTCATCACTACGTGCCGACAGCCTCTTTTCTCCAAATGGCACAAACTGAAGAAAAAGAGTACAATCCGTCTCCCACCTGACGATGACTCTTTGAATCTTCATATGGAAAGGTCAAACTACCTTACATATTGCCAGCTCCATTACAATCTACAAGAGCATCCTTCTCCCATTGGTCACGGCTGGGAACTAGTGAATGGAAAGTGTCGACCAGTGCGTCACACCCTGCCCCCCTTGCCCCAGCAGTTCACACCTCATGACTGCTCAGACGAAAGTAGCAGTGATGATGAGATGAGTCAGTGTGGAGACTCAACAGATTCAGATGGATAGTCTTTTTAGTTAATTCAATAAATAAATTGTAAAAAAATTTGAATGTTATGTTAATGAAAACAACCCCAAGCTAAGGAATCGTCTCTGTCTCCCTGCTTTCATTGGTTCCACCCAAGACATCTGATAACCTATGTGTATGTTGTAATTTTACTATCCATAAGTGAATTCAGTATGAGCAGACCTTTCATTTGAGCCTAATATTAAGGCTCTCTGACGATTTTGAAAAATTGACATTTAAATTGCCAAAAGTGGCAGCCATCTTGAATTTGAAGGTCAAAAATAGGTCAAATCAATAAATCTACATCATTTGTGAATTTCTTGACCCAAATAGTCTCAGAAACCATGTATTATGCAGCACTGTGGGCAAAACCATTAAAAAGTAAATTTCCAGCTTGGCTGGCAGCAGCCATTTTGGATATAGGGCTCTAAAAAAATTTCCCCACATTTTTGTGAGGGGCACCCCGGCTCATTTTTTTATTTAACCTTTATAGATGACAAATCCAGTGAGAAACGAACCTTTCCTCTCCACGGTCACGGAACTTCTATAAATGCTTCAGCCTATGCGCAGGTGTTTTTTTTCTCACTGGAAAGAAAGACTAAAGCTTGGAAAACAAAAGGAAACTTCGTGATGTTATCACATTGCTTGAACAACTTTGTGCAAAGGAAAACGAACTGTTTGTCATAGGCATAATTTAAGTTTGATATGAAATGCGTGTATTGTCAACGTATCAGGCAAAATATCCTTCTGAATCGCGGGGGATGATAGGTCATTCAGCCAGTAGTGGAAAATGACCAAGAAATGGCATAATCTAGGCAAAATACCCAAGGAATGCCTAGCTGGCCCTATTTGCATTGGCTATTTTTATGCTCAATGCCCTGGCTTTCCTCACATTTGCAAAAACCAAATTGTTTAGGTTACAGTTTCCAGCGCCCTATACCGCGCATACCGTCGGATCCAACGAATGACTTGGGTCAACACATCCCTGAGATATCAAAGTAATTTGGCTATTTTCGGCAACATTAAACAATGTAATCTGCAGCACTTTATTTAACTATTTAACACACAGTAAGCAGCAGGAGAGTTAAGTCTGAACGAGAGAGTTTCTAAGTTTTGTGAAAAATGTTGCGCTCGACACGCAGCAGTCACAGGAACTGCAGTAGACTTCAGGAGGCATCAGACACTGCGCTGTAACCCAGATAGGCTACTAATAGCTTTTTTTTTTTTTTTTTTTGGCGGGGGGGGTCATTTTAGTGTCTAGTAAAGACGTCACCAACGCAATGCCGTTTCAGAATCATCCCCCCCTCTGATTTTTTCATAAATCGCACCCCGTAGCCTATGTACTGGTTATGGGGTGGACATTGTGACCATGTAAATGTAAATCTACTACAGTTTGAGGAACATTATTAGTGGCAGTGTGCTATAGATTCAAGGGTGCCATGTAGGGATGACCCTTGTTTTATGTTTGTGTGAATGAATGTGGAGGGCCCCATGTTTGTATTTCGCCTAGGGCCCCAAAATGTTAACGAAAAAAATATACTGGAAACAACAAGTAAACTTGGAGAAGTTGTAGGCTAAGGATAAACAGACGTCGGATGGCCTCCGCGCAGGAGAAAGCACAAAAAAGTGCAGGAGAAAGCAGCCGCTTTTAAACAGAGTAAATCAACACAAAAACAAACACAAAGTCCCAAAAGTTTAATACAACTATTATCCCCCAAATCAAAGTTAATGGATATCCAGTCTGATCGTGGTAGTCTAGGCTATAGATTGGCTACCTAACGAAAAGCAAAAGTCAAGTGAGACCGCAGCTTGTGGCGCGCTCTCACCGCGTCCTAATGGCAGCCGCTATGAACTGTTACGCTGTGGCTATCAGTCAGTTACTGAAGTTATTATCTATGTTTGATACTTATGTCATGTTTTGCCATGCTTTCCAATAATATGTGTACGCAGTGTAGTTTACGTGTGTCTAAACAGATGGGTGCATACATTTGTTAAAACCACGTCAAACATTCCACTCGGTAAACATTCCACTCGCATTTCATTCATTCATTCAAACAACATACACGCGTTTATATCTTTGGAGAAATACCTCCGTTTATTTTAGAATGTTTCAGTAACATGTGAAACACTTCCACTAATATATAATGTGCCTTATTGTCATGTCTTAAGAGTGTTTAGAAATGTTTGTTCAGCGTTTGCCTGCTTACTGCTGTAGCTCTTCCTGGTCTGTTTAGGGAAACGCGCTCCCGTCCTGGGATGTGGCGTGGTTGCGCCCTCGCAAAATCAATTAACTTATTCAATGTGTCTGGAATATGTATTTTTGCATGTAGCTATTTATTAGTATTTTGTACAAGGCCTGTTTGATAAAAATATGTGTAATGATGTCATGTAGTGTGTATAATGTTGTATACTTACCTGTAAGTGGATAACTCCCCCGTATCCTGTATGCTACGTGGTTTGTGCCAATTAGGGGTGAGTTCAGGTAGCCTTTATATATATTGCCCAAAGAAATATTTAATGTCTGTGAATGTTAGGGCCTATATCCTATATTTAGAAAAATCACGAAAATCCCATCGATAATGAGATGGGCAAAACAGAGTAACAGATCGGTTGCACCATGCAGCCCATACCACGCAAACTGGGAACATTACATTGCTTTGCCCACGGAAAGAAACGTTTCCTGGTTACTGTTAGCTACTTTGTAATCTAGTTGCCTTGAATTGACACATGGGTTTGCAAGAAGGAAATAGGATATTCATCCAATCTCAACGCAGGCTATCTAAATCTGCTTTCTGTATAACGCAGAATAACAGGCATGGTGCGAAACTTCGCAGGTTGTTTTATGTAGCCTGTATTAACAGTCATAAACAAATGATGAAGATATATTAAATATTTATGTCATCAAAAGATGTAGTAGGCTAGGCCTAAACTAGGACGTGAGTGACAGGCTTGTCCACGACTTAAATTTTTCGCCAGTAGACCCAGCCCAAAACCTCTGTATGTAACTGTATTATAACGGGCTGCAGGGCTATTCATATGCCGCTGAAAATAGCCCATGACTACAGAAATAAATAATTTGAAATCGTTGCATTTGCATAAAGAATAATTAGATGGCACCTGCCCAAAAGTGGACAGGCTCATCAGATCGCACAGATTACCAGCCTCCTTCCACACATTAGAGATTTAGCCAGAATGGTTGTTGTGGACGTTCTATCTCAGCCTGTTATTAGCTGAACGCTAGCGCAGCATTAGGTTTCACTAATTGTGAAATATATGGATGAATGTTTCAAGACAAAGAAGGGATAATTTTAGATTGTTTGCGGCTACTCAAAAGTGTAATTATGTGTAAAAGATGGCAGTCTTTCTAGTTAATTTTCATGCAGTTCCTCTTTGTAAGTTTGAAACTGCTACATTAGGTTAACATTAGCTCTGAAACCCCCATCTGGGACCTATATAAAATATCGCGACCTACGGTCACCAATTCGTCATTGAGGAGGGAAGTTTTTTATAGATTATATATTTGTATATATATATATATATATATATATATATATATATATATATATATATATATGGGCAATTCCAGCGTTATGGATGTGACATTTTCGTGCATTATTGATGAACAAAAGGCCAGATAACCTCTGCAAACCTAGCAGTATTTCACAATTTTTTTTCATATTCTTCTGCAAACTCCATGGCTGAATACAGGCAAACAGAAAAAAATAATATCATGATTTGCATCATAAGAATATGAGCCTTTCAATTTGCGTTATGGACCTCTGCAAACCTAGCAGTATTTCACAATTTTTTTTCATATTCTTCTGCAAACTCCATGGCTGAATACAGGCAAACAGAAAAAAATAATATCATGATTTGCATCATAAGAATATGAGCCTTTCAATTTGCGTTATGGACGTGACGAAAAACGGACAAACTTTTGAGAGAGCGTAGTTTTTGCTGTGAAGTGTGTGAAATTTCTAGAGAAATGTAAATATTACTACATTCATACCAAACAGGACACCTCAGTAAAGACAGAGAAAGACTTAATTTCAAATGTAAATGTAAAAAAAGTTGGTTTTCATTGGGAGACATGGCGTTATGGATGTGACGTTATGGACGTGACGTCTGGAAAAACCCTCCAAAACGATACAAAACAATTGTGAACGGTGGATTTTAACCTGTAACAAGATAAATAGTAATATAACAATGAAAAATAACTGATAGTATTGCAGCTTTGTGTGTGTTATCACCCACTTATGCCCATTATAAGCCCCTCCATAGACTTACATTATAGCTGAATAGGGTAAAAATTTTAACAAACAGATATCCTTTCGAAACTTGCTCAGTTGAATATTTACATCGAGACAATACTTTTTTGTATTGGAAGTTTTCTGAAAGAATTTGTATGTCCATGTAGGTGAGACTTAAAGTTTTAAGGTGAGGTTTACTTTTTCGTGGAATTGCCCATATATATATATATATATATATATATATATATATATATATATATATATACAGTACAGACCAAAAGTTTGGACACACCCCCTCATTCAATGCGCTTCATTTATTTCCAGGACAATTTATATTGTAGATTCTCACTAAAGGCATCAAAATTATGAATGAACACATATGAAATGATGTGCTTAACAAAAAAAGTGTGAGATTATGACAAAATTTTGGACCTGAACCCGATCAAGATGGTTTGGGGTGAGCTGGACCGTAGAGTGAAGGCAAAAGAGCCGACAAGTTCTTAGCATCTCTGGGAATGAATAACTCTTCAAGACAGTTGGAAAACCATTTCAGGTGACTACCTCTTGAAGCTCAGCCAAAAAATAAAAAGAGGACAAAGCAGTTATCAAAACAAAAAAAGAATACTTCGATGAAACAAGAATATAAAACATGTTTTCATGTTCATCTCACACTTCTTTTATTAAGTACATAATGCCACGTGTTCATTCATAAGTTTGTTTATTTTGTAGATTGCCACTGAAGGCAACAGTCATGAAAATAAAGTAAATAATTTAATGGGAAAGTGTGTCCAAACTTTTGGTCTGTACTGTATATATATTTACATTTTATATATTATAGATGTAAAGTTATAGATCACAAATCGTATAAAGTCAGATGCTTCACCATTTTAATACCAGTAGGGGAGAGCAGGGACGAATGAAACAGTTTTTACTTGAACGTAATTTACTAAAAGGTTGTACAAGACTGACATCTAATGTTTTGTCACTAGCAACCCACATCTGTCCTCTATTGAATGCAGTTGAGTTTACGATCCTAGACGAAACCGTTCAAAAATGATTTGCGCGAAAGATGAGACCGGCATTTTGTTTCATTCGTCCCTCTGGCAGGGACAGATGAAACAGTAGGTGGGACGAATGAAACAGTTAGTTAAAATCACGTAAACTACAACCAAATATAATATTTTACTAATTATTATGAATATGTATTTTAAAAGGTGTCATTTGAGATTTTTTTTGGCTTTGACATACTTCACAGTGTGTGTCTATTTAGAACTCTTTGCCATCACCACCAAGCGTATAATTTGCGGTTATGGGGAAACAATTTTCTGTGGATGTTTATCCCATTTTTTCAGCTGCAGCAGTAAGAAATATAGTTTATATCATGTTTCTATCATGCAAAATGATATTTGAATATTTAGATACAGGGGTTAAATGGTCGCACATGCCTTTCCCAACCTATAGCGCACCATTCTCCATAGGCTAACATTGGAAAAATTGACCCCCTGCCAAATAGAGCCAGATACATTTCCATCTTTGTAAAACTGATTTTTCCTGATCATATAATAGTCAGGAGGGAATTCGTCCAAAGTCAGGAAGATCGTGCACTTCTGGACAAGTTTTTGATTTTTGGCAGGGTGTTAGATACAGGTATAAGGTTTTCAAAAATCAATGGATACAAGTTGGGGTGACCCCCTAGTGGCTGGTATTCATACAATCCAAAATGGCCCCCAACGGAAAAAGAAAAGACTATATCTAGGTTTCCTTTAGTCTTAAATTGTTGTATAATGTAATTTTTCTACTTTGTTTGACACAAGGAATTCAATTCGGATATGTTCCTCTCATTTTAGATAAAATTTTATATTAAATCTATTATCATAGTCATCTTTAGCTAAAATAAACTGTCAATGTCTGTAAAAAGGTCAAACAAAAGGTAGCAGGAGGTAACAGATCATTATAACACCTTCCAATTGCCTGCCAAGTTTTGTGATATTCCGCTCATGGGAGGCCATACAGCAAATTGATTTACGACATTTTATACCAACTGGCCAGCAGGTGGCCGGACATTTTTCTGCAATATCTAAAGAACCATAGGGCCTAGGGGGACCACATTTTTTATATGGTTGTCTTCAGGGGCCATGTAAATCTATCCCATGATCACCCATTCCATGTATAGCGCCACCTGGTTAAAAATGAAAAAGCTAAAGTGAAGTATTGTAATCAGTGTTAGCAGCTATCTCTGGCTGACGGTCAAAACTACACAAAATAAGGCGTGTCGAAATGCATGCCAAGTTTCGTGTTGGCATGTTGGCAGGAGCTGGTCACTAGATAGTGACTCGATCCCACCCAATATGGCTACAAAAAGTTTGGACCCTGGAGTGGTGGAGTGGGGGTGGAAGATGACTCATAGGCGGCCCACATGGTAATGGACCTTGCAACGTAAACAACAGCTCTGGTAGGACACAAGCTACAAAGCTGCATATGTATCTGGAAAAAGATAACATCAGAGAAGGGTCTCAAGATCCATCAAGTTAGGAAAAAAAGGGTCGAATCTTGTGGCCAAAATCTTGTCAGAAAAATGAGTGGGGAACCATCAATATAGACGTAGTCCTTCTCCTGGAGGAGCTGAAAGGTGGTGTAGCGAAGAAGCTGGACAAGATTGGAGAAGTCATCTACAGCTATGGGGCAAAGAGATTTGGGGTGAAAAGCGAGCGCCGTAAGGTACTGAAGGAACCAGCTCATTCCAAGTCCAGAAAGCAAAGAGAGATTGAAAGGCTGGTGAGGAAAAGAAGGTGCCTGAGAAAACAGTGGAAGAATGCAGCAGAAGTGGAGAGGAAAAGACATGAGGCACTGTAAGGTGACATTAAGCGCTGCTTAATGTCACCTCAACACTGAGAAAAGCTGAATGCTTGAGAAAGCAACACAAGAAGGAGAGAACGAGGAGTGCCTTCTACAGAGATCCCTACAAGTTTGTGAAAGCCCTCTTTGTCAAGGAGAAATCTGGGACCCTCAAAGCAACCTTCAAAGACCTACTCCGATAACCAGAGGCACATGCCAGCCAGCATTCCGGGTGACATGCCACCAATCCAACCAGCTGAACACCAGATGGAAACAAGGCCCCCTACATAGAGCAAAGATAACATCAGAGCACAGTAAAGCGGGCAAGAGCATCATCAGCCCCTGGGCCCAATGGCGTTCCATATAGACTCTACAAGAATACGCCGGGAGTATTGAGGTACGTCTGGAAGCTGATGAGAGTGGCAAAAAATGAGTTATACCAAGGCATGGTGAAGGGCGGGAGGGATCCTGATTCCCAAAGACAAGAATTTCTCAACCATCAACCAATTCCATCAGATCAGTCTCCTGAATGTGGAAGGAAAGATATTCTTCAGTGGTGTGGCTCAGAGGCTCTCAGCTTTCCTACAGAAGAACAACTTTGTTGACAGCTCAGTGCACAAAGCAGGGATAAATGGATTCTCAGGCTGTCTGGAACACACAAATGTTATCTGGCACCAGATACAGATGACGAGGATGGAGAAGAAAGACCTGCATGTGGTCTTCCTAGATCTCGCCAATGCCTTTGGATCTGTGCCGCATGAGATGTTGTGGACAGTGTTCAACTTCTTCCAAGTCCCAAGAGGGCATCACAAGGCTGGTCAAAGCCTACTTCTAGGACCTTCAGTTTTGTGTCACAGCACAGGCTAGCACAACTGCCTGACAGCACCTCGAGGTTGGCATTATGGTGGGCTGCACCATTTCCCCACTTGCATTTACCATGGCGATGGAGCTCATCATCCGGGCATCGCGATGGGTGGTTGGAGGAAATCAGTTGAAGAATGTGCTGCGTCTTCCTCCAATACGAACTTACATGGATGGCATGACAACAATAACAACAACACTTGCATGCACCAAACGCCTACTGGATAAACTCCAGAAAAACATTCAAGGGGCACGGATGGTGATCAAACTCAGCAAATCCCGCCACATCTCTATTGTCAAAGGCCAGCTTGCTAATGAAAGGTTCCATATCAACAACGAGCCAATGCCAACAGTTAAGCCTGTCAAAAGTGCTGGTACAGCACAAAGCTCAAAGATGGACCTTAAAGAGGTGGACTATTTCTTTAAAGCAAGGACATCACTAATTTGGAAGGATAGAGGGGCTTAACCCCTTGGGTCTATGGAGTGTGAATAAATCCATAGACCTGTGGTTTGATCTCCTGGGAGTACCCATTCTCCTTTACGTGCTCCATTTAATTTCACTCTGCAAAGCAGCATGGTGACCATGGTTGATTTTCTTGCCTGCTTTTAGGTAGCCTGGCCCGCCCTCCTAGTGACGTAACACCTTCAGGCAGCGTTGCTTCTCACTGGTCTAGCCAGCTACAATCTACACAGGGTTTCTGAGCTCCTGAAAGATCGGGACATCTACTTTGTTGAGAATCAATCAACTATGCAGCTCCAATGGCCCTCGTTAGAGGCGTGTTCTAGGCAGTGACGTTACTCAGTCCTGTTACTCAAGCAGTTCCCTTCGTGTCACATACGTCAGAGGAAAGAGTGGTTTAAGCTTCAGCACAGCTTTTTCTGACATCGACCAGTAGCAAACTGAGGCATTTGAGGGAGGCCTCCAGTTTTGACCATGTCAGACAAGAATACCCATTAGCACGATTACAATACCTTACTTTGGGTTTTCATTTGAAACTTGGTGGCGCTATACATGGAATGGGTGATCATGGGATAGGTTTACACGGCCCCTGAAGACAAGCATATAAAAAATGTGGTCCTCCTCGGCCCTACGGTTCTTAAGATATTTGCAGAAACATGTCCGGCCACCTGCTGGCCAGCTGGTGTAAAATGTCATAAATCAATTTGCTGTATGGCCTCCCATGAGCGGAATATCACAAAACTTGGCATGCATTCGGAAGGTGTCAGATTGATCCTACACTTCCAATTCTGTGTGTCTTTTTCACAGATATTGACAGTTTATTTTAGCTAAAGATGACAAAAGATGATAATAGATTTTTTTTTTTGTTCTAAAATGAGAAGAACATATCAGAAGTGGTTTCCTTGTGTCAAACGTAGAAGTAAAAGTAGAAAATGACATAATACACCAATTTAAACTTATATACAGCCTTTTCTTGTATGCATACCAGCCATTTTGGATTGTATGCATACCAGCCACTAGGGGGTCATCCCAACTTGTATCCATTGATTTTTGAAATCCTTAGGCCTATACCTAACACCCTGCCAAAAATCAAAAACTTGTCCAGAAGTGCACGATCTTCGCAAATTCCCTCCTGACTATAAGAACAACATATTGTAAAAACATAGGTTTATGTGCATTTACTTGATTATATGGGCCAAAGGCCCTGGTGGTGATAAATGAAATGTCTGTTTCATTCGTCCCTCCACAGGCTGCTGCCCTTGTAGCATGGTTTACATTCCGTGTGAACTACCAGGCTAAATGAAAGTTTGGTATTGGAAAGAGCAGCAATTGGGCTGCTGAACAAGCACAAAGTTGAATAATTTTATGAATAATAGTTGTTGGTATTTTAAAAATTCAACCGTTTAATAAATTTACTTTGGACCATCAAAAAACGCTCATCGTCTATAACTCCGTGATTAAAAGACGTACCCAAAAGATATTTGGTAGTCAAGTGGAGGCTATAATGTGCTATCATGTGACCCAAACACGCTTGTCTATCTTTATTACACTCGGAGAAAATCGCAACGTTTCATTCGTCCCCCGTTTCATTCGTCCCGGCTCTACCTAATGTGGGAGGCAGTCACCTGAACTTGTCTGTAGCTTGCTCTCTAGTCGAGTGCAAGGCTCAGAAATCCGTTTACCAGAGGGACGTTTGCTTCACTAACTTATACCATGAACTAATCGTTTTTGATTAAAAGGCTGGGTGTGTATGGTGGAACAAGTTCACCCGTTCAATGCACCAATGGACTTGTTTCACACCTGAACATTCCGACATTCCATGGTAGTAAACTGAACATTCTATCATTGAAATGCATTGGATTTATGCCTCTTTCTGACTTGAAAAAAATGGGTAATAACATTTCAAACATGTTTAAATTCACTTTCCTTCAAATAATACACATTTGAAGCACACAAATTGGGAGGTCCCGAATAGATTGAAGCTTCATGCACATAAATGTAAAAACACTTTTATCTACTCGGGACCTCCAAATTTGCATGCTTCAAATGTGTATTATTTGAAATAAAGTGAATTTAGACTTATTTTAAATGTTATTACCCATTTTTGTCAAGTCAGAAAGAGGCATAAATCCAATGCATTTCAATGATAGAATGTTCAGTTTACTACCATGGAATGCTTTTAGAACCTCGGAATGTTGAGGTGTGAAACAAGTCTATTAGGTGTCCTCACATTCTAGAATTTTGAGGTCCAGCGCCATCTTGAGGGTAGAGCGGGGGAAGAGCGCTACGAATTTCCCCCAGGTCAAGTCAAGTCAAGTCAAGTCAATTTTATTTATATAGCACATTTCATACAACATAGTTGATCCAAAGTGCTTTAAAAATAATGATAATAATAATGATGATAATAATAATAAAACAATAATAATAAACAAATAATAATAATAATAATAATAATATGCAAATGACCAAATAAAACAAACAAACAAAAATAATAACAAAAATAAAAGAGGAAAAGGGTTTAGGGAGAATTAAAGGCTAGGGAAAAAAGATGTGTTTTTAACTTAGACTTAAAAAGATCAATGGTATGAATGGACCTAATGTGGGAGGGGAGACTATTCCAGAGCTGGGGAGCAGAAACAGAGAAGGCTCTGTCACCTCTGGTTCTAAGGTGAGAGGAGGGAACAGAAAGAAGAAGTTTAGAGGAAGATCTGAGTGGCCTAGAAGTACAGTAAGGACTAAGTAAATTGCAGATGTATTCTGGAGCTAATTGATGTAAGGCTTTAAAAACATAAAGTAACAATTTAAACTCAATTCTATATTTCACTGGCAACCAGTGCAGTTCACAGAGCACAGGAGTGATGTGATCACACTTCTTAGTTCCAGTAAGCAATCTAGCAGCAGCATTTTGAACCATTTGTAATCTAGCAATAGAAGAGTTGGGAAGGCCAAAATAAAGTGCATTACAATAGTCTAATCTTGAAGTGATGAATGAATGAATTAGTGTTTCCATGTCTTTAGCAGAGAGGAAAGATTTTAACTTTGCAATAGTTCTCAATTGGAAAAAACTGGCCTTCACCACACTGCTTATTTGATTACTGAATGTGAGTGAAGAATCCAGGTAGACTCCAAGGTTTTTGACTACACTACTGAAATTTGAAGATAAGGGACCAAGAGCATTACTCAGGTCAGATACAGAAGTAGGAGGCCCAAATAAGATCACTTCAGTTTTCTTTTCATTAAGTTGTAAGAAATTCATGGCCATCCAACATTTGATGTCATTAAGACAGTTAAACAGGTTTACCAAAGAGCCAGAGTCACCAGGAGTGACTGGAAGGTAAAACTGTGTGTCATCTGCATAGCAATGGTATTGAACACTGTATTTTTCAAAAATTGATCCAAGTGGGAGCATATACAGTGAAAATAAAAGAGGACCTAAAATGGACCCTTGGGGGACACCACACTTGATTGGAGCAGAAGAAGAGGAATAATTATCCAACCTGACTGAAAAGGTTCTATTGCTCAAATAAGACTTAAACCATTGCAGTACTGTGCCCTGTAGACCAACTTCAGCTTCCAATCTTTTTACAAGAATGGAATGGTCTATTGTGTCAAATGCAGCACTAAGGTCGAGGAGGACTAGGAGGGCACAGGAACCAGAATCAACAGAGAGAAGGATGTCATTGTGGACTTTGATCAGGGCAGATTCAGTGCTGTGTAAGGATCTAAACCCAGATTGGAATTTATCAAAAATGCTAAACTTGTTTAAGTATGGAGATACCTGGGAGAGGACTACTTTTTCCAGGATCTTAGACATAAAAGGCAATTTGGAAATAGGCCTATAATTCTTAAGATCATTGGTGTCAAGATTAGGCTTTTTAAGTAGTGGTTGCACTACCGCCTGCTTAAAACTAGATGGGACCTCTCCATATGTCAAGGAGTTATTAACTATAGCCAGTACACTAGGACATATGGCTGTAAAGACTTCCTTGAAAAGGCGAGAGGGTAAGACATCTAAGTGGCAAGTGCTAGGTTTTAAGTGAGACACCACCTCAGAAAGCTGGAAGGGAGACACAAGTTGGAAGTGTTTGAGAGAGCTGAGTGATAAAATAGGAACAGATGGGTCATTATCTGAGGGTGGAATAAGGGATTTAATATTGTCAATCTTATCAATAAAGAATCTGAGAAACTTTTCACAGATCTCAGTGGAAGGGGCAACAGTGGAAGTGGCAGCAGGAGGATTTAAAATTGAGTTAATAGAGCTAAACAAGATTCTAGGTCTATGAGAATTACTATTAATTAAGTCTGCATAATACTCAGCCTTAGCCGTCTTAACAGCTCTTTGGTACATTTTAAGAGAATCTCTATAAATGTCATAGGACACCTGTAATTTATCTTTTCTCCATTTACGTTCAGCTCTCCTACAGAGTTGTCTGTGGGAGCGAGTGGAGTCATTCAACCAGGGGGTAGAATTAGACTTAGACTTAGAACGTCTAAGTTTTAATGGAGCCACACTATCAAGGGTGTTGGAACAAGAGGAGTTAAAGAGAGTGACTAGATGTTCAGTGTCAGTAAGGGTGGAAAGTGCAACTGGGATACTAGAAGTGTGGTTGAGCATAAAAGTGTCAGAGAAAAGAGTGGCAGTTGAAGAATTAATAGATCGGGCATAAGAGTAAGTCTTCGAGGATGGGGGGGGGGGCGGGGCACAAAGCAAAAGTGATTCAAACAAAATCATAAAATGGTCAGACACACCGATATCAACAATATCAACATTGCTAACTGAGAAACCAGATGACAGCACAAGGTCTAATGTATGGCCCTTAATATGAGTCGGAGCCATAACAGATTGTGTGAGATTAAAAGAGTCCACTAGGCATAGAAACTCTTGTACCAAATGCTTAGAATGTCAGGTCAAAGGTCAAATGAGCTACAGACCAATAACCCCCGACAATATTTAATAATGCCAAACTCCGACGTTGGAGCTGTCAAAGCTCTTTATAGATCATGTATACCAGTCAAACTTTCGTTCAAAATGAAAATTACGAAAGTAACTGCTTTTTAAGATCAGCAAACGTCTAGTAGGGGTCTCAAACTCCCGGCCCATGGGCCAAATCCGGCCCGGGCCCGGCCCAGATCCTCCCCGCGAGCTGGTGGCTTGATTATAACGCAATCCGGCCCTGGAGAGAGGTGCAAACATCCCGACGGCGGTGCACCCGTTCTTCTCCGTCACACTACTCACGGAGTTTTAATCGTACCGAAATAATAAGGGCATCATTGGAATCTGCACAAACAGACCTTTCCAACGGTGCCTGTGACAAACACTTGTGTTTCTGTGATGAACACTTCGCAAGATAATTAGCGTTGAATAGTATGATCACCTATAGCCTACAGTTCTGCGTCCATGTCATAGGCCTACATTGTTCTTTGCGCAATATCTCACGGATTCTTAACTTAACTATGACAAAACACATATCAAAATAAACAGGATTACAATGGTAGGCTACTTTGCAGTTGTCTTTGTGATTAGCGGTTTCCGAGTAATCCGATCTTGAAATCATATAACATTTCTGCATTTTGTCTAACAGTGTCATACCAAAATAGATGAATTCTCTTCCGTGAAAGTTGTTTTTAGCTCCCTGTTGGTCCGGACTAACTTTAAGTAACTGTTTGTCAGGACAGATGCTAAAACTGTTGTCTCAAGATCCAAATTAGCGATAAATTATATTTAACAGGCTATTCATAATTACGATAATTAATCAAATATTGTCAGCATACTGTTGCAAATTGTTGCATATACAGAATACCTTTATCACTGTTATATTACCAGATTCAAGACAATCTCCTATATTTAAAAGTGAAAATATTGATATTTGTTCTAGTAGGCTATGCATTCAATGATGTGATAATATTGAATATCTCATCTTTAGATTAAAATAAATAAATAATAATTGCAAAGGAAATGTACAGGTCCCTGTTAAACGTACTAAAAATAAATAAATAAATAAATAAAAAGTCAGACAATGTTGACTATAGTGGCCCCCAGCTCATTTGAGTTTGAGACCCCTTGTCTAGTAGGCTACTTGTTTTATGCTACTGCCGGCTAGTGCTGTAGAAACGCAACAAGCTCTAGCTTGCTTAACGTTATCATGTTTTTTTTTGGATGCAACTGCAAGCTGCAACTTTGTCCGGTGGGCTGATGTCTGTGCATGCGGTAACGTTAGTTGTCTCAGTGTTGTGGTGGCAGTATGGCTTTTGCTTTTGAGGTAGCAGCCTACATAATTTTGTGCATTAGCCAAAATATTATGGAGAATATCCGACTTGAATGAGTGCAGTCATCTCTGGTCATAAGAATGAGCGGAGCAGGGGGAGTGGTCGGTCCGGGCCCACTGCTGAGATGATCTTTGGCCAATACAAATCTATCTTGCTATATTGTTGTATTTGGCTATTTGTACTAATTGCTGGAGTTTAAAAAAAAAAGCAGTTTAAGATACCGCTGGTGGTCCGTAGAGTGCGCTCACAACCTCTCCGGAGTTTTCATGTTGGCTATCAGCCAGATAACTGATGTGGTCACAGGAGCACAGAGGACAGGAGCAGTACGGCAGTGCGCTCTCTTCTCTCCCCCACCCCCCAAAGACAAAAAAAGGCCTCATTGATGGGTATTTTCATTGTTGCTTCGAGCCGAATTAACGTGGTTTGCTATGCAGAACATTGAATTTGCCATTACAGAACAACAATAAGTTGTACACAACCATTCTGCCTACGTCGGAATGGTTGTGTAAAGTTCTGAAATAAAAATGGCGGCGGATTGGCTAAAATTGTAAGAATAATGCATACTTCAATCCGCTTTTTCTGAAAAACGGCTTACTTTATGACTTTACTTTTTTTCATGGGATATCTACACTCTAAGAAATTATCTGTTACTGTTGTTTTGCAGTAGTATACACTCTCTTACTGCTTATGTACTGTTGTTTTACGGTATATCATTTTACTGTATTATGAAAGAAGTAAAAGTTCCTTTAAAAGTTCCAACGTCTCCGTTAGCCTACCTTTTCGTTCCATTTAGCATCCATCCACTAGCAACGTAACCAACAGTTTTTACCAAGAGTGTTTAACAATTTCAAACGTTGAGAACAGCTGCATACAACTCCATGCTTCTGTTGGCTGAAATAAAGTCCTTGAAATTGAAAAATAAATTCCATTCAGTTCAGTTATCGAGAAAAAAGATCCTGTGCTGCTTGAGTGTGCCCAAAAATACTTTAACCGTCTTTAGTGTGGCGTCTTCTTCATAGAAAAACTATCTTCTGAGATACAACAATATTTGACTTTGTAGTCTTGAGCTTAGTGTAGTGCAACCCTAAGTGTATCACACAACCACACATACACAAGCACACTGGTGACAGACTTTATTCATCCCAAAGGGAAATTCCATTGTTTCAGTAGCTTAATCATACAGACACACAGTACACATAAGAGAATATATATGCACATATACATCCAACCACAAGACACTGCAAAAAGGTGAGGTAACTGTCAAGACAGCACTGCTTAGTAAAGCATAAAAATATAAGTTGTATCCAGGGTACGATTTATGAAAAAATCAGAGGGAGGGATGTTTCTGAAACGGCATTGCATTGGTGACGTCATTACTAGACGCTAAAACCTAACCCTAACACCCCACCCCCCCAATTGTAAGGGACCGATGAGTGAAGCACGGACACAAGGTGTTTAATTCAAACTTTAGAGTTTTATTTACCCAAAAATAGTCAAAATTAACAAAGGCCAAAGAGTCCTATAAAAGAGGTCAACAAAACATAACTGGACTTTACACAGCTGTGACAGTCTTCGACAGAACAGTCTTCTGACGTTTAACTGAACAAAACCTGACTTTTTTTTTTTTTTTGGCCCGCCTCCACCCCCCTCTTCGGAGGACAACTTTATTTTTATTTATTTATTCATAGTGTACAAAAGGTGGTTGTTCCAGACAGAAAAAAAGAGAAAAAAATGTATATAATAGAAATAATAATGATTGTTATGAACGGTGGCTGGGGGCTGAATAAAATTAGGATGATTAAGTAACAGAGTAACAGTAGTTAAGATGAGCTGAGGAGGGGAATGTAAGTACAACAAAACCTGACTGACACAAAAGGGAAACTTCTATTGTGACTTGGCCAAACCAAAGACATAACAAAGGGATTAACTAAATACATAGAGTATCAAACATAACACAAAGCAAAAAGCAGCAAAGGTCAAATTCCCTCAGACAGACATGGCGCAGGCCACAGGACTTAAAGGAATAGTCCACCTCTTTATGAAAATTGGTTATTCACCCTCTTACTCTGAGTTACACGTATGGGTAAAAGCATTTTGGTCTCGGTGCTTGCGTTTTCCTAGTATAGCATCCCTAATTTTACCCATTTTTTAGCTTTAGCTTAGCATAGGCACTGGAATGTAAAGTTGCCAGATAGCAACTCTTTGGCAACTTTACTTTCCAGTGCCTATGCTAAGCTACAGGTAAAATTGGGATGGCCAGAAAAGGACAACGCATGCAATGAGACCAAAATGCTCTTCCCCACATTTGTAACTCCAGGTAAGGGGGTGAATAACCAATTTTCATAAAGAGGTGAACTATTCCTTTAAGCAGAGATCTTTCTTTACGGAGATAAATCATGAGGCCCCACTTCCTGGAGTCATGAGGCTAATGCCAAATAAGGTAGCTCTGGGCGGCGCTCGAATTTATGCAGTGGAGAAGCTCATTCTGTAACACTGTAGTGTATGAGAGAATGCAAGAATTCCATTGGAATTTTAAAAGCCTTATTTTTCTGAGTTATGGATGTACATTTTGGACATAGTATTGTGATCACCTAACCCCCCTGCCCCATTTCATATTATTGTGAAGACTATGCGACTGCATTCCGTAGAAAATGAACTTCTAATCAGGTGTGTGCACCAAGTCTGTCAATGTGCTGAAGTTTTTTTTTCCCTTTATAGATCATTTCAAAATCATACAATACATATATCAATGTCCATGGTGTACAAAAATACAAAAAATAAAATTTGCATTAGGCTATCTAGCTTTACTTGGCTTTTGCATCTACGGAGGTTGACTGCTTGGGGTGCCAGCTGCTAGCTCCAAGGAGGTTATATATAAACTGGAGACAACGACTAAGTCCCGCCCTCCATAGAACTGAATGGCCGGGGCTAGGCTAGTAAATGCGGTGAATTGACAGTTAACGCCATTGTGAACACTGGGTAACAGACCACGGCCATGCCCATGCTGCCCATGCGCAAAGTTGGAAATGACGCATGGACTCAAGTTTAATCTCTTTGCAAAAACAGTAGTCCTTCAGTCCAGACGGTGGTGATAATGCACCTAGATTGTTAACAATACAACACGAGGAAGAAAGTTCTGTCGAGAACGTGCCTGAAGTTTTTATAGCATTCATGACAGTCCATTTTTTTTCACAAGCTCCTCAAGAAATAAGCAAAGACTAACCAGAGATCATGAAATATTGCTTTTACTCTCCCCGGAGAAATAACATTTCGCATGTAACCGCCCACCAATTTGTAAGTGCATGAGTGCTCGTGCCCAGCATGACTCTCGTGCATGCGCTGGCATGGTTCGGATTGTGACTCCATACGTAAATATGGCGATGCTAAAGTGCTGCCGCTAATCTGCGCGTTCTTGACCCCCTGGCTAGCTCGGATGACTCCAATTTGCTCCAATAGACATGAACTACCACGACATATCTAGCTCCTGAAGGATCTGTGACTTAGGTCTCCTCAGCCCTTAGCCACGCCTTTGCCCAAACAGGAAGGACCCGCCCCCAACGCTCAGCCAGGTAACTCAAACAAAAGAGACTCATGATTAGTGACAAACAAATGGATTGTATAACCTTACGTTGTTAAAATGTGTGCACCCATGTAAAACAATGTATAGCTAAAGTAATTTGATAATAAAGGAAATTAAAGTGTTGTGTGTGTTATTTAAGAATGGTAATACTGGTACATGTGGCTGCAAATGATAAGTGTAGCAAACTGATATGAAAAATAATAATGTGTGCATACATAAAGTGTGGGTTAGTGTTACCATGTGATGGCTGTGGCCATCACACTATCCAACAGCCTCGGGGCAGCAAAATACTACAAAACAGGTTCCTACTTAACCTTGACTAATGCCGTAAACTATGTATGCTCACCGGCTGCATGCCACACAAGCTCCTTGTAAATCAAAAGATGAAAACATGTAGCAAGCTCAGAGTGATCAGAGAGCGTTCTCAGCATCGATGAGGGCACGGACACCGTTGATCATATCCTGGACAAGAGCCTTCTCGGAGAGACCGAGTCTTCTCTTGTTGGAGATGTCGAAGACGCCAGAGCTGGTGTCGGAGTGCTCACCGTGGATACCACGGAGCTGAACCTTGTACTGGTCACAGATGGCCTCCATCTTCTCCATGTTCTTGCAGAGCTTGGGAAGCTTGATGTGCACGGAGGCTCTGAGAGCGGTACCGAGGTTGGTAGGGCAAGAGGTGATGTAACCGAGATGCTCGTCATGGGCGAACTCTGCCTGCTTCTCGATGACGGTGCAAGCTCTGCAGAGTCTGTCGAAGACGGCCTTGATGTCAGCACCGTTCTGCATGGAGATGATTCTGAGCTGATCCTCCTCGTTGACCCATATGATGAAGGTCTTGGCCTCATTGTGGAAGATACCTCTGCCAGAAGGCCAGTCTCTGTTGAGGTCGCAAGCCTCAAGGAATCTGTCGCCCTCCCTATTAAATAAAAAAATTAGCGATCATACCCATAATCTTTAAAGTTTTCTTGTCAAATAATAGAGAAGAGCGCGTTACAAATAGACACCCCAATAGAGATATGTGAGGTACACATCTAAGGGAGTATGAGTTGTAACGGTCCCCTCTGTTGGCGGTGAGTAATGCTCAACATGTATGCAAAATACAGAACATTTTGCACGCAATTGAGCATGAGTCTCGCTTTTCAAGAATGACTAAATGAGATGATGTTGGCGGGTACTTACTTGAAGAGGAAGTGGTCATCGATGAGCTGCTGCTGGGTAGCGGCATCCATGCCCTCGAGAGGGTAGAATTTACCCTTGAGGTCTTCGTCAAAAACCTCGGTGGCCTTGATGACGAGCTTCATGATCTCGAGTCTCTGCTCCTTGGTGACACCGGGGCCGAGAGGATAATTCTTAAGGTTTCTGCCGACTCTGATACGGGTTGAGTTGACCATGGCAGCGTCTGCCTCAGAGAAATCAGCGTTCTCGAGACCATCGGAGGTCATATCAGAGATGTGAGTGGCGGTAGGGCCCTGACCGTGATACTCCTCAATGACCTTCTCGAAGAGCTTGTTGAACTTGGTGTAAGAGTCGTGGGAACCAGCATAGAGACCGATGTTGGAGTCGAGGTTCTTCACACCAGAGAAGATGCAGGTCTTGAAGGTGACGCCGCAAGCATCAGACTGGTCACAGTACTCCTCCCAGATCTCCTTAGTGAGGCATCTGGAGAGAGCAGACTTGGTGCCAGTGGGGAAGAAAGTCTTGAAGTCCTTGAGCTCATCAGCGTATTTCCAGGCTGCGACCTTGCCAGCAACTTGGTTCGTCTTGGAAGCGGGTGCCTCAGCGCCACCAGTGGACTTACAATCTCCCATTGTGTGCTTTATATCTATGATAGAGAAATCTAAAATTGTTTTATAATGTAATTTAAACTGCCACTAATTAAGCAGAGCAGTTGAACACGCTCACTCCTGGCGAAATGTCAAAGAAAATTCTTATTGTTTTGGCTCATAAGAAACGTACGCGGGGGTGCATTTTATCTTACATATATTTGAATTGTTATTCCAAATGTATGGGGTTTTGGGTATGATGAATGTGTCGGAAATAGCAGGAGGCAAAAGAGGAGCAACACATTGTGTTTTTAAAACTCTGATTTAGAAGAATTACAAAAAAGTGAAAAGCTACAGAGCGGTCTGCATGGCAAATGGCTTAAATCCACGTAACAACAACGCAAAAGGGTAGTTATGAAGCTGTGACAATGGGATAGTACGGTTAGTTGTGTTAGCCAGTTTGCTGCCGTAAAAATGTTGACCTTCTTCACGTTACTTCACTTCACTTCACGCTATTAACTTAAGCACTGGCTATCGTGCAGACAAGGTGTCAAAGACCCGGTTGAGACATTACAACAGATGCTTACATTGGCGCTGTTAAATCATTTGCAAACAATTACAATCGGATTCCAAAATAGTTGGGACATTTTACAAATTGTGAATAAAAACAGAATGCAGTGATGTGGAAGTTTCAAATTTCAATGTTTTACTCAGAATACAACATCCATGACAAATCAAATGTTGAAACTGAGGAAATATATAATTGTAAGGGGGAAATAAGTTGATTTTCAATTTATGGCATCAACACATTCCAAAATAGTTGGGACAAGGCCACATTTATCACGGTGTGGCATCCACACGTCCTTTTAAAACAGTCTGCAAACGTCTGGGGACTGTGGAGAGAATGTTGTCCCATTCTTGTCTAATACAGGCCTCTAGTTGCTCAATTGTCTTAGGTCTTCTTTGTCATGTATTCCTATGTATTATGCACCAAAAGCTTTCTATGGGTGAAAGATCTGGACTGCAGACTTAATGGTGCCTTTCCAAATGCGTAAGCTGGCCATGCCACACACACTCATGCATCTCCATACCATCAGAGGTGGAGCCTTCTGAACTGAGCACTGACAATAAGCAATAACAACTTGGGGATTGTCCGGATGGTATGGCATCCCAGTTTTCTGAAAAGAACTTTCTGAAAAGAACCACAGAACAGTTTTTCACTTTGTGGAGCGCATTTTAAATGAACCTTGGCCCAGAAAAACGCCTGCACTTCTGGATCATCCAGCTTTATCTATCTTTTCCTCCTGGTGATTCTACAGTGACAACTCGGATCTCTGACTGTCTCTCAGACATATCTGCATGGATGAAAGACAACCACCTTCAACTGAACCTCTCAAAAACGGAACTGCTCATCATCCCAGCCAGGCAAACCCTGCACCACAACATCAGCATTAAGATAGACTCCCTATCTGTTGCTCCTACCAAGGCTGCAAGAAACCTAGGTGTATTAATTGATGACCAGCTGACCTTCACAGATCATGTTGCGGCTGTTGCTAGGTCGTGCCGTTTCTCTCTATTCAACATTAGGAAAATCAGGCCGTACCTTACTCAACATG
Source organism: Sardinella longiceps (assembly GCA_027497455.2). Taxonomy (NCBI): domain Eukaryota; kingdom Metazoa; phylum Chordata; class Actinopteri; order Clupeiformes; family Clupeidae; genus Sardinella; species Sardinella longiceps. Next base: position 32,329,142 of record JAODXP020000023.1, on the reverse strand, counting down.
CAACACAGCTCCTGGTTCAGACGCTGGTTATCTCTCGCCTTGACTATTGCAACGCTCTTCTAACAGGTCTACCAGCCTGTGCGGTAAAACCACTACTGATGATCCAGAAGGCTGCTGCACGCCTGGTCTTCAACCAGCCAAAGAGAGCACATGTCTCTCCACTATTCAGGGAGCTCCACTGGCTGCTCGCATCAAATTCAAGTCACTAATGTTGGCTTACAAAGTACTGGATGGAACTGCTCCAGTCTACTTGACAGCGATCATCAAACCATATGCTAACCTCCAATCGCTCCGCTCAACCAAGGATCGCTGCTTAGAACAACCAACACCATGCACAGGACAATCTAGGCTCTTCTCATGCATTGTTCCTAACTGGTGGAATAGTCTTCCCAAGACTATCAGAACAACATACACTCTTTCTACTTTCAAGAGACTCTTAAAGACCCAGCTCTTTCAAGAGTATCTGTTGTCCTAGTTCCTTAAATTACCTGGAATACTCTGACCAAGCACTTCTAAACTCTTGCACTTGCTCTCCTATTAGCAAATGGCACTCCTGGTAAGCATTTACTTGTATCGTGTAGCATTTTGATTGTTATCAATCTTTTGTAAGTCGCTTTGGATAAAAGCGTCTGCTAAATGCATAAATGTAAATGTAAATGGATCATGTTTAGAAATGGCTTCTTTTTTGACCTACTGAGGTTTAGCTGGTTATGGTGAATGGCACGGAGGACTGTGTTCACTGACAATGTTTTCTGGAAGTAGTCCTAATATATCGGCAATTGCCCTGCAAGAAGCTCTCATTTTAGTGAGGTCATACGTTCAGAATCAGGTAGGCCATATGCATCTCGTTTGCACAAAGCTATTGCAATGATGACACTCACAAACATTCTCTCTCTCAGTTGCGCTCCGACCTGTTTCACTTCTCATTCGCGCTGCAATTTTGAAACTGATATTAGTCTATTTGCGGGGTATTCAGTTCAAGAGAAGGGATTTCTAAGTGACAACATTAATCCTCTAGCTAATTAACAACCTAAATATACGAACATGCGAGTGAACGTCAACGATTGTGTCGGTAAAATATTTGTTTTCACTGACATCGGAGCAGCAGAGACAGCAGAGCAGACACATCTACACCGATCAGTGAGTGCGTGTGTAGGCTACTGTAGGCATGAGCAGTATGCCTACTTCAAGCCTAAAACAAACACAGGACATACTGAAACGTCAGGAGGTGTTGTAATGTTGGAGGTATTTTTTTTCACATTCCATTGATAATGGCAGGTCAAATGCGTTAATCGCGCATTTAAAAAATTGACGGCGTTAAAATGGGTTTGCGTTAACGCCGTTGTTAACACGTTAAACTGACGGCACTAATAAATAGAAAGAATAGTTGGCAAAGCTATTCTAGGTAATTGTTTAATTTTTTTAATTTTAGTCACTGACTTCAGCTGGCTTGGAGCTAAAGTTTTAGCCGACCACTATTGTCTTTCTCTCCAACATGCAACCTTCTGTCTGTCTACCATGGGTCAGTCCCCTGATAAGCACTCTGTATTGGTACAGACAGAACCTGTTCTGATCAACAATAACTCTGATAAGCAATCAGAAGCTGCACAGCCTGATCCAGTCATGGTCATCAACAATCACTCAGTACCTAAACAACAGCGCTCTGTACCAGATGGTCATGGTAACACTGGAACTTCAGGATCTCAGGACCGACCATCTACGTCAGGCCTTTCAGGCCCCAACCCCCAAATGAAGACTAATTCTGGAATCATCTGCACCACCCATTCAGACTGATGACAGACCATCAAATGAGGAGCAACAAGAGGACATGCCAGCGATCACACAGAATCAGAGAGAGGATCAACAAGAGGACATGCCAGCAATAACACATAATCAGAGAGATTCACTGTCATCCTCAGATTTGTCCTTACCATCCCCATCATCCTCAGTTTTGCCCTTACCATCCCCATCACCATCATGTCTGAAATTCCCTGCAAGTATGCGGAGGATGCTGCCAATGGCTAAGCTATCCTTTTCAAGCCCAAGGCACTCGAAAGAAGTAGTGTACACAACTCTGTCCAAACAAATGGATGGGCAGGTGTTCACGAGCCCAAAAACTCCAACTAATGTAAGGTACAAGGCACCACAGCCTCCTACACCTAAAAATCACAAAGCTCCACAGCCTCCTAATGTTGATTAGCAGCAGGGTAGACCTTGATGACTTCATTGTCTGATATGATAAGGGTCCCTGTGCTGAGAGTGGTTTTGAAAACAAGCAGGGACCCAGGATGCCCATGTCATTCTCTATTCCTGTGCTTACAAGAAAAAGAGGAATCTGTGTGCATCAAGCATATGGGGTAAACCAATCTAATCTCCTGCCTGTTCCTAAATGATCTCAGAATGTTCTAGTGGATAAAGTACCCACACTTACTGTAAAACTAGCTCTTCTTAATGTGAGATATCTTTCAAACAAGTTGTTTTTAATCAATGATTTTATCTGCACACAAACTTGACTTCTTACTTCTGGGTCATTCCGTGTGAAATCAACCAGTGAAAATTACAGTTGTTTGTATGCTCAACCTATGCTTGAATCTGAAATAGTAAGTCTGTATCACTAATGGTTGCAAAAGTACAGCCATTTGAAATTTCAAGTATTTTTAAGCATTTTGGTGAACAAGCCTTTTGTTCAACTTCCAACATTGCTGGCTCTTTCAGTATTTCACACACAATTGTGAAACCATGTGAATAGAAACACATTTTCCTGTAGAATTCAAAAATCAGCTCAGATCAGATGTATCTGGTTTTATTTTCCCCTCCAAAGCTTTGAAAATGGCAATAAATTCTATACTTGTTTGGACACCTCCACCTTTCAGGGCTTCTTGTGCAAAAACTAAGTGAGACAAATTTATCGGAGTATTTTTCCTATTCACATATGGATTTTGCAGTCCTGTTTGTGCATTAACTTTTGTTGATATTGCTATCATACTGTCAGAGCATTTTTTTAAAAACAGGTTTGATTTTTACAAAGGCCATATTCATCCTCTCATTTCACCACGTGGACAGTTAGCAAGATTTTTTTAAATTTTACTATGAGTCATTCAGTATCTGAGGAACACCTATCCAAAATTTGGTGTTGTTGCTGAGTCTCGTTAATTAGATATGATTTTTTGAAAATATTGTCAGTAAATCCACTGAATTAAAGGAGAAATCCTACCCAACAACTTACTTTCATTTCTATTTAATTCTGCCCCATTCACTCAGCATTAGTTTGTTTGTTATTTGGTCTATAATCAATTTTTATGTTCTTTTTCTGAAAGACAGCATTCAGGTAACTGGAACAATGGGCCTATTGGCTTTATGCTGGATTTCTCCTTGCTTATCTGCAGTACCACATTGCGCCATATGTGGTGCACTTTCAATACAATGGAAGTCAATGTAAATCAGTGGAGTTACTGACAATATTTTCAAAAAATCATATCACAATAACGAGACTCAGCAACAACACAACATTTTGGACAGATGTTCCTCAGGTACTGAATGAGTCATGGTAAAATTTTAAAAAATCTTGCAAACTGTCCACATGGTAAAATAAGAGGATGAAAACAGCATTTTCCAAAATTGGAACCATCTTTGAAGAAATGCTCTGACAGTATGATAACATTATCAACAAAAGTTAATGCATAAACAGGACCGCAAAATCCATATTTGAGTGGGAAAAAAACTCGGATAAATTTGTCTCACTTCCTTTTTGAACAAGAAGCCCTGAAAGGTGGTGGTGTGAAATCACACATAGAATTTACAGCCATCTTCAGAGCTCTGGAGAGGGGAAACTACACAAGATACATCTGATCTGAGTAGATTTTTGAACTCTACAGGAAAATGTGTTTCTATGCACATGGTTTCATCATTGTGTGTGAAATAAAAGAGCCAGTTATGTTGGAAGTTGGACAAAAGGCTTGTTCACCAAAATGCTTAAAATTACTTGAACTTTCAAATGGCTGTACTTTTGCAACCATTAGTGATACAGACTTACTATTTCAGATTCAAGCATAGGTTGAGTATACAAACAACTGTAATTTTTTTCAGATTTTTCAGAGAGGGTGACCGGTCCGTCACTGGTTGATTTCACACGGAATGACCCATTGTAATGTTGTTAACTTTATTTTGTGCCACCACACCCCTTTTCAGAGGAGAACTTTATTTATTAGTTATTTATTCACAGTTATTTATTAATAGTTACAGTGACAATAACTGTAATTATGGCTCGCTGTAGAATGCTCTATTCACTTCTCAACATTCTACGGTCTGAACATTGCCATAGCCAATTAACTGATTTCTAAGCTAACGGACTGCTTCTTTTCCGTTGATATAGAACAGAGATCAGACTTATTTAGCCAGATCTACTAGGTGTGTGTTACACAGAAATAAGACCCTTAATAGGTCCCTCCATAATTATTGCCAACCCTGATAAAGATGCACTGATGCATAGGGTTGGCAACCCTAACCCTAACCCCCTCATTACACAAAAAAAGGTTGGGAGGGGGTTAAATTCTGTTCCAAGGATCACCCATAGTTAAGCAAGGGGTATATCTGATATCTCTGGTAAGATGATAGGTAGGTAGATGGATAGGCACCACTACCATCCCAGTACCACAGCATAAAAGAGAACGCTGGCACCAAACTGGTAAAACATCAGTAGGAGTCTGACTGCAGCCTTCAACTCTGCCCTTACTTGTAAAGTGTGTCTGTTTGCTCTTCAGTCCAGTTTATTGTCCAGGTGCAGCCCAAGGTAATTGTAGATGTTAAAGTACAAGTTCAGTTTATTTTTGGATTGTTTATGATGGTACTATCGTTAAGATTGATATTTTGACAAATGCTTCTGTTCCAAGAATTTTCGGTTGTTGCTGAAAACCCCTATGCTGCCAACGTCCAAAATGGCAGCATAGGGCAGCATCCTGTGGGAACTCTCTGAACAATGAAGACATTTTTCCTGTGATATTTATTGTCACACCCTACAGACTTTCAAGCAAAACGTGTCCTTAGCATTTTATTGTTTCTTATTGCATTTTGCTTTTTCAGTTGGAGCAAACATATTTGAAAGACCCCATTCTTGCGAAATTCTTCAAAAAGACAACCGTTACAGCCTTCAGGTAGGGCCCAAATTCCTCTTGTGTCATAGCACTGTATTGTCTTTATATTGGCTTTAGTAATGTGTAATGTAATTTCCTACCTAACGTTACCTCATCCTATGGCTTTATGATGAGTGTGACAAAAACAGCAGCTGACTATTCACCAAGAGAAGTGGTATTAAATGGACTACTCAGCATAGGAAAGGAAAATGCCCATGTAATGCCATTTGTTTGAGTATCTGTCATCAAGGAATATGCAGATTATAAGGAGTGCAATAACACCACCAAAACCTATGTTAGTAATAGTATATGCAATTGCAAGTATGTGCAATTCTTTCACGATCAAGTTTAATTTGTGTACTTCCTCTCTTTGTAAACATGCTCCTAAAAATTCATTAAATGATCCAAAGATACTTTATCATTCCACCGCGAATCTTGTTATATCTGTTTGCACTCTCACACAGCAGCCTCGTGCATGAGGGCTGACGTCAACCATTATAGTAACATAGGTTTTATTTTAGCCAAACACTTGTGATTTATCCTAACTAAAAGTAGGTCTCAGAGGCATTGTGAATTACTTTTAAGAAATAACTCCTACAGTACATAACAACTTTTAGTGCGCTTTAGGAATACTCCTAAATTTAAGATAAGATTCTCTGAGAATACGGCCCCAGAACATTATGTTATAGTCTGACTTGTCAGGCCAGTATTTCTCCTTAAATTCAATCATTTACAAAAAAAGTGAATATGGATAATAACTTAGTGCTACATTGTAATAGTATTTAAATGTAGAAATGAATATTGCATATTACAACAGAACCTACTTTTTTCATGAATGCACTGAGAAAATCTAGATCTAGAATATTATTGTTACACCTTTGTGGTGAAACTATAACAATTAAATGGGATGTCTATTCTGATTTTGGTGAAAAAATATTTAAATGTCGCATCAAGTACTAATAAGAAAAACAAAAAATATACATTTTAACGAGCCTCAGGAATGTTTTTCTTCTATGTTTTCCTTTTATTGAAATGCTTATCTCGTACACCCGTATTCCTCACTGATTCTAAGACCAACTGATTACACTATGCATGCTATTATTTGTAATATTTGCTAAATGTTTATTTCAATCATAACTGGAATGGACTTGGAGTGGGATTATAAAGGAGATTCCTCGCTCTTATGCAATATTTCTGTATGAAGACTGTATTCATAGAACTGAAAGTGTTTTCTTAATGAAAATGATAGGATGATAATGATAAGCCTAGGTCCCAATGCTAAAGTCTGTGTGATCACTCTGTAATATATCTTTTCTAAAGTGAGGGAATTAAGGCATATCACTGGGCCCAGTTTGATATTCCTGCTGGAGATCTTGAGATCCTTCCAGAAGTATCTGAGGAGCGTATGATGGAAACACTACGTTTAAACGTCCGTCAGCAAGGCAAGAAAAGTCAGCAGAAGCTTACTGTCACAGATGTCACTGTGTCATGTAAGTATGAGCAAAGTAAATTTTATGAAATATGAGTCGATAGTTTTTTTTAATGACAGGATTAATAATTGTAAGAGGGTTTTTCTTATGGTATGATTTAGATATTTTTGGTACACACACCCTTCAGTGAAATTAATGAGGCCATATCATGAATAAATGTGATGATTTTACATAATGAAATAAATTAACGTGATGAAGTTCAAAACTCAAAACTCACTATCTCCAATTACCAGTCCGCAAGTCCTCAAAGTATGAAATAGTTGAGTTCAGTTACCGTACTCTCGTGACCCGGACCACATTTGGCCTCCGTTCACATTACATGTTTGTGTATGGACCCATGTAAGGGATAATGAATGACACGGCGTGCAGATATAGAGAAATAATGCACGTTCGAAGTGTCACAAGGCTCTGCACATTCACTGCCCTCCCAGAACTTTGAGGTTCTCTGAAGGTACTGCTCTTGGTACGTCATCTAAATGTTGTCTAAAGCATAAAGGTATAGCTGGGCCCAAATTGTGGAAAAATCTAACTCTCGACATTAAATCAGCACCAACTTGATGGATTGAAAGCCTTGTCAAAAAGCCATTTGCTTTCAATGGCCATTTTTTAATATTTAGTTTTTATCCAATCTTTATTATAAATTACTGCAAAATTTGATCATTATTATATTCCTATTAATTAATGACTGCTTGTCATTTTAATGTCAATGTATGATTGGAAGGTATCATGGGAGCTAGGGAGCTAGGAATAAGGTGGATAGGACAATGACTTACCATCTCTCTTAATTCCCAACTCTCTCTCTCTTGGTCATTGTTTCCTGTATACTTTCCACAGTGACAGACCCTAGAATGGCCAGGAACCCCAGAGCAAGTAAGTAGCTCTTTCTCATTTGCACTGAATAACCAACCTGTTTTTAGCATTGCACATGAAGCAGCAAGAAGCAAATGCACTCGATGGTTTACATGTAGAGGACCACATTAGAACAAGAATAATTGAGCTTTCGTCAGAAGCCCTTGCAATGCAGAACAACCCCCCCACCCCTTCCCAGCAGTTGCCATTCATTGTTCATTTTAAGTATTTTTTTTGGTAAATTCAGAATAACCCACCTGAGTGTGTTTTTTCCTAGCAGAAGAGTGCTTCTATCGCCTTGAAGCTGAGTATTCTGCGAAGAAATTCCAATCGCCAGGGTTTCCGGAGAAGTATCCACGGTCCGTCACTGGTTGATTTCACACGGAATGACCCTTCTAACAGAAACCTGGCTGGAACAAGCAAGCAGTTGCACTACCTTCATTGAGACAGCTCCCCCAGATTTCAATTTCTTGAGTGTGACAAGAGCAACTAGAGTTGCAAAAATATTTAAAGCATCTTTTCAATGCAAACAGTTATCATTTGGAGACTTTGAATCTTTTTAATACTTCTAAAGAGCTCTCCCTGTATCTTATTATTGACTGCTTACAGACCACCTAGACATTCAGCCAAAGTTTTTCTTTAAGAGTTTGGGGAACTGTTAACAACCGTCTGTGTGAAATTTGACTGTCTTGTCATATCTGGGGATTTTAACTTCCATGTGGATAATACAGAAAACACCTATGCCAAGGGACTACTCACAATTACAGACACTTTTGACCTAAATCAACACATACAGGTGCCAACACACTCTCATGGTCACACCCTTGACCTTGTTATCGCAAAGGGTCTTATTGTTTCCACAACTGTTAAGGACCGGCCTTATCTGATCATTTCTGTGTTATCTTTGATGTTTCTATCTGCCCCTCACATTCAGAACATGGCAATGACCGTAATGAGGGAAGTTATAAATGACAATACTGGTATTTTGTTTGAGCAAGCACTCTCACAGACCTCCAGTCAATTACCTGACTCTGTATGATTTACTGATCAATTTCAACTCTAGGCTGAAACAAATTATGTGTGACGGGTAGGAGTGGGAGATGACTACCTGAATTGACGTTGCGGAGGTCACCTGACATTCAATCGGCTCACGTGACGAGGAAACGCAGGTAGATTAGTCTAGCTGGTAATGCAGGCTCACTCTCTGTTTGTAACCGAGCAATGCAGCAGTGGTGGGAGCAGGGGCGTATCAAGCTTTCCAAAAGTGGGGGGGTTCTAAGATGGGGAAGTAAAATAGCCACTGAAATTATCACAGCCAAAATTATAATTAGGCCTATAGTCTCGCGACCAATTGGAATTTCTGTTTTATAATAGGCCTACTAGAGTTGCCATCACATGCAGTAGTCACAAGCAGAGATGTATAGTAACGAAGTAGAACTACTTAAGTAGCCTACTTAAGTACTAAAATGCAGTATCTGTACTTTACTGAAGTATTGTTTTTTTTCTCCTACTTCCACTTTTACTTGACTACATAATTTTGATGAATTTAATACTTTTACTCCAATACATTTTTCATGTGGTGAATCATTACTTGTTACTTTAATAAAAACGTTACAAATCGTACCACATCCAATTGTATCAATGCCAGACCGGTATAGCTCTGTCACCAGGTTTTCATTATCATTATTGGGCGATTCAAACGATGAAGCAGTATAGAGACCTCATGCCCTCATACTTCCACTTAACAGTTTGGTTGCCAGGTGTTTTTAACAAGCTTTGGCCCAGAGTGCCAGCAATCCAGGCCACTGTTGCCTATTTTTATAGAGCCACAGCGTATTCTGTGTTATAGCTATGGACACATACTATGGGTCATTTGAAAGGTAAGACTCTGAGCTCTCAGTGGGTGAAAACCGTTTATTTCTACATGCCTCCGTTCCTGAGAAATCCCAAGCTAAACAGTGGGTAGTTTTCATCAAAATCCTTGTTTTTTTCTAGAAAAGGAGATATCGCTTCTTTTATGATTATGATGGAGTGTTCTCTGTCAAGTTTCGAGGAGTGACACAAGCCGAATCATGCCTGTGGTGAGACTGCCACCTAGTGACGAACCCGCGAAAGGACAACATGACATGACGTGCATTATTTGACACAAATGCTGCAATAGTAATCAAATGCTGCCTTGTGATGTGAAAATGTCCAGACAAAATGTGCAGATCGTGAGTTTTTATGAGTTTCCGATCGTAATTTATTTCAGTTCTATTTATCACAGAGTTCCAAAAATCATATATAACCTGTGTGAGGGTTTCTATTTTCGTAAATTAAAAAAAAGGCAAAAACGTAACATTACGTTTTTGGCACTCAACGCATGACAAGTTATAACGTAACATTACGTTTCTGGCATTCAAAGTGTTAAGTATGATCTTTAAAGAACACTTCAACTTCTACTTAAGTCACTTTTTTCATATGGTACTTTTACTTCTACTCCACTCCTCTATTCCAGTACTTTATACAACTTTATTACAAATGCTGGTCTGGCGGATGAGGAATTGGGCTTTATGAACATCACATTACTAATGTCACAGAACAGGTCTACCAAGCAGTTGTGAATCAAAGGTGTTATAATATTTGATAAGTGGGGTAGACAGACACATAGGGGGGTCAGGGGGTCCCCCCCAGGAGATTTTGGAATAGTTAGATGTTATTTCCTGCATTCTGGTGCATTTTAACAGGTTATTAGATATTTTTTTTAATTAACTGAATGATGTAATCCTGTCCCTACCCCAAACCCAAATTCTGAGCCAAAAACTAAACTGGTATTTGGTTGATCCAAGGACACTGAGATTCAGCACTGTCATCTATGATTTTTAGAAGTTTCATGGAAAGTATGGGGCAATAGCCTAGGCAATAGGCCTACTGAGGATGGTGGCCCTGAGGCCTACATGGAGGAATTTGTTTCACCAATTGAGTGTAGGGTGTCTTAATTCAAGTCTAGCCTACAATCTTTTATTTTTCTTCTGAAAGCCCATGGATCTGGAGGCCTCTGTTCCAGGCGCGGAGCCAGAGGGGTGGCAGGGGTAGCACTAGCCTCCCCTGGAACGTGATTGGCCACCCCAGGTGCCCCCCCACCCTACCCCACCCGCTCCCCGAATTTCATTCGCTACTGATGATTGACAGTTCAGTTAAGCGCACGTCTGTAAGAAGCGCCTTTTTTGAGCCAGAGAGCAATAGTCAGAGCTCATGCAGCACTTGAGTCAGCCTGAGAAAATATCACTGTGATGTAGGCCTAATTTTTAAAGAACAGGTCACCAGGTAAAAGATAGGCTATCTGTTCCCAATCCTGCTGTGCATCAGGAAGATGCCCTCAGTCATGCAGATATGTGACCATCAACATTTACATGGACAGGCTACATTGTGCCTTTGCAAGATACAGCGTACTGTAATATAAGGTACAGTATATAAGGTGCAAGCTATCAGTGACATTAAATAGCTATTTGAAATCAATCAAGGCATCAATGTTGTCTCAAACTAGCGTGCTAAAATGGCGTGCTTCTTACATCCAAAACCGAAATTTCTGATCGATGAATTGCTTTGCACTATAGTCTATAGAGACTATTCATTACATATCTAGGCAACATCTACATCTATATCTTTTGTAGAGGCTATCAAATAAAAGTAGCCTATATAATCTGAATTTTCACATGGGGTGATTTGCCAGTGGCTTGACAGCAGCACGCAAGTAAATTAATGCTTAACGCAAGTTAATTCCCTTGTGCTATTCTGCATCTAAAACATCAACTTTTTTCTCCATTACACTGCTCTCACAGCATTTGTCAAACATGCACAATATGCACATCAAAATAAAGTGCATTTCAAGTGGTTTCAAATGATACTACTAACTAATTGCTGTGGTAAATAGTTAGTTAGAAAATCAACTTTTAAATTAGTTACATTTAACTATTGCACATATTGCATTACTTCCGTAAAAACCCTTTTCTCTGATCAACTGCACAGCATTTGTATAATTCTAGGCTGTAGAATATGTGAAGGCACACGATCTGAACTTGTAGAACCTGCAATGTTACTGATTGCTAGCCAAATGCTTCACCAGACAATTAAAGAAATGAATGGTTAACCTTGATCATAGCCTGCATTACAACATTCATCAGATCAATAGCTTGACATGCTCCTGTAGCTTAAGCTATTCACTTCAGGGATATGATCTATATGGTTGCATGAGTAAATACCTATTTTTAAGGTTGTCTACAGAAAGAGAATCTGAAAAATATAAATTAACTGTTAGTTTTAATGTTTTTCTTCAGGCTGTGAAAATAGGGGAAATATTTCACTAATTCTTTTAAAATTAAAATTGAAATAAATCTTAGTTCTTCTACTACTAGAGGAATAATGGTTGATAAGAGCAGAATTCTGAGTAATACTGTCAATGGTGAAAATGAGAGGGGTGTTGAGCAAGTGTGTGTGTGTGTGTGTGTGTGTGTGTGTGTGTGTGTGTGTGTGTGTGTGTGTGCGCGCATGCTGTCATGTGCACAAAGATGGGAAGACTACTTTTTTTGTCATATTCATAGGACCCCCTGAAATATCCTTGGCCACCCCCTGGCCACCCCAAGTACAAAAGTCTAGCTCCGCCACTGCTCTGTTCACTCTCACGCACTTTGTTAACTTTGAAATACGTGGCTCCTGTTATCACTGATAGCAGGGGGAAAAGTGAAAATATATTAGGCTACACTATACAGTATTCCAGTGTCTCTAGTGGAAATATTTTCTACATATTTCTACCAAGCAAAAAATTAAGTTGAAATATATTACACTATTCCAGTATTCCAGTGTAGAGCTGGAAATATTTGCCCGAACCCGACGGGGCCCAACAGGACCTGCCGGGTTCGGGCCGGTTCGGGGTCTAATTTCAATATTCCAAGCGGGCCTGGCTCGGGCTCGGGCTGAAAGCCGATGCGCGGCAAATATGCGATCACATGATACGCCTAACCTTCGATCTACAGGTATGCGTTAGTAGATGCAAAATGGATGTAGAAGAAATTAAACGGAGATTAGCCCTTGGCGAATTCATGTTGGTCGAGCCAGTAAATGGTCGGAGGTGTGGAAACATTTTGAGCACGTTCACAATGAGAAAAACGAGGCAGTGGGGTATGTCAAATGCAAGAAGTGCGACGTGATGTTAAAGTATGACAGCAAGACAACTGGTAATTATTGCTGTTCTTATTTTTCTTTTAACTTTGGGCAGATCATTTATTTTAGCCTTGAAGTTCTTGAACTTCAGACATCTGTAGGCTAACTAATCTGAATAAAAAACGTAGAAATGTTCAGCAAAAATGACTCATTGTTGACTGCTTTGATATGCGCACAATTGAAAAATGTCGGGTTGCAAACGGGTTCGGGCTCTATGAAGCTGTCAATCATACGGGCCGGGGCGGGCTCGGGTGGAGTTCTCTCGGGCTGGGGCCGGTTCGGGTCTTAGTTTTAAGGCCCGTTTCAAGCTCTATTCCAGTGTCTCTGTGGAAATATTTGGTATTGTTAAAATCTTACAAAAGTGAAGGGGATGGAATCATATTTACAGTATGTGGGCATGTCAAAACACCCCCATCCCCCCCGTCTGCAACGTCCCTGTGTACAGTAACCTATCTTATCAGAGCAATGGTAACATTATTAGCGCCCACTGAATTAAATTCAATAATTTAGAATTCATATGGGCATCTTGTCCCAGATTACCCTCTCTCTAATGACTGCATAGAGCTGTTCATGTAAGTGATAGGGTGGCTGAACAGCTTGGATCATGACATTTACAGTGAGTGTAGAGCATTTCCGACCATTGTCTCTCTCTCTCTGTTTAAAATATAATTTTAATTTCATATAGGTGGGGGGGATGGATTGATAAAAATGCATAAGTGGGGATGTCGTATCCCCCCCATCCCCCCTGTTTGAAACGCCCCTGGGTGGGAGCACTGTTGGCATGCCGGGTTTGTCGGCGGTGATGCATAGTGGGTAAGCGAAATGTTCTTGTACATCGTGAATGTAATGTTAAGCGCTATAGAACACACTGCTTACTCGCGTTAATCTACCTCACAGTACTCGAGCCCCAGCTGAAGTTTGGCTGTTTTCCTGGCCGTGTTGGCAGTTACAAACAACACGCCAGTGAAGTTCCCTGACTCACGTGACATCTAAGTGGAAAGCTATAGCTACTGGTATGCGTGTTGGTGATCTTAAGAAGGTAAATGTTGTCTTAATAAAATATAACAATTTGAACAGCAATTGGAAATGTATGAATGTTTGCTAGTGAGAATGTCACAATAATAAATATGCAATTGTTTTTATAGTTAATTGTGCCAAAGCCTGTTCCAGTCTCTGTGGTATGATACCAGCACAAACAAGAGCAGGTAGTCTAATGTTTCTATGGGTTTTATGTACATTGACCCGACTGAATGTGCTTTTATAAATATTGTCTTGATGAATGGTTGATTAATTGATTGTTTGTCTGTTACAGAAGCCTATTGTAGCCACTGTTTTTCCCTCTACAAAGTTTATATTAAAAGCTAATGTGGGCCTGTCTAATGCCCCTACATTGTCAGTAATAGGCTCACAGTGAACTGCCTTGTATTACGGTGTCTTGTGTACAACCACCTCCACTTGTGTTTAATTGATTTTGTTTATTTATTTATTTTTATTTAGCCTATTGTGACTGTGACTTGGTTGTAGTAATTGTAGTGGTATTCCAACTCGAGTGACTTAGTATACTTGTCTGAGTGGGGTGCATAGTTACTGTAGTTATTGTGCTTACTGGCGTAGTACATTTGCTGCCCCTGTGTGGTGTCAGGTTAAGTTGAATATTGTAGCCTATCAGTGTAATATCTCGGGCCCTGTAGTCTCTCCCCCCTCAGGCTGACTCATCTTGTATCCACCTACCCTCGCCTCTTATATTGTGTGCCCTTATTGGGGGTGGTGTGGTTTTGTTTTCTTTGATTTTCTTTTATTTCTGTTTATTTAGATTAATTGTTTGCTGTGCATAACACAAATGACCGTGTGGCTTGTAACATCTATGAGCTTTGCTCATTGCTATATATCAATCATTAAAAGAACTTTATTTTTCATATACAACCTTGTATTCTATTCATTCCGTTGAATACCTTAGTGGGGAATTTATTCTAATCTAAGAGAAACACCAGGTTGTTCAGGTTACATATGGATGATATTGCTCTATTAAAAATCAAAAGAGTTAAAGACAAAAGGAAAGCACCATGAACACAAAATCCATTAGTCAAACTTCTGAAGAGAGAGTGTAGAAAGACTGAAAGAAAATGGCATAAATCTAATCTCCTCATTCATTACCAAATACATAAAGAGTTGCTTAGCAAATATAACTCTGAAATTCATGAAGCAAGACGATCTTTCTTCTCAAACATTATCAACAGGAACATGAACAATGCTCGTGTGCCTTTTTCCACTGTCAAGAAGTTAACAACTCCAACATCACAATTAGCACCTGAGCTTCCCACAGTTGATACCATCTTTTTCAGAGGTAAAATTGATTAAAAAAGACTAAACATAACTTCATCGCTTCAAATACCTCAACACCCAGAGCTAATTTCTCCAAAGAGAGGGGGACTAAACTCAATGTCAACATTCACCTATATTGACTATGAAACACTTGAGAAAACAGTACAAAATCTCAGTCCTTCCACATCTGAATTAGACATTCTACCGACCAACTTTTTAAAGTCTGTTCTTCACTTTGTAGCACCTGATGTTCTCCAGATTATAAACTCATCTTTACAGAGTGAAACCTTCCCCAAGTCCCTAAAAAAGCAGTTGTAAAGCCCCTTCTGAAAAAGAACAACCTGGATTCTTCAGTGCTTAACAACTATAGACCAATATTCAACCTACCATTCATTGGAAAGATTATTGAAAACATTGTTTTCAATCAGTTGACTGCCTACTTGACATCAAATAACCTTATTAAAGTTGTAAATGACATACGTCTTAATACTGATGCAGGCAAAACATCTGTGCCGGTGTTACTGGATCTCAGTGCTGCATTTGACACTGTTGACCACAACATACTACTACACCGACTGGGTTGGGTCCAAGTGGTTAAAGTCATACTTACAGAGCAGAAGCTGCTTTGTTGCCATGGACAATTGTACTTCAACACCAATGTCCTTGACATGTGGCGTCCCCCAGGGGCCAATCCTTGTACCTCTACTTTTCAACCTTTATATGCTCCCACTTGGACAAATTATCACCAACAACTCAATCTCTTATCATAGCTATGCTGATGACACCCAAATTTACTTTGCTTTGTCACCTGATAACTATGCCCCCCTTGAAAGCCTTTATCAGTGTTTAGGCCAGATTAACAACTGGATGTCACACAATTTCCTTCAGTTTAACACAGACAAAAGGGAGGTAATCATATTTGGAAAAAAGGAGGAAAGACTCAAGGTTGCCACTGCCCTCAACTCAAAAGGGCTTAAAGCAAAAGAGACTAGTGATCTTAGCTTCAATGGTCATATGAAAGCAATCAAGTCAGCATTTTATCACCTAAAAAACATTTCCAAGATAAGAGGTCTTACGTCAAGAGAGGACTTAGAAAAACTTATTCATGCCTTTATCTCTAGTAGGGTTGATTACTGTAAGACCCTAGGTCTTCCTAAAAAGACCATCAAACATCTTCAACTGATCCAAAATGCAGCTGCTAGGTTCTGTTTCACTCAAGAAAGGCTGCCAGATGGCTAGCCCAGAGGGCTGGAATATAATCCGCGCATGCGCGAGTTCTGAGGTAGACTATATAAAAACATCATCACGTGAGTGTGTCGCAATACTGTATACAGTATATAAACCTGAGCGCGGCACACTTTGTCCTCTTTAATCCCTCACGCGATCTGATAAGGTAAGACTTGATACTGGTAACGAGGTGCCTATTGACAGTTAGCTGTCCGAAAGCTGGTGACTGTTGTTACCCCTTTCCAGGCTATCGTAGGGTGACCATATTTTCATTTGGGAAAAGCAGGACACCTTGAGGGGAGGGGTATGAGATGCGAGCCAAAATTTTTTTCCAACATACAGTAGAAGATCTATCGAAATAGTTTTTTTTGAACTCCCCCCTGCTAATTATGGACTTTGCTTATTGTATCATTTATTATATGCATGTCTAGCTGCTATAGAAAAAGGGGAACGTCTGAAATACCCCAGAACCACCTAAATTGGATGAGGGTGCTCCAATTCTGCAATTGGGTGATATAAAACTTCAACATAATCTCACAGAAATCTGTGAAATGAACACAATTTATTAAAAAAAAAAAAAACAATCTGTGGTGGGAGCACACTATTGTAGACTTTATTGGGATGGAGCAGATATCACACCCACTGAAAGTTAATGAGACACAGCTTCTTCCCAATACATCACTGAGCAATGCTGAATATGCAGCTGTCTCTTTTCAGGACAGAATTCTTTAGGCTATTCATGATTTTGTGTCAGCAGTGTAACCTGCCACTGATTATGTTTGGAGAAAACATCTTTTATTTTAGTGGGTGAGTTGTGTTTCGTTTCACTTCTGTGAGATCAGGTTGAAAACTTATCTCAAAGTTTGCAGGTCTTATAATGTGTGATGATTTTATCAAAATCCCTCTTCTAATGGGCGATCTTTACACTGAAATTGAACCATCTTATTCTCAAGCAAGTACGTTACCAATGATACCAACAGATAGATCTGATTGTGTAGTTTAATTTAATACCAAATACCTCCATTGTAAGAGCAGATATACCCATAAAGCTTCCGTAAGACAATGAAGCAAACCCCGCGATATGTATAGTATAGCGCACGCAAAAGGATGACGCTAGATTAATTGAAGTGCCCATGATGAATGTTTAACAAACTTATTTTCGGCTATCTTCTGATTATAAGAGCAGGGCTGCCCGCACGGATTACGTCACACACAGCGCCGTGTGCAGTGTCCTAGTGCCTGTAAATTTAATGGTCCGATGTTGAAGCAGGACATTTCCACACTTTCTAAAAATATCCCCGAACGCCCAGGACAGGGCATGAAATACAGACATGTCCGTCCAAATACGGACGTATGGTCACCCTAGGCTATCGTTATCAGACTATATTATTTACGCCACTTACAAGTGTGCTATTGCCACTTATCAGTTAGGTGGTTACCGGTAATTCTCCCTCATCTCCGCGAGCTGTTGCTTATTGTGTGTTACCCGCATGTGGAGCTACTTGCGTCTGAAATCTCCGCTATTGGACTTAATTCGACAGGTAAGTTAATCTATTATGTAGTTGCTTAAGGGAGGAAAGAGGTTACAGAGAAATCTCTCTGGCTATAATTCTTATTATTGCTACTGGCGCCATTCAGCACCATTCTGTAGCTTCCTGGTACCGTGGAGGAGATATCTCTCCCATGTAACGGACTGCCGCGATTCTCACTCTGTCGAGGGAGTTGTTCGCCTGGCTTGTTAATTACTTTAGCTGTCTACACCTGACGTGATTTTGACTGTTGCTGCTGGTTTGTCTAGAGGCAGGTAAGATAATCAAGGGATATCTTGTGTTGCATCTTGTCATTCTTATTGTGAGCATCTGTTGGTACCAGTGGCTAATTAGTGCTGGTACCAGACTGAGGCAACCTAACTGGTACCATCCATCTCTGGTACCATTGTCTTGCAGCTGTGTTGGTACCATATCTGGTACCAGGCAATTAAAAGTGCTTGGGTTCATACCTAAATCACGGTGTGACTGAAATAATAATATATAAATAAATAAATAAGATGCCAGGATTCCACAACTGTACCAATTGCAACAGTTAAATGCCAGTGGAAGATGGCCATACACTGTGTGTGACATGTCTGGGCCCTGAGCATGCACTTGCTTCAAGGGCAGACCCTACCCAATGCCAAAGGTGTCTCCCCTTCTCAACACGCACTCTACTGAGTAGGGTGAATAGAGCTATGGGGGATAATGCATCCTTGTCCTCCCAGGCGTCCACTGAGACAGGTACGGTACCGCCCACTCAGGCCTCTCCTCAGCTGCCGAGTGCATGCAAATCGTCTGATACACCAGCTGCAGGTAAGAAAAGCAGGAAAAGGAAGCATGAAACCTATGATGCTCTTGCAAATACAATGTCGTCTTTGGTGAAGGAAATTTCATCTTTGGCGTCTAACCAACAGCGGATGATGCAGCAGCTCAATGAGCGCCAGGCAGCCCCATTAGTGCCCGAGCACCAGGTGACCCCACCAGGCACAGGGCGCCAGATGGCCCCACTAGTGCAGCCTTTAGCAGAGCTACCACAGCGGTCGGCACCGCAGGTGATTGACGATGGAGAGGAGCTGCTATCAGTGATGGCATCCGATAATTTTGATGCTGAATATATGGAAGGTTTAACACCTCCCCATCATTCCAATCTGAGCTCAGACCATGGCTCTTCCCTCCTATCTGCTCCAACCGAAACACCCAGTGCTTTCTCTGGCGAAGAATTTCTTTCTCTCATGTCTAGGGCCACTAAACGTCTGCGGGTGGAGATGCCTACAACACCTGAGGCCCAGCCATCTCGGTTTGATAGGGGGAGGGAGGCTATGAATAAGCCATGCTCTCTCCCTGTCCTCCCGGACTTTGTCAAGGAGATGACAACTGTGTGGGAGCACCCAGAGGCAGCGACCCCTCCTATGAGACAGTGGGCACAGTTTGCCAACATCCACGGAGTGGATTAGGTAGGTTTTGGGGCCTACCCTGCAATGGATGACTATCACTGCTCTTGTCCTCCCTCCTACGGCTAAGACCCTGCATGCCCAAACAAACAGTGTCGCACCACTGATAAATGGTTGAAAAAGTCGTTCTACAACGCGGCCTTTGGGGCACGCCTCATGAACACAACATCCGTGCTCACACTGTATCAGATGGAACTCATTGAAGACCTCTCGGCTGCCCCCGCTCAGGAAGTGATGGAGGAGTTGAAAAAGGTCTCTGAAATCCTGGTGCACCTCGCCAGGGGTGCAGCACATGCTAGCGGCAGATCCATTGCATCACTGTGGATGGCACGGAGACACCTGTGGCTAGAACAGACAACATGTCAGCAATAGTGTACGGAAATTGCCAGGGAGGCCTGAGGTCCCAGGCGTTACACAGCATGGCCCGAGAACTCCTTCGCTGGGGGGACACTCATCTTGGCTTGATCAGGGCAGCTGTCGATGGGCATTCCACATCCAAGTGAATGGCAATTGCACCCGGAAACGGTGCATCTAATCTGGGTTCTTTTTGGGAAGGCACACGTCGATCTTTCACCTCAAGGGAGTCAATCCACTGTCCACTCTGGTTTTCCTTAAGCCAAGATGACGCACCTCTAGGGGTGGACACCCTTGCACACAGATGACCCATGGGCCTCCTGTATGCCCCCCCATGATTCCTGCGGTACTGGAGAAGGCGAGGAGGGAGAACCTGACTGTGCCTGAATGGCTCCATATCACTCACAGCAGGCACCAGACACTCCTCTAGGGCACCCCTTAGCAACCCCCGCTATGGCTGTTGTTGCAAGCGGGGAAAGAGTTGTGGCACCCGACACCAGCCGTCCTAAACCTGTGGTTTGGCCGTTGAAGGGACATCTTTCTCACTCAGGGATTGTTACCCACAGTCACACAAACCTTGTATTGTGCTAGAGCCCCGTCAACATGAGCCCTATACTCTTATAGGTGGGAGGTTTTCAAGGCATGGTGCGAACAGCAGCATGAGTGCCCCCAGTCCTGCCCTCTAGCTTCAGCAAAGAGAAATTTGACCAAGGCAATCCCCTTCAACTCTCATGGCATTCTCCCAGCGATATCAGCATGCTATGAGAGAGTAGATGGTAAACACCCGGCGCTAACCCTCTGTCTATTCAATTCATGAGCTCAGAGACTGCGCCCAAGGAGGCTTCCCTCTGTGTCGGTATGGCAGCTTAATATGGTCCTTGATGCTCTGACGGAGCCCCCATTTGAGCCCATTGGGAGTGTTGATCTCAAATGGCTTTCTCAGATGGTGATTTTTCTACTCGCCTTCACCCCGGCTAAATGTATTGGAGCACTGTCTGTGCACCCTGTCTGTGCACCCCGACTGCTTCTATGTCAAACCAGGAGGCATCTGCGTTTTGCTACGCCCTAATCTAGCCTTCATGTCTAAGGTTCTTCAGAGAAAAACTCAACCAAACAATAATCTTAGACCCCTTAATATGATTTCTCCCTTGTCCTTGGGAATTCAGTGTTGAGTTCGTGACATGAGTCGTTCGAGCCAATTCGACTGTTTACTGCTTTGAGTCAGTTCTTCAGTTGATCCAGCCCTGTTGACATACTGAATTTCAATAAAAGTATTGACTTGATTCTTTTGTCCTGTGTCTCTGTTCAATTGTCGCATGGTTGTCCTCCGCGACGTTTGGGCATATGTATAGTCCAGCCCTCTGGGCTAGCCATCTGGCAGCCTTTCTTGAGTGAAACAGAACGTTAGGTTACGGATGTAACCTTGGTTCTGTGAAGGAAAGAAAGGCTGCCAGACTTCGTCGTCGCTCTGGACTTCGCGTTCAGGATTTTCTGAGGACGAAGTGTGCCGCACTCAGGTTTATATACTGTATACAGTATCGCGACACACTCACGTGATGATGTTTTGATATAGTCTACCTCAGAACTCGCGCATGCATGGATTATATTCCAGCCCTCTGGGCTAGCCGTCTGGCAGCCTTTCTTTCCTTCACAGAACCAAGTTTACATCCACAACCCAACGTTTCTCACAAGGGCAAAAAGAACTGACCATATTACTCCAATTCTGAAATCCCTGCAATGGCTTCCAGTAAGTTACAGAATTGACTTTAAAACACTGTTACTTGTGTTTAATTCATTAAATGGCACTGGACCCGTTTACATTTTAGACATGTGTCAGCAGCACACGTCACTCAGGTCTCTCAGGTCACTGAATAAAAATTTGCTGGAAAAACCCTTTTCAGAACAAAGTGTGGTGAAGCCGCTTTCTCCTACTATGCAGTGCCACTTTGGAACCAACTCCTAGAAGAAATAAAAATGCCCCTACTGTTGACAGTTTCAAATCTAGGCTTAAGACCAAACTGTTCTCAGATGCTTTCTCCTAAAGTCTCATTTATTTTATTTATTCTGTATATTTTAACCTTTAATTCCGCGTATGCCTGCGAGTAACCTGTGTCTGTGTGATTGTTACAGATTGTGAGTGACAGACAGACAGGCAGACAACGTATAGGGAAAAACACAAATATTTTCCTATAGGCGAACTGAAGATGTCAGCTGCGTGCGTCTCTCTGAAAGCCCCGGTTGGAGCAAAGCGCAGCGCCTCAAAATAGGGACAAATACACACTGTTTATGCGTGAATACAGAGGTTTTGGTCACCAATACAGTTTGGCGTCTGTCATACATTGTTCTCTGTGTAATATCTCACGGATTCTTAACTATGGCACAACACATATCAAAATAAACAGCAGATCCTACAGATTACAATGATGCAATAGATGAATCCTTTTCATCGTAAAAGTTGTTTTTAGCTCCCTAATCGTCAGGACTAACATTTAACTAACTGTTGACATTTAACTAGCTCAGGACAGCTGCTAGAAATGTTGTCTCAAGGGGGCGCCGTGGCTCAATGACTAAAGCGTCAGACCATTACTCCAGGGACCTAGCCTGACACGCCAGACTATATCATAAGAATGTATAGTCTGAAGACCACTGATAGACTGTACCTCAATGGAGGGGCGGGTGATTGCGTTGTCTTTCAAACTGCCTCTCCACGTAATAGGGTAGCGTTCCGGCCAGTGGTACCAGATGGTATATCAAACTTTTCCCGTAGCCCGTCGGTAACACGGCAAAGACATCTTTTTCAGAACGAAAAACTTCAGTGCACTTTCTTGTTTCACTTTCAAAGAAAATGACAAGTGCAATTCGTCCAAAACTAAAGCCAAAGACGATTCTGCTGTGGTTTGAGCAGGGCTGTCGTCATCGTACAAAGCCCGCCTTACGATTTCCTGTACACATACCGCGCTGTGATTGGTTATCCGCCGCCAGAGGAAGAATACAACGGGTTTCTATCATAGTCAGGAGGGAATTTGCGAAGATCGTGCACTTCTGGACAAGTTTTTGATTTTTGGCAGGGTGTTAGGTATAGACCTAAGGATTTCAAAAATCAATGGATACAAGTTGGGATGACCCCCTAGTGGCTGGTATGCATACAATCCAAAATGGCTGGTATGCATACAAGAAAAGGCTGTATATAGGTTTCTTTTAGTCTTAAATTGGTGTATAATGTCATTTTCTACTTTGTTTGACACAATGAATCCACTTCTGATATGTTCTTCTCATTTTAGAAAAAAATTAAATCTATTATCATAGTCATCTTTAGCTAAAATAAACTGTCAATATCTGTGAAAAAGACACACAGAATTGGAGGTGTCGGATCATTATGACACCTTCCGAATGCATGCCAAGTTTTGTGATATTCTGTCCATGGGGGGGCCATACAGTAAATTGATTTATGACATTTTACTCCAGCTGGCCAGCAGGTGGCCGGACATTTTTCTGCAAATATTATTCCATGTATAGCGCCACCATGTTTAAAATGAAAACCCAAAGTACGGTATTGTAATCAGTGTTAACTGGTATTCTTGTCTGACATGGTCAAAACTGGAGGCCTCTCTCAAATGCCTCAGTTTGCTACTGGTCGATGTCAGAAAAAGCTGTGCCAAAGCTTAAACCAATCACACCACTCTTTCCTCTGACATATGTGACGCGAAGGGAACTGCTTGAGTAACAGGACTGAGTAACGTCACTGCCTAGAACACGCCTCTAACGAGGGCCATTGGAGCTGCACAGTTGATTGATTCTCGACAAAGTAGATGGAAATCCCAATCTTTCAGGAGCTCAGAAACCCTGTGTAGATTGTAGCTGGCTAGACCAGTGAGAAGCAACGCTGCCTGAAGGTGTTACATCACTAGGAGGGCGGGCCAGGCTACCTAAAAGCAGGCAAGAAAATCAACCATGGTCACCATGCTGCTTTGCAGAGTGAAATGAAATGGAGCACGTAAAGGAGAATGGGTACTCCCAGGCGATCAAACCACAGGTCTATGGATTTATTCACACTCCATAGACCCAAGGGGTTAAGCCCCTCTATCCTTCCTTGCTTTAAAGGAATAGTCCACCTCTTTAAGGTCTATCTTTGAGCTTTGCGCTGTACCAGTGGCCAAGACTTTTGACAGGCTTAACTGTCGGTATTGGGTCGTTGTTGATGTGGAACCTTTCATTAGCAAGCTGGCCTTTGACAATAGAGATGCGGCGGAATTTGTTGAGTTTGATCACCATCCGTGCCCCTTGAATGTTTTTCTGGAGTTTAGCCAGTAGGCATTTGGTGCATGCAGGTGTTGTTGTTATTGTCGTCATGCCATCCATGTAAGTTCGTATTGGAGGAAGACGCAGCGCATTCTTCAACTGGTTTCCTCCAACCACCCATCGCGATGCCCGGATGATGAGCTCCATCGCCATGGTAAATGCAAGTGGGGAAATGGTGCAGCCCACCATAATGCCAACCTCGAGGTGCTGTCAGGGAGTTGTGCTAGCCTGTGCTGCGACACAAAACTGAAGGTCCTGGAAGTAGGCTTTGACCAGCCTTGTGATGCCCTCTTAGGCATTAGCGAGATCTAGGAAGACCACATGCAGGTCTTTCTTCTCCTTCCTCGTCGTCTGTATCTGGTACCAGATAACATTTGTGTGTTCCAGACAGCCTGAGAATCCACTTATCCCTGCTTTGTGCACTGAGCTGTCAACAAAGTTGTTCTTCTGTAGGAAAGCTGAGAGCCTCTGAGCCACACCACTGAAGAATATATTTCCTTCCACATTCAGGAGACTGATCTGATGGAATTGGTCGATGGTTGAAGAATTCTTCTCTTTGGGAATCAGGATCCCTCCCACCCTTCACCATGCCTCATTTTTCCCACTCTCATCAGCTTCCACAGGTACCTCAATACTCCCGGCGGATTCTTATAGAGGATCTATATGGAACGCCATTGGGCCCAGGGGCTGATGATGCTCTTGCCCGCTTTACTGTGCTCTGATGTTATCTTTGCTTTATGTAGGGGGCCTTGTTTCCATCTGGTGTTCAGCTGGTTGGATTAGTGGCATGTCACCCGGAATGCTGGCTGGCACGTGCCTCTGGTTATCGGAGTAGGTCTTTGAAGGTAGCTTTGAGGGTCCCAGATTTCTCCTTGACGAAGAGGGCTTTCACAAACTTGTAGGGATCTATGTAGAAGGCACTCCTCGTTCTCTCCTTCTTGTGTTGCTTTCTCAAGCATTCAGCTCTTCTTAGCGTTGAGGGACGCTGCTTAATGTCACCTTACAGTGCCTCATGTCCTTTCCTTTCCACTTCCGCTGCCTTCTTTTCTTCACCAGCCTTTCAATCTCTCTTTGCCTTCTGGACTTGAAATGAGCTGGTTCCTTCAGTACCTTATGGCGCTCACTTTTCACCCCAAATCTCTTTGCCCCATAGCTGTAGATGACTTCTCCAATCTTGTCCAGCTTGTTCTCTACACCACCTTTCAGACCCTCCAGGAGAAGGACTATGTCTATATTGATGGTTCCCCACAAATTTTTCTGACAAGATTTTGGCCACAAGATTCAACCCTTTTTTCCCTAACTTGATGGATCTTGAGACCCTTCTCTGATGTTACCTTTTTCCAGACACATATGCAGCTTTGTAGCTTGTGTCCTACCAGAGCTGTTGTTTACGTTGCAAGGTCCGTTACCATGTGGTCATCTTCCACCCCCACTCCAGGGTTTTTTTTTCCTTTCAAACTTTTTGTAGTCATATTGGGTGACCAGCTCCTGCCAGCATGCCAACACGAAACTTGGCATGCATTTTGACACGCCTTATTTTGTGTAGTTTTGACCATGTCAGCCAGAGATAACTGTTAACACTGATTACAGTACCTCACTTTAGCTTTTTCATTTTTAACCTGGTGGCGCTATACATGGAATGGGTGATCATGGGATAGGTTTACATGGCTCCTGAAGACAAGCATATAAAAATGTGGTCCTCCTCTGCCCTATGGTTCTTTAGATATTGCAGAAAAATGTCCGGCCACCTGCTGGCGAGTTGGTATAAAATGTCGTAAATCAATTTGCTGTATGGCCTCCCATGAGCGGAATATCACAAAACTTGGCATGCAATTGGAAGGTGTTATAATGATCTGTTACCTCCAATTTTATTTGACCTTTTTACAGACACTGACAGTTTATTTTAGCTAAAGATGACTATGATAATAGATTTAATATAAAATTTTATCTAAAATGAGAGGAACATATCCAAATTGAATTCCTTGTGTCAAACAAAGTAGAAAAATGACATTATTCAACAATTTAAGACTAAAGGAAACCTAGATATAGTCTTTTCTTTTTCCGTTGGGGGCCATTTTGGAATGTATGAATACCAGCCACTAGGGGGTCACCCCAACTTGTATCCATTGATTTTTGAAAACCTTATACCTGTATCTAACACCCTGCCAAAAATCAAAAACTTGTCCAGAAGTGCACGATCTTCCTGACTTTGGACGAATTCCCTCCTAACTATCAGTGGCCTCTAGACGTATCTGCTGTGCAAATTCAAATTCGCTACCGCTAGGGGTACGTCTAGAGTTCTAGGCTACCAGGGACCCGGGTTCGATTCCAACCCGAGGTCATTTCCCGATCCCACCCCAACTCTCTCTCCCACTCGTTTCCTGTCATCTCTACACTGTCCTATCTCATTAAAAGCTAAAAGCCCAAAAAATATCTTTAAAAAAAGAAATGTTCTCTCAAGATCCAAAATAGTAATAGATTATAGTTAATATTCATAACATATTTAATAATTAATGAAATATTGTCAGCACATACAGTATATTGTTGCAAATTACTTATAGAATACCAATAGAACACCTTTAACATTATTCTTACACATACACACAGAGAGAGAGAGAGAGACGCCGGCGGAAACATAACCTCCTGGTGGAGGTAAAAAGCTGAACATTTAGGCTAACCCCCCCAATGGCAAACCCAAAGTTACACCCTTGGATACTGTACAGTAGACATACTAGACAAACTTTATTTTGCAAATACGCTTGTGGATCGCAAGAAAACAGCGGTACCGCTTTGAAAGTGAAGCCAAAAACTTTACCCGGAATAGCATTGATTGAAAGCTTGATTTAAGTGAAGTGCATAAATAACTGCAATGCCTCTAATGTTGAAAAATGGTAGTAGGCTAATATTTCCAATGTAGTTTGTAGTTTCCACATTAACTAATAAAATGGCACAAGGGATGGTATGAGGGGATGGCCATTTAAGAAGGGGGATGATTTTACATTTTTATTTCAGAAGTGGGATGCCATCCCCCTCACCCCCCCCTCAATTCGAGTACTGTGTGTACCTTGAATGCCTTCAAAGTTGGATATCCTAGGGTAGCTTATGCTTGCTGATGTTATGAGTTCAAATCTGTTGAAATATGCTCTGAGCAACTCTCCTCTGTATACGAAACTAGTGTGATGTCAAATTGTTCATATAAAGGAAATATGATCTAGCACCCAACTAGCTTGCCTTGCTAGCACGGTGTTGCTATGAAGCCTAGCCTGCACTGACAGTGGGATCGTGACATTGTTGTTATTGCCAAAAGTGCATGCAGCTAAAGAGAAATCAATCTGAAAAAAGTTGCCAGGGGAATAGAAGTGCTATTTGGATGAAACATATTTTGTATTTTGCCGGAATAGGCTATTGGCCAACAAATGTATATCGACACAAGTTAGGAGAAATGCTTGCAATTAGGTTTAGACTCCTTGGACAGACAAGACGCATTCAGGGGGGCGCTATTGACTATGTTTCTGCCTGAAGCCATTTCAAAACAACTGATTTCCTTTCGCATAAATTACGTATGTAGGTGGTAAGACAGTTTGAAAGTTTTGGCGACGGGTAATAATGGTGTTTAGCATGATTATATACCCATTATGTTAGTGTAGGTTCAGAACCAGCTTATCAGAATGGCGCCCATTCTGACACAGAACATACCTCATGTCCATTGCGTCACTAATCGATCTGGCTCCGCTCTAGAATCTGTGCTCACCAGCCAATCGCTGATGTAAATGCAAATGCATGAGAGCTGATGTCAACCATAGCAACGCAGCTTTTATTTTATCCTAAGAGTTGCCTGTTATCCTAGCTAAAAGTAGATCTCAGAATGATTGTGAATTACTTTTCATAAATAACCCTTACATAAAAACTTTTAGTGCCGTTAAGGAGTAGGCCTACTCTTTAAGTTAAGATAAGAATCTTTGAGAATACAGCCCCTGATGAAAAACAATCATGCACCTGACCCCACACAACTCTCACAGAGACTGTCACGGAGACAGTTACCACGGAGAGCTCATCAAAGTCCCAATCCTCTGACCTAGGGTGACCAGACGTCCTCGATTTTGATGGCCCGTCCCCCCCATCTGCACCTGTCCCCGATTTTGGCTGAGCACTGAGCACCGACCCCTCCCGGGTCCGGGAAAAAAAAACAGAACACAGCCAGTTACAGCTGAGTTACAGTTTTAATCCATGTCTTAGCCTATAGAGTTGCCTCCTGTCCCATTGTTGGATTGGATTGGATCTGTTTTCTTTCTAGTTGTCTGAGCAGGAAAACTTACACACTCTCCCTCGACATCAGCATGTTTTTGGACCACCAGTAGCCTATTTTTTCCTTGCGCATCGGATGCACCTAATAGAACCGCGATATAGCCTAATAATGGCCTTTCAACTTCTTTGCCGGTTTAAACAAAGTCAGTCAGGTGTTGTTTTTCATTTGAGCGCTATATAGGCTATCTTTCTTAAACAGTTCAGGTGTCAAAGCTACAGTATGTTCAGTAAATAGGCTAGGTAGGATCTAAGCTTTCTTTCTCTCACCCATATCTTTCAAAGAATCTAAAAAACAGGCGAGTCCTAAGCTATTTTATTTTTTCTTAAAAGGGCAACATCATTAAAAAAATACTTGATCATATTTGTTATTCTGTTGATATTGTACCAAAGATGATAGGTGTATGACTTCTGCCCATGATGATTAAAATTTCACTACTTGTTTTTTGATTGAAATTCAGCATGTGGAATTAACTTAGATTATGTTAAATAATATACAGACTGATCTAATGGGATAAGATAATATAGATAAGAAGATAAGACACCTAGATGGTGAATTGAAGATTACACAACTCTTATTACACAAACAGTCTTGAAAGTTGAGTAAATGTAATGGTTAAAACAGTACAGGATAGAAAATCATGTGAAAAGTACACTGCACCACATAAGCTATAAGATAAACTTACCTGGTCTCGTACGTGCTGTGACTACGGAGCTGTGGCTGTGCTGAGGGAAATCAGTGCAACTTACTTGAAGAAGCTGAAACCAGTTGGACATGCAGGGTTCCCACCCGTCCTGGAAAACCTGACATTTTAGAGGGTGGCTTATCCAGTCATGGACATCTCCTGGAAATTGAGTAATATGTGTCCTGGAAATCTATATTTCCCTGAAAAATGATCATTTCATCTAGCCACTCACTCAAATATGCTAAATCTAGGTGCTTATTCGGATAGTTTCCTGAATCTTTGTGGGAATAATGCAGACATCCCAACCCCCCACCTCCCACCCTATGTCTTGCATGCACCCTCCATGCTCTACAAGAGCAGGCACGCATACATACATCGTTCCCTCAGGCACCGTTGCTCTCATCTAGATGCGCGATGTAGACGTAAATGTTTCGCGTGCATGCCCTGGCTTGCTAGCTCTAGATTCCGGGAGATATTATTCTATTTGCGGGCATCAGGGAGGCAATATCAATACCATTATCAATATTTACAAGCCTAATTAGTCTAGCTATAGGCGTAGTCAACAACCTTTTTTGGTCATGGTCTTGTTTATTTGAATGAACAGGTTTTTAACTACACATACGCTAATTGATTGATGTAATATTGTGCTGTCTTAAAATGACAGTGGTTGTTAGACAGATATCATCTGACACACTTCGGAAGATGCAATGGGTGTTCAACAGCAGACAGGGGTGCCATCACATGTTTTAAAGTAGTATTGCCAAATTTTCTCAGCGATTAGCCTAAAATGTGTTACCATAAAATGTTTTGTGTGTTTGATGATAGTGGTGTTTGTTAGCAATGCAGTGAATAATGCCATGTCGCAACTAGGTGTTCTTATATTTACCATCATCAAACACACAAAAAACTTTATGGTAACACATTTTAGGCTAATCGCTAATTTGGTAATACTAGGCTTACTTTAAAACATGTGTGGCACCCCTGATGCTGGTAGACGGCTATGCTGTGAAAGTGTTACTTTAGTGCTTCATGTGAAATTTGAAGCTTGATGTTACACCAAAAAACAGTATTGCCAGGCCATACCAGATTGAACAGTAGTATTGCCGGGGCAATACTGAGGGTGGCGGCCCTGACAGCAGATGAGATGGACAAGTTTTTTGTAAGAACTAGTTGCGCACCATTGCAAGCATTCTACAGACAATCCCTCTGGGTGTCTAGGTGTGGTTCAAGGTAGATAAATGAGAAATATTTTTTCTGTTCATGAATTCCAGTTCACTTGTCTCATTTGGGAGTTTAGAAGGCGGAGACTTCTGCGCACAATTTCACGATCATTTGTGATCTATAAAGGACATGGTCACGTACACATGTTTTTTTTGTACGTACGTTCAGTCTTTCTGAATCACACTATAATTTCAGAAAAGTTCTTAGATGAAATGAAAGTTTTTATAAATGAGGCTCCAGGAGATCCAAGACATCTAAGCAGATGATTTATGCAGATGAATTATGGTGAGTACAGCAGCATCCCTGTGCTATGATCAGTTTGCCTAAGAGAAAACACAAGCACTTTGTGGTACCCAGTGATGGGGGTTGACTTCCAAACTGGGAGTGCAAGTTCTTTAAAGGCATTTGGGCTTCATAAAACTTGATGGTTCAGCTGGTTGAGCCAGTAGCAAAACAAAAGCATGTCCAACCCGCCAAACTGGACATTGCTGGAGACATCTGGTTATGGAGATGTGGAAGCTGTTAATAGCTGGCCATCAAAGGCGTGTAAAGGGATGGGGCAGTGTGATGCTAGTGGTGGAGGACACAAGCCGCACAAACATATATTCCACTGGTGTATTGAAGAAAAAATGGAGAGTATGAGACAAGTGAACTGGAATTCATGAACAGAGAACAGAAAAAATATTTCTTATTTATCTACCTTCAACCATTTTAAACCATCTTTCGTTTCATCGAAGAACTTTTCTGATTTCGTCGTAAGTGTGATTCAGATACAGCGAACGTATGAACAAAATTCATGCGTACACCAATCCTTCCGTTATGAATCACAAATTATCGTAGAATTGTGTGCAGGTGAATGTTCCCACATCTCCGCCCTGAAAACACCTCTTATTAATTAAATTAGCATATAAAATGACCCCATTCCCTAAGCACAAACTTTCCGTAACAATGGCAAGCAAAAAGAAAAGAAATTATAGTGAGGCTGAAATCGATGCTCTGCTCGCGGAGGTGCAGATGCGGGCAAAAACTTTATTTGGGAGCATGTCTGGTGGCGTGACTGGGAAGACTAAGTATGTGGCCTGGCAAGGAGTTACCCAGGCCGATAACGAGGTAGGGGGGAATCAACGGACCTTTCCGGAGATCAAAAAGAAATGGTCCGATTTAAAATTGCATTCCAAAAAGCGCATTGCAGCGCATATGCGCCAAGTTAGACTTACTGGAAGTGGTAGCCTCACATCCAAGCTGAGTCCTGAGGATGAGCGCATATGCGCAATTATTGGGGAGGATTCAGTGACGGGTGTGTACGAGGAGGGTGACACACAGACCTTTTGTCAGCAGGAGACTCAGAAGGTATGTATAATTTGCTTTTTGTCTGTATTGAATAATAAAGCTTCAAACTGTTCATTCAATATGTTCATTGATTCAGACAAACATTCTAGCAGAGCCCTGTTGCAGCCACCCACACCTGCTGCTTCAGAAGCAACACCGGCAGCAGCAGCACCGCCACCAGGGCCATCAACTTGCTCCTCATCTTCATTTCGTTGTCCGCGTCTCCGGCCTTCCAGTCGTGGTCGAGTGCTATCTGACGAGGTCCTGCAGAGGGGGTCAGCTCTATGTTCCCACAACCCTATGTTCCCACAGCCCTATGTTCCCACAACCCAATGTTCCCACATTTCTTAGGAAATTTGGGAAAATGGGCCCTATGTTCCCACAGCCCCATGCTCTCACATTACAAAGACTTTAAAAAAAAAATTAGACCCTATTTCCCCACAGCAATATGTTCCGATAAGGGCATGTTCACACCAACACAGGTAATATTTATCCAGTTAGCCCTTCCGTTCACATTAGAATGGAGGATTCTGAAACTGAAAACGATTCCAAAAAATGATTGCTGAGGTCAATTTCAAAAATGACCGCTGAGGTGGATGAATATAAAATCGTTGTGGAATGTGGATGCAAAACGTTCTGAAAACGTGAGTGGCTGAAGATCATTTTCATTGCGAATATAAATCTTGGCAGCACAGCAAAAAGAACCTTACTCTTACCCTAAACCTAACCCCTCTACCTGGAAGGCACCATTGAGGGCAAATAATACCAAAGATCGAATCTTGCTTGAACTTACATAGGGGGTCTACCAGGCAGGGGTAGAAATGTGGGACTGCAGTACCTGACTTTGAAGAAAGAAAGAAAAAAAAAACTCTTAGAAATGTGAGAATATAGGGCTGTGGGAATATAGAGCTGTGGGAACTTAGGGCTGTGGGAACATAGAGCTGTGGGGACATAGACACGCTCCCCTGCAGAGCCAAAGACGACTGCATATAATGTTAACAGCTAGGATGTCATTCTAACAGGCTAATGTTTTAATGCTTAGAGCTACTGTTGAGATGTTTTGAATATAATTTTACCATGTTACACATGGATTTAGTAGCTCATGGTTTAATAACAGTAAGATTTTCTTTACCCTGTGAAAGCAGCATTTTGTACTGCTCACTTGCATTACTAATGATAGTGCTCTTAGTAATTTTCCTGAACTGGTACTAAGTTGCACAGCCCATGATTTAGTTGAGAAATGACATTTAAGGAAAAGTGATTATGCTTAAAGCATTAAGTGATAACAAAACCCTATAGTACTAATGGGATATTTTGCACTGCTGTGTGCAGATTATATTATTATTTTTTTTGTGTGCATTTTCTACCACTGTTGAGAGAGAGAGAGAGAGAGAGAGAGAGAGAGAGAGAGAGAGAATTATACGGCGAGCTAGCAATTTGATTGAGGGTGTGTCTGCTCCAGTGCCATCAACCTGCCAGCCGGTGAACTGGACACATTCTGGATGCTTTTCCTTTGGATACAGATAAGAGTTAATGTTTTTCTTGAGATCTCCAACACCACCTACACACTGCCCGGGTAGTGATTGAAACATTCGCTTTATTCAACAATACAAAGTAAGTACAAGGAACATTTCCCTTTTTTCCATTTTCATTCTTCTTGAGTGGAACAGGAACTGAACTTGAACATTGAGTTTACTGACTTGACTTATTTTTTCATACTGACTAACTATAAGGGATATTGTGTGTTATACTGTTTGAAATTCAAAATATCTTCTGAGTGTTAAATAAATAACTATTCCTTTTTCCATTTTTCTAAATACTGGTCGTTGCCAATTTTCAGCCGAACCTAGCTTTGAAGTGTTACTGCTTATTACACAGGTTAATACAGTAGTTATATTCATATACTGATTCAGAAGCGTTACAAGTAGGACATTACAAACAAAAACAGACAGCAAAAACAGTAACAACTTTACAGAGGACGAAACAGGGGAAGGGGTATTTAATGACAGAATGACCATGTTTGTGTGTGTGTGTGTGTGTGTGTGTGTGGTAAAGCTGGCTTACATTTGGGTCTAGAAGATGAGAGCCGGAATAATGAAGGAATAAGTTGGTTGAGGGAATGGGAAACAAATTTTCAAAATATGGAGATATGAGGGAGAAATGGAAGATTGAGGAAAAAGAGAAAAGAAAAAGGTTCTACAGACTATCTGGGCACCCATCTATGGCCCCGGACCCGGCCCAGAACCGTAATGCCCCATCACGGTGTTGAGGAGGAGGCCCCCAGGCTGTACAGCGCTCCTCAGCTCCAGAACACCACCCAACACGCCCCACTGTTTCTAAGTACGAGTTAAGGATGCTAGAATGAAGGATGTTAGAATGTAGATTTTCTCTTGTGTGTTGCATTAAAAGAGTTGGATGCACAGGGAGAATTTCGGATTCCCCCCTGTACATCACACTCATCCTGTGAATTTATTGACACATATACAACGTATACAGACCAAATCCAACACTCAATGTTACCTGGTTGGTGGGCACCCAGCAAAAGCCTGCAACAACCACTTCTTCTCCTACGTCACTATGGGATGTGTAGTAGGATCGTGTAGTGTCTAAGTGCAACTACTTTCTCTGACCCTCACCTGTTTCGTGACAAGCTGCTTTGATAATTTTCAGTCAGGATTTCGTGCTATTTCATAGCACCGAAACAGCACTGATTAAAGTTATAAACAACGTACAGTACATCTTAATACTGATGCAGGCAAAACATCGGTCCTAGTGTTGCTGGACCTCAAGTGCAGCTTTTGATACTGTTGATCACAACATACTGCTATATTGACTTGAGCACTGGGTTGGGTTGACTGGTAAAGTTATCAATTGGTTAAAATCATGCTTAAAAGATGGAAGCTTTTTTGTTACCACGGGAAATTGTACCTCAACTTCAATGTCCCTGACCTGTGGTGTCCCTAAGGGGTCCATCCTTGGACCATTACTATTCAACCTTTATATGCTCCTACTTGGACAAATTATCAAGAACAACTCAAAGGCCCAGTCCCATTACTATCACTTCACTATCACTTCCCCTCGATTTTGGCCCTAACACTCGGTTTGCGCGTTCATGTGTAAGTGTAGGGTGTCCCAATACTTTCGGGACCGAGGGATAGTGGCTTTCAGCCCTTCAAATCGCCCCTTCAAACGGAGGGAGATCTGGTGCAGACTTCGAACGAAGTGAAGTTGAAGTGAAGATGAAATTACCCACGGTTCTTTGCGAACTGATCAGCTAAACAAATGATTGAGTGTCGGTACCCGATCTCTGTCCTCAGCTCTGGATAAGAGCTTCAAAAATATAGCTACTATTGCAATTAAGCATGTATATATATATTTTAATGTCGGTATATCTTAGTTTGATGTAAATTCAGTTGAATTCCGCACAGGTGTGTCAAAACATGACTATTAAAAAGATCGTTATTTTTCAAAGTGCGCGTCGGTACCCGATCTGTGTCCGAATGTACGAGCTGTGTCCCGTTGTCTCAGCTCTGGATAAGAACTTCAAAAAGATAGCTACTGTTGCAATTAAGCATGTATACATATTTTTTAATGTCGGGATATCTTAATTTGATGTAAATACAGTTGAATTCAGCACTGGTGTATCAAAACATGACTATTAAAAAGATCGATATTTTTCAAAGTGCGCAAATCTTTCAACAGAATTACCAGATCCTCTCATGTGGGTGATTTTCTCAATGATAATTTGTGGATGACGGCTTTTGAACAGTTTATGCCGGTTTAGAGCCTTATATCCGTTCAGACGCGTAAAACAGGTGAAGACGTTTTTACGCAAGTGTTGTCCCATTTATTAGGGGAAGATTTGCACTTCTCACTACACAATCGAGGGGTGTCTCATCTTGGAGGGAACTCGAAAACGAGTGCTAGTGTTAGGGAAGAGAAATGGGACTGGGCCAAAGTCCTATCACTGCTATGACACCCAAATTTACATAATTACCAATTGATTATGCCCCCCTTGAATGTCTTTACCAGTGTACTGACCAAATCAACAACTGGATGTCACAAACTTTTCTTCAGCTGAACCCAGACAAAACAGATGTAATCCTATTTGGGGAAAAAGAAGAAAGACTCAAGAAAGACTCACTATCTTCATACAAAGGCGATTAACACAAAAAATACAGTTAAAAATTTGACAGTCACATGAAAGCAATCACTAAATCAGCATTTTACCACCTAAAATATATTGACAAACTAAGAGGATTTATGTCAAAAGATGATCTGGAAAAACTTATCCATACTTTTATCTCTAGTAGAGTTGACTACTGCAATGGCCTTTTTACAGGCCTTCCAAAAGAGACCACCAAATGACTTCAGATGATTCAAAGTGCTGCAGCTAGGGTTTTGATGTGAACAAAAAGAACAGAACACATTACTCCAGTTCTAAGGTCTGGCTTACTGGCTTCCAGTGACCTACAGGATCAACTTTAAAGCACTTCTGCTTGTGTACAAAATCTTTAAATGGTACAGGGCCCAATTACCTCTCTGATATGTTACAGCGACCCAAACAAATCAGATCTACCAGATCCCAGCAGAAAGATCTACTGGTAAAACCTACTGTTAAAACAAAGGCTGATGAGGCAGCATTTAGCTACTATGCAGTACAGCTATGGAATCAACTCCATGAGATCAAAAATGCCCCAGCTGTTGGCAGTTTCAAGTCTAGACTAAAGACCAAGCTGTTCTCAGATGCTTTCATCTAACTGACAAATTTCCGTACTAAACTTATTTCTTTAAATCTTCTAAACTGTTTTAATTTAACTTCACTTTACTATTTTTGTTTGTTTATTATTACCTTTTTTTGGCAATGGGGATAAGTTGGGGACATTATAATGAGGATGTCAGTTTGCATTGTTTGCTATGAATGTAATAGGCTTAGTTCAAAAGCAAAATTACATTGTTTTACCATTGTTTGCAACCAATGGTTTCTAAATGAATGTACCAGTGCCATTTGGCGAGAACACTAAACACTAAAAAGGTTTGACATAGCATGACACTTCTGGCCGGGTGGTACAGTATATAATTATTAGTTTCAACGATAGTTTGAATGGGGAAAAAGATCCTTAGCAGATTCAGCACAGGTGTAACTTCTAGCCGTGGAAATAAGTATTGAATGTGGCAACATTTTTATCAGTATATCTGATGTGATTGCACTATTAAGATGAAGTCATGCAGGCATTGGTATTGCCTTATATTCCTAGCATCTGACGTGTTTTTGGATGTGGGTTTATGGCTGTGAAATACTATACCAACTATCCTGCGTTTGTTCAATTACAATACATATTCTCTAAACATGAAGAGAAATGCTATAATTGGTATTAACAAAGTTGTAGTTTTCTGTTCTTTCCTCTGATTATTTAGTGATAATTAATGCAAAAGTAGTGGTGCCATGCTTTAATAATAAGTTGCAACTGCATGAACGTCAGCATATAAGTGAACTAGAGAACTTCATTAATCATACTACAGGATTTCCTGATATTCCATGATAATGCAAATATCTAGAGATGCGTTAAGAAATGGCATTTAGAGCAGGGGTGGCCAAACTCTTTTGCTTGCGTGTAAAAAGTGGTAAAAAACAGGATAGTGGACTTCAGGTTGACGTCATCTAAATCTGAAACTAAAACAAGGTCAAGCAGAGTGATTGGACACTTTTGTCATGTGTTGTTAGTTATTTCATGTGATGTTATATGTATTGTACCTGTTCATGAGTGTCTTGTGAAGCAGGTATGTATGTAGTTTATATGTGTGCAAGTAACATAAGTATCTTCACAAACGGAGCTGCAATTTTAATACTTTGCTAGGACGCAAAACAAATTATTCTGACAAAAACCTTTTGTTATCTATTTATCTAATCAATATCTAATCTAATGCACTTAGAAAGGTCATTCCACTTGGCATTATCACTTACAACTTCAATTACATATGTTTTTGCTAGCTGAATACTCTATTGCCAATTTTGCCTTAGCCTAACACACTGATGGAAGGCCTTGATTTCGATAGAGTTGAATGTATCAGATGGTGCTTTTGAGTTCATGGCAAATCAGCAAAGGTTTTGCGGGGTGGTGGACCAGTATTCTTTGGCTCTTGTTCTTTTGCCTTTTCTTCATACATTAGAATCCTTTGAAAGACAGGAAAGAATATGAATCAAACTGTATGCTAGTTCTTTTCACATAAATATACATTAAACATTATGCCTGACATATTTAACATTCTATGGTCTGGCTTTTCATGTTGGATTGAACTACAACCAATTCTTCTATGAGTTTTTTTAGGTACTCAGCCAGCCTAGTGGAGCAAACTCACTTTGATGTAGTTGATGCAAAGTGTCTGGATATTTAGGTAGGCAGAAGACATATGATGTACATTTATTTTGTGGTGGCCGCCAGTGGGTGTCACTTTGTGTGAGTTAGGTATAGACAGTGCTAGCCTGATGAACATTGTACTTACAGCCTTAGTATTGCATTCCTCTTCCCAAGCATCATGTTAAGGAAATCAGTGTAGCAGATGTTTTCTCTAGAGTCTTTATCTCCCACCACTTCAGACATCATCTTTTTTAGCTCAAGGTGAGTCTTGGCAACTCCCAACCTCTCCAGCATTCTTTTTAGAGCCATAATGTCTAAAAGAAGATGTTAAGATATGCATTGTTCACACTTATGATGAGTTAACATGGCAAAATTGCAGTCATGCCTGTTTACCTATTTCGCCTTGGTCATTAAGATCAAACTCCATGTATTTGTCTGGAATAGAATTGAAGATCAGAATGATTTGTATGTCACACAGAAAGACTCAAATGATATGCATTTGTTTTTGTGACGGTTGCCTACGTTTGAAAGACTCCAGTTTGGACTCGAGCTCTTCCACATCCGCATACTTGGAATCACTGAGATACATCTGCAGAATGGACACATATGAACAAAATGACAAACCAATGAACAATTTTAGGTTTATAGTTAAGTAATTAGATTGAGTGATTAGATTATTAGCCTGATAATCAAATGAAATTTAGGCTAGTGGTAGCCTGGCTTTGGCCATGCCCTTGGTATACGCGTTAGCTTCATACAAGGGTCTGGCATTTCATCTTTGACGAAGGATTGCAAGCTGGAGGTGTGAACTGTAGAATTTTGAAATGATTAAATCTGATTTCACCCAATGCTAATGTTATTCACCAGCTTAGTAATGAAGTAAGCTACGCTACAACAACAGAAACCCAACGTTACATATCTCTCACAACTCCCGATCCTGCTTGCTTTTTAGCACGGTATGGAATCGATCTCTGCAAACGATGCCAAAGGCCGGAATGCCAGACGGAGTCGTGGAGGGAAATGATTATTGAGCGGAGCTACGTAGGAATGCAAAACCAGGCCAGGCTAGCAGGGGTATAGGTAGGCTAATTCCATATTCTTACTGTACCAGTACTATTGTATATTTATAAGTGTGCACGTAACACACTAGGGAAAAAAAATCTTGTTGTCGAGAATCCAAAGGCCTTACATCTGAGCCATATCCCTCTACATTTTGTTTTTGAATCCCCATTGCCTTTCAACATGCAGGATAATAGGCCTGTTGATAGGGTTGCCACCTGTGTCTGACAAAAATCCTGCAAATTTTGACCATCGAAACGATCTTTTTGTTTGTAAGCAACGGCGCCCTTCGCACATCTAACCCAAGATAAAAATCACCCTTCTACTCTGCAATTGTATTGCTGTAATTAGTAAAAATGACACTTACTAGTTATTTGTTTAGTTAATTGCTTTATTTAATAGCAGGCCTTTATTATTTTGGCTTATTTTAAACAGTTTTTTGTTGTGGACACCTGGGGGCAGTATTGGGGGAAAAAAGTAACAGTATTTAAAAAAAAAAGATTCCAGGACAGACCATGAAATTCCGGGACAGTCAGGAAAATCCGTCACAGGTGGTAACACTACCTGTTGATCATGAATTACTTTATTATTTGGTGTTACTTCATTTTGTCAACATCTAAACAAGCCAATGAGTGGGTATTATCTAAAGGTCATCGCACAGTTGCCGATATGGCATATTGTCATATTGCATTGCTTTAGTACACACAACCCTTGGGATTATATGCACTGTATTTAAAATAATAATAATAATAAAAT
This sequence comes from Sardinella longiceps, assembly GCA_027497455.2. Lineage (NCBI taxonomy): Eukaryota > Metazoa > Chordata > Actinopteri > Clupeiformes > Clupeidae > Sardinella > Sardinella longiceps. Next base: position 32,289,578 of record JAODXP020000023.1, on the reverse strand, counting down.
ACACATTTATTAACTAATTTCTCATAATTTCTCTAAGGACCATACATGTGTAGTAATGCTAATAGATATTTATTGATGCACTTAAGAACTTTTCTTTCAAAAACTTTTCTTTCAAAAATTTATTGATGCACTTAAAAACTTTTCTTTCATGCACACACTCTCTCTCACTTGTACAAAGGGAAGAGGAATTATCAGACAGCAGGCCATGAAGATTGGATGGTGCACTTCAAGTATAATCACCCTCAACACTGGTGTCCCCCAAGGATGTGTGCTAAGTCCACTGCTCTACTCCCTCTACATCCATGATTGCTCTGCCACTTACAGCTCCAACTCTTTGGTTAAAGTTGACAACACAGTGGTGGTTATGCTGATCTTGAACATCAATTCCTATCTAAGTTGTCACAGTTTTAAATAGCTTTGAGTTCACATCTAAGAGGACCTTACATATCTCCACCCTAAACAGCGTCGAGGCTATACCTCCTCAGGAACATGGTTTGGGAATTGTAACTCTCATGAGAAGTCACTGTGTGAAAAACCACTCTGCCAGGGTTCCAGAGCATACAGAAGCCGTTGTAAGAATTCTTAGAATACGTACATCACCAGTCACAAAGGCTGCTCTCTGGAAAATTGCTTCTGCTGTTTCAAGGCCTCCCCCCAGTCATAAAATCATTAATACTTAGTCTATCACAAAGTATTTAATCCTAGTTCTATGCAACTTTATCCTATTTATTTTTTATTAATATTCTCACTTGCACAGTGGGAGAATTACTCACAATCTCCATTTCACTACTTTCTGTCCCTGTACATACAGTAAATGTGTGTGACAATAAATATCTTGCATCTTGGAGACAGCAGAAATATTTTAGTTTTATTCAGAGAATCCAGTATGTTCTCATGCTTAATGTCGCTTAAAGAGGTGGTGCGCTGCTGCACTGAGAACAATGGGTAAATTCAAAGTTATTTTTCCTCTGAACCACTGATCACAGCATGTAGTGACTAACACCTCTGGAAAGCTTAGATGCCTGTTCGAAGAACCTGCATGTTGAGAACCCTGCAAATAACTAGATGTAGCGCATGTCGGTACAAAATATGACCGCCACTCAGTTCTGCACATTCTCTGCCCTGTGTGTTTTTGTGCATGTGTGTATGTGTGTGTGTGTGTGTGAGAGAGAGAGACAGACAGTAGGCCTATCATCCCAAACCAGTAACCCTTCGCTTAATAGCACCACCTACAGGTCGATGGTTGTACAGCCATTAAATGTACATATAAATTAATTTATTTTATAGCCCCCCATGGATGAAATCCCACAAAACTTGACATATTCCCACAAGATGTCAGGTTCATCATACACATTAAATTTGATGCAGTTCATAACATCTGATCTAAAGATAGGGGTAATTAAAACAGCATAATATTGCATTTTAATTTTTTTTACAATGGGGGTGCAAATCACAAATGACTGGTTATAAGCTAAGTTGATGTGGACGCAAAGATGGAGTGGCCCTCAGGGACCAAACGAAATTTTTCCGTAAAAGTCTACTGGGGCTACATGCCCACCAAGATTCATGTGCCCCGGTGTTACGGTGTCCCGGGAATCGTTGACCAAACATTCAGGAAGTAGATGACGGGAGAAAAAAAAACTTTGACAATCACTATGACCGCTGCACTAACGGCGGTCATAATAATTAACAAAGACAAATGAGAATGGCCATGCATTTGGCAGAAACAGCATTAGGTGTGCTCAACAGCCACCTTTGACAGACCCGAATAACGCCCATCTAACTTCACATTGGACCGAAAGCAAAAAGTTGCGAAAGAGCATTTAAGCATGGGACTCTCAAAGTGGTCTCACGTTCGGTAAGCTCAGATGCTAGGTCTGTTTTGGTGTGTAATACAGGACTGTACCAGCTCACTTTCACCTTGGACTTGTGACTGAAGGCTGGCCAGTTTTTTTCCTGACCAATATGGAAATGTGGGCAGGGGAAGTGGTTGAGCAAGCATCACTCTTCTACATTACTGTTACCTTTTTCATTTTTCTCTTGTATTGCTAGAAAGGGGGCAGCAAAAAGGCTAGAGCAAGCCCTGGCCTGGGCAGCAGGTTTCTCTCTGCTCTGCAGAGTGTAGCTATTGTGTATTCTTACAGGCTGACAAAAAATGCATTGAGCAGCAGTTGCTAAACTTTACTTGTATTGTCATTTGACAGTAGACATAGATTGACTCCTAAGGCCGAAAGACTTTCTTCAACAGAGATAAGGAAGTGGAGCCATTTGACAACTTGCAAGCTTTCAGTTTCAGTAACCACGGTAAATATAAATATATATTGAAAATATAGACATATTGTTTGTTTTACCAGCAGACTCGTTAAAGGAAGAATGTACTGTACTGTAAAATATTTTGGAAGCACAATCCTGTCGATTGGATGTTTTTTGTTTGTTTTTTTCCGTCTTTTCATCCTACAGCGCCAAAATGCCCTACATGATGGTCTGTTTCCCTTTTAAATGTGGCACCCTGCTGTTATAAAGTTTATGGTGTCAATATCATGCCAGAATTATAAATAGGTAGTGATTTTTTAAAGGTTATTTTTCAATTTCTATCTCATTTTGGTCTTTATCTTTTTGACAAATCTAGTCCCAATTTTGAAGTTGAAAAAGCTTTTTAATCCATCATTATAGCTTTATTGACATATCTTGAATTTTATGAATAAACTATGTTGTTGCTGTTTGCAAATTTGGTCTCTTCAATTTTCTCCTCCTACCAACAAACAGCATGAGGCTATGGGATGACTTACTTCTATGAACCCTCTGATGAAGGCATGACAGATGCCTACTAGAGGCCTATCTGCACTTAAAAAGCATTACAAAATTATTCTTACAATGTAATGGTGTTGTTATGTGCAAATTTCATCCATTTTTATCTCAAATATGTGATCTGTGTGACAGATAGATACAGATACTGTCAGACCTCATTGATTGAGTTCAGTTTATCCTCTTGTTGGGATTTCAGCAGTCCATACGCCTTCCCACCTGTAAAATTACTATACTTAAATGTGACATAAATCTCTTCATAGGAGAATATAGTTAATAGACAACTTACAGTATGCCATATTTGGACAAAACAAGGTTTCAAATATGTGCAAAGTACAAATCAGTTTAACTGGAAATGAGAAATAAATAGTGATAGGCCTACATATTTGACCTGTCATAAGTCAGGAGAACTTGCAATACTGAATCTGTAGGCTACTAGATTGTGCACATTTATGTGTAGCATGATTTACAGGGAACTTCAGGTTCAAAACAACTCTATCTCATACATTTCACAATTTTACTTTTACACGTGCGCAAAATAGAGATAAATTTAGAGACTTTTTGAAAATTACCTTGTTTGTCCATCTTTGTTTCTACAACGAAAGTTAGAGATTGTAGGCAGATTTGGTGTCAGATAAAAGTGAAATGAACAGAAGACTTGTAGTTAGTCTATATAAGGGTTGATAGAGGGGAAGTGTGAGGGTTAATGTTAGCATGTGGTCAGGTCATTTCCCCTTGCAGTCAGTGTGAAATTGTGCACTGAAACAGAAGTGGGTGGTGACCAAGTGGAGCCTTGCCTTTACAATTGTGTGAGAAGATACAAAGCAGCTATTTATTCACTATCAAGACTACAGACAGTGCAACTAACTTTACTCATTTTGTATATACTGTACAGACACAAATACTGCATAATTGCCTCGTGACTGTAGAGCAAGCACCCAAGAGAAAAAAAAAATATATGGCCCAAATCAAATTTCTACTCTAGGCTCATTCATCATGGTGTTTCTATGCTTAACAAATACTGTGGAACATTTTTTTCATCTTCTTTCTTTTTTTTTGAGAAGAAGAAGCTGAAAGCGACCGGCAGTACGTGGAAGAGAATGATTTTGGGAAATGACAACTGGTCAACTTCGGTTCCCATCGACACTTGTGCTTGGGATGAGGAAGTTCAGCTAATGAATAGACTGAGGTTGAGCACAAGTTGTTCTGTGGGTTGCAAAATGATACATCATTTCCAACCTGTTTCAAGGTACTTAGGGGGCCCTAAGCAAACAGGAAATGTCGGCCCTTCACCTCCCATAAACACCTACATGAAGCACATTGTTATAATCTTCAAGCATCTTTCATTACCGGTAGTATAACTAGGCTATTTGTTTTGAACTTTCAATTCTCTAACTCCTACATTTCATTGAAAAACACCACCACCTAATCAACTAAAATGATTACAATCTTGTGGCCCCTGTTTTGCCTGTCCTGTTGCAGTGGCCTAGATTCCCACAAAACTGGAAGTGGTGTAAATGTACTAGTTTATGTGTCACTGAAAATGATGGCAGTTTCAAATTCACCCAAGTGCTTAAATCCAAAAAAGTGCTTAGCTCCATGCATTTCAGCCTGCACTAACATTAATTCAGACTGCCACAAGGGAAAGTGGATATCAATATCTAAAAGATGTTTAAGCTGAATGCAATTTGAAACTGCGCTGATCATGCATATAGCCTACTGTGGACGAAACAGTCAGTCATAGCAGTGTAGGTAGCTTTTAAGCTACCAGTATAGACTACAAAAGTCACTAATGTTGTTCTATGCAGCTTTCATCTAGTAGGCCTGTAGTTAATCAGAAAAAAAGTATGAAAGTATAGCAGGCCTCTCAAGTTTTGAACTCCGCTCGGAGTGAGATTTTTCTTTTTTGGCCTGGCGTAGATCTACAGTACAGTGTACATGTATGTACGTGTATAAGAGACAGTAGTCTATGTAAATGCATGTATTTTAGGTGATTTAGAGACAGACAAGGTACTGTCACCCCGAAATAATGACCTCCAATGAATTCTGTGAAAAGAAATGGACAAATGCACTGGCATCAGGAGGCTGTTTTGCAAGGGCTTAAAGACAGCACTGGAAAATATAAGAATTCTGCATTTCAGAAGTATTGAATCAGGTCCACCCTGTGGTTCTGTTCTATTTTTTTTTTAATTAGGCCACTAATGATTAAGTAGTGATGATGCATCATTATTTACTATGTATCAATAAACATTCATATAGCCTAAATATTTCTTTAGACTAGGCTATTTTATGTTTTTATTTAATTAGACCTATTTCAATATGTCACTGTAAAAAAACAGGCCTAGTTGTAGCCTATAATCTTTAAATATTGTTCATTATAGCTTTAACTGAAATCTTATCACTGAACCATTTGAAGAAGTACAGTATGTGCCTTTCTTTTATCTTGGCCTAGTGCTTTTACAGTAGGTTACACATTCTGTGCATATGACAAACTTTAAAAGTATTGCTATGTAAGGCAAATGCTTTAATTTGGGGTCTAATAGGCCTATTGTACCAGACCAAATTTAAGACAATGGCGTCACCAGCTGTAGTCAGGGGCGCAACTAATCACTTTTGGGGGGTATGCGATAACATTTTTTTGCGCTGAAATAACATAAAATAAAATTCTGAACCATAAGATGACCTTCAAAGTTGGTATATTGTGAACAACACATTTAACACAACAACAATGAAGGCAGCAATTGTCAACTAATGACGAATATGGGATGCATTTGTGTACAGTGTAAAGTAGGCAAGAAATTTTTGAAAAATTTGTTTCCATTTTCTGCAATCTGGTGCATTTTAACAAGTTGCTAGATAGCTTCTCATAGCAATTAATTAAATGGTTTATCTAATGCATTGCACATTATTTGAATGCTCCATAAGGTCATATAGCAGCCTGGCTGAGTTGTATTGGGCAGTAGGTTGTATATTTCTTACAATTGAACCAAAATGTATTTAATTTCAGACTTTAATGGCATTTACTGCTGAATTCTCAGTTTGATGTGACGCACATAGCCTTTTATTCTTTTGGACCCTTTTTGGATAATAATGAGGAACATGCTGGGGACAGTCTGTCTTTGCAATTTGCTAAATTCCCCTATATTCATTCTAAATAGTTTCATTGAAATGTGTCTAAACCCTTGGAGGAAATGGGATACAGTAGCATACCTTGTGTTTCAGAATCAGTAGCCTAATTAGCACAGGGTATTTTTTGACCAACATATCAGTCATGGGATGCCTGTCTGAAATGACCATTTCAGCCTAATATTGGAGACTATACAAAAACAACTGGTGTTATTGCTACCTCATTGTAGATCTATACATTGGTATGCCTTTGACTTCCACTGTTTTTGGAATGCATACGGAACTACAGGACTTTGAAATAATTAATTAATTTGAAGGATAATGCATTATCATAGCAACTAGTGACCACTATGGGTTGCACTTGTGGCATTCTTTCAAATGATATATGTATGGCATTTGGGAGAGAAAAAAAAAGATAGATTTGGAACTCATAAGCGCACGCGACTAGCCTGACACGTCAGACTATATCATAAGAATGTATAGTCTGAAGACCACTGATAGACTGTACCTCAATGGAGGGGCGGGTGATTGCGTTGTCTTTCAAACTGCCTCTCCACGTAATAGGCTAGCGTTCCGGCCAGTGGTACCCGCTGGTATATCAAACTTTTCCCGTAGCCCGTCGGTAACACGGCAAAGACATCTTTTTCAGAACGAAAAACTTCAGTGCACTTTCTTGTTTCACTTTCAAAGAAAATGACAAGTGCAATTCCTCCAAAACTAAAGCCAAAGACGATTCCGCTCTGGTTTGAGCAGGGCTGTCGTCATCGTACAAAGCCCGCCTTACGATTTCCTGTACACATACCGCGCTGTGATTGGTTATCCGCCTCCAGAGGAAGGCTAAAACGGGTTTCTATCAGTGGCCTCTAGACGTACCTCTGTGCAAATTCAAATTTGCTACCACTAGGGGTACGTCTAGAGTCTAGGCTAGCACGCGACCACATCGCAATATTAAATGCGTTAGCTATTTTTATATCGCGAAGGGTCGGGTGGTGGGTAGTGGTAAGGGCAATTTTAAGGTTACCTGCTGTCATTCATGCACAATAATCTTTGGCATATGATCTCACGTGCTTTCATCTTTGTCTTTAGCTCTTTCTACCTCGGACAGGTACTTTTTTGCCCTCTCAATCTTGCTCCAAACAGGCTACATGGGCGCACTCCTCAATTTGGGGTGAATTAAAACTGGGCAATAAAGTAGAGGGGAGGGCTGTTTCTTACATTATTTTAAACTGCAAGAAGTTCAACGCGGTTATGATGAGCTTGTGGGTTTGCGCTTTTTTATACATTAATGTCTTGTGCATCTCTCACACGTGTATTGGAGAGGTGACACTATGAAACGTTTGTGTGTGTAACCTACAACATGTGAAAAGGAATTTTTCATAATTGTATAAACGAAGGCATATTTTGGTGTGTCAGCTCGAGGAAACTGTCATTAGCTCGTCTCACTAGCACACACACACACACACACACAAGGCCCCCTGGCCCATGAAACATTTGTATTCATTCTGCTTAAATTTCGGCTACTACTTCTCTTACCAGGCTCAGCTGACAGTAGCTATTCTGACCTCCTCAATCCCCTGGCTCACGTCTCTCTCCTCCACCTTCATATATCTACATGGATTGGTTCTCCTTCTTCTGTATTGGGCCGTATAACATTACATTGTTGAACTGCCACGTTAGATAGAGACTGTGCCTCCCCGGCAGTCTGTGCACTCACTCCGAGGCTGCTTCTGATGTTAACAGACCTGCACCCACTGATATGCAGTCATTGTTGCACATCACAGGAACATAGGCTAACTGCATTATTACTATTCTTGCATATTGTTGCTTCAACTTTTAGACTTTGTTGCCCCCCATTACGTTTCTCTGGCTCTGTCCATTTCGCCAGACAAACTTTCACTTCTCTCCAACTCAGTTCAGCTCAAGTAGCAGAAGAACTAGGCTACTTGGGTCAACGTGAGGGGAGGGGTGGGCCGGGCCGGCGGAGGAGGGCTGATTTCATTGGATTAGCCCGATGTCCTTCAGGAATTTCTACCAATGGCCGCATTTTGTGATTCAAATACCGTCGCAGCCGAAAAAATATTAAAAATACGCAGACGGGCGTGTGAAAACGCATGTGTGGCATGTGAGAGTGTGAAAACACTCTGAAGAGTGTGTCACACGCTCAATGCGTGAGACTTGAGAGCCCTGAAGTATTAGGCTAGTGACAATGGGCCCAAAATGTTGAGAGACCCCTACCCATGGTAGAACAAAACCCAACCATGTTTTTCATCATCTTTAAGGTCTCCCATATATGAAATGGATTCTTGGACAAAAATATTTTGCTGCAAAGATGGTTAAATTCATAGATATTGTCATACACCCCATAGCTTAAAAAAGAACAAAAATGGACCCTTGCCGAATGGGACTTAAGACATATAAACTGATTCAGAATCTTAATACAAGCTCTGAGACCTTTGAAACTTGGCATGTATGTAGCCAAGAAGTTGCTGTACCTTCTAGAAAAACCTGTGTGTGAATATCTTGAAGTATGCCATGTTTAGAGCCCTAAGAACACAAACCTAAAATAGGCGGACATGGAAAAAATTGGACACCTTTGCAGAATGTTTTTGTTTAGTTTGTGTTTGCTTTGGCAGGGAATGTCATAGAAGCACATGGTATGGCTTGTTGGAAAGGTGGGGTTGTGCTGAATCCAGCAATACCCAATATGTAAATGTACCATGTACAATCAGGGTGCTACCTTCCTCAATGTATGAGGCGTCCCAAATTAAGGAAAATGATGCATTGATATAAAGAGGTCTCCAGTCCAAAGTCCATGATCAGTGCTCACAAGGCTGTTGACAATTTCATTGGTATAGCAAAGTACATTACATGAGTTAAGTCCTAGTCTATATTTAGGATCAGCTACATTTCATAATAATATATTTCATATGACAAACTATAAAAATAAAAACAAAACATTAAAATTGAAAGATATTCAGGTAAGGTATAAGAAGGTCATGGGCAAGACGGGCTTAAGTGCACCTCCCATCAAGCCATTAAAAAAATGGTCTGATAAGGTTGGATATATACTTAAATATTTCTTACCCTTTCTTCAGACATCCCCTAAAGCCCCCTCTCAGAGTACAGGAATGAGAGAAGAGGGGGAGGGACAAACGTCTATTGGGTTTGATAGACAAATCATATGCTTATGATTTTTTTTATATTGTTTTTCTGGCCTATTCGTTCCACAGGTGATTAACAAATTTTAGTGTAGTGTATGTCGACAATAGCCATGTTGTGTATGGTGTAAATTGAGGTCATTTTAAGCAATATAAAAAGTATTCCAGGAAGGCATCACATAACCCATCTTTAGCATAGGCGGGAACTCTAGACATACAGTACCCTAGTGATAGTAAATGTATTTCCTCAGTACATATGTCTAGCTATCAGCCATAGGGAACCACTGTATTCAGACATTGCCTGTGTCTATCCAATTATGTGGACAGGGAGTTGGGCTTAGCGTTGTTTGAATCGGCTTGATCGTTGCTTGGATTGGTCGTATTTATAGCCATACAAAACGCCTTCTATGGCTCTGGCATAGTGCTATGCTATTGCATGCAGTTTGAAAGCTCATGGCCAGACAATACATTTTATGAATAGTCAGGTTTGTCAGGCTACAAGAGGTATTTTGATCTGTCTGTTAATCCTGCCTTATGTTAGTTGGAATGATATGAAATTGACCACGCTGAGATGCATAACATAAGACCTCATAGCTCACTGGTAGATCCTGACACCAGGTCAGTCATCCTGAAGCAGCCAGATTTCTGTCGAGGCCCCAGCCATGCTCTGCCTGCAAACCAGTCTCAGAGAATCTAAAATCCAAGTTACTTTGGTGCCAGTCAGCGACTCAAATTGTCAATGGAAAGCCAGACCATTATTAACCTAATTTGCCAGGTTATTAGCTTTGGAGCTAGACTGTATACTGCAATATTCAGTCCTTCTGTCTCAACAGGGATAACCAATTTTGAGCTATGCAGTTGGCAATCAAACCATTCTCCTGGCAGGGATATGACTCCTGTCACATTCCCTAGTAGCCCTGCTATACTGTTAAGCGACCTTGAGCATCATGAAAGGCACTATATAAAACGAAGTTGTTGTTGTTATTATTATTATTATTATTATTATTATTATTATTATTATTATCATCATTATTATTATTATTATTATTATTATTATTATTATTATTATTATTATCATACAGCACTAGGGTGTCCACAGCCCAAAGCCCAAGCCTATCAGATATTCAGCACTAGGGTTTCTACTGCCCAAAGCCCCGTCTGTCAGTTATTCAGCACTAGGGTATCCACTACCCAAATCCCAGCCTATCAGCTGTCCAGCACTAGTGTGTCCAAAACCCAAGCCAATGAGCTATGTAGCACTAGAGTGTTCACTGCCCAGAGCCCAAGTCCATAAGCTATCCAGCACTAGGGTGTCCACAGCCCAAAGCTCAAGCCTATCAGTTATCCAACACTAGGTTTTCCACTGCCCAAAGCCAAGGCTATTAGCTATTCAGGACTAGGGTGTCCACTACCCAAAGCCAAGCCTATCACCTATTCAGCAATAGAGTGTCCGCTGCCCAGAGCACAAGTTAATAAGCTATCCAGCGCTAGGGTGTCCACTGTCCAAAGCCCAAGCCTATCAGAAAGAAAGCACTAGGGTTTCTACTGCCCAAAACCCAAGCCCATCAGCTATCCCCGGCACTAGGGTTTCCATTACCCAAAGCCCAAGCAGCTATCCAGCACACTGCCCAAAACCCAAGCCTATCAGATAGCAGGGACTAGGGTTCCCACTGCCCAAAGGCCAATCAGCTAGCCAGCAGTAGGGTGTCCACTATTCAAAGCCCAGGCCTAGCAGCTATCCAGCACTAAGGTGTCCACTGCCAAAGCCCAAGTCTATCAGCTATGCCCAGCGCAAGGCTGTCCACTGCCTAAAGCCCAGGCCTGTCAGTCATCCAGCACTATAGGGTGTCCAATGTCCAAAGGCCAAATCTATCAGCTATCCCCAGCACAAGGGTGCCCACTGCACAAAGCCCAGGCCTATCGGTTATCTAGCACTATTGGGTGTCCACTGCCGAAAGCCCAAGTCTATCAGCTATCCCCAGCACTAGGGTGTCCACTGCCAAAATTCTAACCCAGCACCTCATCTACTTTGGAGACCAATGCTGAGTGGTCAACAGAGGATGAGTGGATGTCTGAAGGTGACTGAATGAGACTGGTCATTGAAAAGAGTGGCAGACTGATGACCATGGCAGATGGTGGATCAAGGGCCAGGAGATGTGGGCCATAAATGTGGAGAAAAGGCCTATGTGATGTACAGTACACAGTGCATACAAAGTAGCCTACTGCATTTTTACAGACATGCAATATTTTATGCACAAATATTAAAGTAGTCTAGTAATGGACTGATGTAATTAGGTGGTTTTAAATCTATGGATGGATCTGCCCTCTGATGCAAATATAATCTAATTTGCTTAAGTGGTGTTTGATATTTAATGCAAACATGAAATGTGGATATTCCACACCCCTGCCCCCATACTTGATGACCCCTGTTTTATAATAAAAGGCGTTATATGATATCATTTATGAACGTATCCTAAATGCAGAGCAGTACTTTACTTTGCTGTAATTTTCTTTGCCAATTTGTGAACATTCTTCTTAGCACTGACCGTGGACATAAATCTACATCCAGTCTTGTCAGTACTTTAGACTTACCCTGGCGGTGGCAAATTGATATGCTCAACGGGTGCGTCTAGCTATCAGCCATAAGGAACCATTGTATCAGAAATTGGCAGTGTCTATCCAATCATATGGATAGGGAGTCATTGGGTGGGCTTAGTGTTGTTTGGTCAGATTGGTTGTAGCTAGAGCCATACAAAGAGCTTTCTGGCTTTGATCATAGCCGGTCATAGCACTTTCCTATTGAATGCGGCATTTTGAAAGATTCCGCCTCTAGGCTCTATCCATCATGGTCAGACTATACATTCTATGTATTCTGGCTTGTTTGGCTATTGTCAGACCAAAATGGTTTGATTGGGAGGTGCGCTTAAGCATGTCCTGCCCACGATCTAATGTCTTTGAATTTAAATTTTTGTCTCCATATTTTGTCATATGAAATATATTATTATGAAATGTAGCTGATCCTAAATATAGACTAGTACTTAACTCATGTAATGTACTTTGCTATACCAATGAAATTGTCAACAGCCTTGTCAGCACTGACCATGGACTTTGGACTGGAGACCTATTTATATCAATGCATCATTTTCCTTAATTTGGGACGCCTCATACATTGAGGAAGGCAGCACCCTGATTGTACATGGTACATTTATATATTGGGTGTTGCTGGATTCAGCACAACCTCATCTTTCCAACAAGCCATACCATGTGTTTCTATGACATTCCCTGCCAAAGCAAACACAAACTAAACAAAAACATTCTGCAAAGGTGTCCAATTTTTTCCATGTCCGCCTATTTTAGGTTTGTGTTCTTAGGGCTCTAAACATGGCATACTTCAAGATATCCACACACAGGTTTTTCTAGAAGGTACAGCAACTTCCTGGCTACATACATGCCAAGTTTCAAAGGTCTCAGAGTTTGTATTAAGATTCTGTATCAGTTTATATATCTTAAGTCCCATTTGGCAAGGGTCCATTTTTGTTCTTTTTTTAGCTATGGGGTGTATGACAATATCTATGAATTTAACCATCTTTGCAGCAAAATATTTTTGTCCAAGAATCCATTTCATATATGGGAGACCTTAAAGATGAAGAAAAACATGGTTGGGTTTTGTTCTACCACGGGTAGGGGTATCTCGAAAACTAAAGCACTTTTTGATGGTTTGTCACTAGACTATATAGCATTTGAATCTTTTGCTTTTATGGAGCGGCCACAAGAGTTCACACGCGAGGTTGCATGTGGTTCAGGGATAGCCAACTGAATCCTGACCAAAACCACGGCCGAATAGTCAGACGTTTTACTGCGGTTGGAATGAAGTAGACCGCCAGTTGAAACTTTGTAGAGGTGCGGTTTATGGTCGCTCTCTGCCAAGTTAAGTGCTATTTTTGTAAAATTGTATGGAAGTTGAGCTGTGCCATTGAGAAAAGGAAACTATTCTCTTGGTAGGCTACTACTGGTAGGCTATATATCGGTTTCTATACTGCCCAATATATAGCCTACTATGGCCAATGTTGACTCAGAGTCGGCCATTTAGAATGATCTGCATGATTGGAACGGACTCCTAGGGCATCTTGTCTGCTGTTGCTTTGCTATAACACAAATCCTTTACTACTGTGTGTATGCCTTTCATTTGAAACAATTGTTTTGTATTAAACACATACGTACACCTATAACTACTCTCCAAATCATAAATCTACAACTCTCCAAGTCATGTGGGGCAATTTGGGGCTATTTGCCTGAAAAAGACCCAACAGGGTCAAAACGCTGCTGATCTTCATTAATAAACATGGGAGTTTAACCAGTGTTATGGACATTACATTTTTCTTGCCTTGGATACAACTTTATTTGTCTTGGCCCTGGCTAGAAGATGGGATGTTCACACACACACACAGCATCATGGCCATGCATTACAACCAGACTCCTCACACCTCTGTCATCCGGGCTGCCACTGGAGTCTTAAGCCATACAAGATAACCGCTTTCACTACCACATCAGACTTTCACACACTTTTCCGTGTATACACAGATGCTTGCACATCCAATTACTGACAAAAGTGCGCTGATGCAACCTACAGTACAACTGGAATTGTACAGGGAAAAGCCCTTTACTGTTAGGCAGTGTTAGGAAGTAACTGAATACATGAATACAGAAATTGGGTAACTGCATTCCATTACAGTTACATTTAAAATAGATGATATTTAGAATACAGTTACTTTGCTAAAATTGAGGGATATGTTACAAAATAGCCTACAAACTGCATGTATTCAGTAATCTGTACCAGAATACATCTGAAAAGAATTAGGCCTACCGAACACTGCTGTTAGGCCTATGTCATTTTACTCCATAATCTATATCCTCCATAGCTATATGGCTATATGCTATATATTGCACCAAAATCATGACTCTTTTGGAGACAGTTCTCACCTCTCTTAAGTCTGCCATTACTATTAATCCATAAAGCCAATTACAGTTAACTTGACTAAGGTTGACAGGATTTAAAGATTAGGAGTGATCATGACACCCTTACTGGACATGGTTGTTGTCATGCTTGCTCTCCAGGAACTGGTTGTACACACGCATGGAAAGGCACCTGTTTCTCACGCCTGTTAGATGCCCATATGTATTTAGTTCACTATTCTTTACATAATAACTTTTTAAATCAAGGGTTTCTACAATAAAAACAAAAAGAATGGCGGAACAGTGTGCTATGGATTTACTGTATGACCAGTGTGGAGAATGAGGTTCACCTTCTCAAAGTGTTTACTATGGTTGCTGGAGTTGCTCAATGCTTTTTCACCAGATAAACTTTATAAGTGTGCATTATACAGAAATAACACAAACCTCCTCAGCCAATCAGAAAAGATTATCCCATTCTCTGAGTAATGTCATAACAAACAAAATATAACAACCCTATTTCCAGCCAATCACAAGGTGGTAGGGAGTCACAAATTTACTCCCATCCTTTCCCCAACCTCTTTCCCTCTTTGGCTGGTACATGGTTTTGGTACATGGTTTTGGTGGACGACCTGTGCCCAATGCCCATGTGTTTGTTAAACGTTTATGACGTTGACGTGTTGTCTCCCGAGACTTGACTGGTAGACCTCATATTCCCCATTAATCTTATATGGGCATCAGCATTTGCACGGGATCTCTACTGTGGGCATCCCAGGAACATGACTACATACCAAGCTAAGCCAAACATGTTAATGCCCAGCACTCAATCTTAAGCAGTTTGATGAATGAGGTGTTTGGGCCATGATAATTAAGGGATTAGACAGGTTAGGGATGTAGCTATTGATTGGGGTTTGAAGCCGTTCAGTTAGAAATGAGAAGAATGAGCTACAAGAGAGAGACGTTGTGGAGTCAGATATGTGGGAGAGAGCCAGGTTCTCTATTTCTCTATTAGGAGTTGACCTTTTTTTGAGACACCTCCTATGTAGTGAAAAGCATTAAACCTGCAGGCTGTCTGACTCCATCCTTCAAGTCACATGTATGATTGACCATTATTGTTTTTTGTATAACTTTGCCCTGTGTGGTGGTGTTTGTCAATTACATTAAAAATACACATGCACAAAATGTAGATAGATACATGAGTTTTTTTCAGAATGCATATTTATTTAAATCATATCCACTTTTTTTTCTTTTTTGAAATGCATGCTTATATACAAAATATGTACAAGACAATCAAATCATTGCCTGTTTGACCAAAATGGGCCAAAAATAATTGTGTGTGCTTAGGGAGATACACGTGTAAGATGAGATGATATCAAAGACACAGAGGTGCTCACTGTGCCATAAGAAACGTAGACACTGGATGTGAATGAAAAGACAGAGTTGCACAGAATGGCCTGATGCATAACCGGAGAGAGGAGGTAAGAGTAAGGCCCGGTACCAGTGGGAGGGGGTGAGATTTATGCTGGGCCCACACTGGACACTTCGGTCTTGCTGGTGGACACAGAGGTCTCATCCTCAGGAGCTTTTCCAAAGACAGTAGCAAGCATGCAGTTACGGAACTGAAGAACGAGAGAGAAGAGAGATGTCAGATTGAGATTAAGATGACTGTACATTCAAACAAATAATATAAATACATTTGAGGAACCCCAAATTAGTGATATATAAGTAGCTATTCTCCACATGGTTATTGGTTTAAAACTGTGGAAATTGAAGGCAAATATGGGATGCAACTCCACACCTACCTGCTTGTTCAGAAGAACATAAATAATAGGGTTGAACAGTGCTGAGCTCTTGGAGAAAAATGCAGGGATGGCCATGAACTGGGCAGTGAAAGCAGCTCCCTTATTGAAAAAAATCCAAGCTGCCACGGTGGCGTAGGGTGTCCAAGCCACCAGGAAACCAATCACCATCAGAACGCACATACGTGTCACCTCCTTCTCGGCCTTCTGAGTGGAAGCTGATTCCTGTTGAGCTGCAGCAGCCTAAACAACGCAGAACAGAAGTGGACAAAGATACTACATTAGAGATAACTACTTTATCCACGTCCAGCTCTGTGCTGCCCTGTGCTTTTAATGTGTACATATGACACTGCTGAAAACCATCACACAAAATTTCATACCGCTTTGACGGTGCACACAAGTCGGCCATAAGTGAAGAAGATGGTAACGACTGGGATTATGAAGTGGACAACGAACATGTAGATGACATATGACTCGTTGTTGTACTTTGGGCTGAGGGTGTAGTAGTCTGGGCCGCAGGAGCACTGCAGACCCTCAGGAATGTATCTAGAGGAAGGGAAGGACAGGAGGATTAAAGAAACATTCATTTTGATTTCCATCAAATGGACTAAGCTTGTTCTATTATGCATGTCCTGTGGTGATCAATAAGCACACTGAAAATCTGAACAAGAAAATATATTTCATAGAATTCTCCAAGTAACCTTTTTGCCAAATCAAGAATCTTAAAGAGAACAATATTGTAGTCTACTTGTAGCATATACAGTATTGTACCTTGACCAGCCCACCAGAGGAGGAGCAGCACAGGCCATAGCCATGAACCAGGTGAAGCCGATTCCTGCCAAGGCTTGAGTACTACCGAATTTGAAATTTCCCATTGGTTTGCACACAACAATGTATCTTTCAATAGCAAGAACCACCAGTGACCAGAGAGCTACTTCACCTAGAAGTGGAAGAAGAAAAAAAAAAAACTTCATTTGTACTGTATGTAAGAAATGGCCTTCTAGACAAATTTGAGAACAGATTTGGTTAAACCTTCTCAGCCTGAACCTGTACTAAGTCTGCAAAGGAAATATTTAGCTATTTATTCACTTAAAAAAAAAAAAGTCACAAAAGTACAGTTCAGAGCATGATCACCTACCTCCAAGAGTTGCCATGAAGCCCTCCACAGCACAGCCCAAGGGTCCAAAAAAGAAATAGCCATTTACTGCTGAAGTAATGGTAATGGTGAAACCAAAGCATACCATGATCATACCAGCCACAGCAAGGTTTACAAGAATATAGTTAAGAGGCTGGCGAAGTTTCTTGTGCATTGCTGTGACAAAAAGAGTCATCCCATTGATAGGGAAGCCTGTGCAGATGAGGAAAAACATGTAGCAAGCAAGGAGCTTGTACTGCCAAGGATCCCCAAGGTAATACTGCTCATATTCGAAAGGGTTCCTCACCAACCCTGTCCGATTGGACATAGGTATGTAGTAGTTCTCGCCCTCAAAACCATGCATCTTGCCGTTTAGTTTCTCCAGTTGATTAGTAACAGGTGAAGATAAGCAAAGGGTTAAGTACTTGTTTCTGCTGTTCTCTGGTCCACAATGTTTTCAGGTCCTGGACAGCAGTTATATAGTGTTCTCTAATGGGGTTTACGAAGGATTAGGGCGGAGGAGGGACCCAAATGTGATCAGGAAGGCGACAGAGGAGTGACGGATTAAAGGCTAAACACGATCCTGTTCAGATTTTCATTAAAGCTTGAAATTCGCCAAACACTGAGGTGCAAAATGGCATTGGCAGTTAATTAAATCAAGGTGATTCATGTATATTGAAGGCTTTCACGTTTTCTAACTGCTACATGCTAGAGCATGAAGGGCAGCTTAATTTTACATTATACATTTTATCACATTAGCCTGCATTATACTGTCCAACCATGAATTCCGCTTTACATGCAACTTTAAATTTCTTCTCCTATGAACCCACACATAAAAAATAAAATAACACAACATAAACAGCCATTGTCAATTGTCATAATTATTGTTCATATTTATTGTTTGAATCCACGTTTCAATGTAAAATGGCCATAGAAAGCAGAGCAGAGTAAAAACATCAACATAATAACTATTTATGTGTTAAAATCAAGACAAAGCTGATAAAAATGGAATGAACGATCAAAAGGATTACTATGAAATATATAATCAAAAGCTAATGATAACTATTAAATTTCATCAGAATGTATACTGTATATCAGGCCTGGGCTAACTAAGGCCTGTGGAGCCTTCCCAAAATATAATAATTTCTCATTTAGCCAAGGTGATTTAGATCATAGGCTTGATTTATCAAATATGTTGTATCAATGAAGTACAAATTTCTCCCTTTTAACCCTGCATGTTAACATGTCCTCTGAAAAAAGTGGGGATATTGGTTTGAAACCAATTTACCAGCATCAACCCCCATTCACCAGTTGACTGTTAGCACCCGGCCCGTTAGGCAAAATCTACAGCCCAATGTGGCCCTTAGGCCAAAATAATTGCCCACCCCTGCTGTATATGCTTTTTCCAGATCCCTGACTGCATTGGCTCATTATCAATAACTACACAAGTTGGCTATCTAGCTGTCACTAGATTTACCAAGAGCTGCTACCATGCATCTGAGTCAGTAGCCAATGAAATCTATTGTAGCACAAAATTGTAAAAACTTTTTCCAAAAAAGATGACTGAAGATCATCAATAACAGACCTCAAAGCAGGATTATGCAGTTTTTGGTGTAAAACTAGTAGACTGACCAAAAAGAGCACAAAACCATCTGGAAATAGGGGGCACCGTGGCTCAGTGGCTAGAGCGTCAGACCATTACTCCGGGGACCTGGGTTCGATTCCTGGAAATAGTCATCAGTGTACAGTAAAAACACTGATAGCGCTTTCACACCGACAGAGAACCGTGCCGGTGTTGGTTCCCGCACCTCATCTTGAACTGCCCGTCGTGTTCACACCAAATATCAGAGCGTTCGGGAACCGCAAACTTGGTTCCCATCGGGCACCAAGTAAAACTTGGTTTTTCAACGCGAACCGTGACGACATGAGTTAACGTCACCAGGTTAAGTTGGGGTCAAAGCGGCAAATAAACAAATCGGAAATGTGAGCCGGGGATAATAGGTTAGGTTAGGTAACTTTATTTGTACCCGAAGGTAGATTTGGTTGCAGGTTAAAAAGCTGTTACACACATAGACAACAGACAGTACTGACATTATCACAAGACATTTCCACAAGAGACTGACATTACCACACGAAACAGTGACATAATAGTGACAACAGTGTCTAGACCTTGAGGCATGTATACAAATTGTATAAAAAATAAATAAATAAATAGGTAAAGTAGGTGCAGTCAATAAATTGAATAAGTTAGTGTGTTGTCTGGACTAGCTACATTGCTATTTAACATTCTGATAGCTGAGGGAGCAAAACTACCTCTGTATCTCTTAGTTTTGCAGGCAGGCATTTTGAACCTGCGGCCTGATGGGAGAAACTGAAATTCACCGTGCAGTGGGTGGGACTCATCCTCTAGGATAGACCCAGCTATCCTCTGTAGCTGCCTATTATATAAATCCTCCAGGTTCAGCTGTGGCTTCCCAATTAGCCTACTAGCCCACCTCACAATTTGGTTCAGGGAATTCTTGCTTTTTAATGGTATGTTGCTGAACCAGGACACCAGGCTAAAAGAGATAATTGACTCAATAAAACAACGGTAGAACATGGTAAGTAGCTTACTGTCAATGTGGAAAGAGGACAGTTTCCTCAGACAGTATAGACATTGGTTCCCCTTTTTGTACACTGTCTCACAGTTTGCTTCAAAATTTAATTTATCATCAATGATTGTTCCAAGATATTTATATTTGTCAACACACTCCACTGTCTGCCCGTTTATGCTGGTGGTTTCCTTGTGTTTTGGGGTTTTCCTAAAATCTATACACATGTTCTTTGTTTTGGAAATATTCATCTGTAAAAAGGACTTATCACACCAGTTTGCAAAATCCTGGACAATTGGGCCATGACCTGTTTCATTTCCCTGTAGCAGACTTACGATGACAGAGTCATCCGCATACTTTAAAATAAATCTGCCCTCCCTGCTGCTGCAGCACATATTGGTGTACAGGATGAATAAAAGGGGAGACAGAACGCAGCCCTGAGGCGAGCCAGTGGAGGAACATGTCTGATAATGAGGGAAATCAAGTGAAAATTTGTTTGTGCAGTTATTGGCAAACGAGAGAAATATTTTTAATAATATTTGGAGGTTCACACATTTCCATCAGATGTTAGATGGCAGCATTAGTAAAACTAATATGCTAAACTGTTTGCATTTGTGGCGAAGCAACGCCCTTTGTGGATAATGCGTCATGGGCTCGCATAAATTGGTATGAACACAGGCGGTTCTCGGGCCGGCACTTAGGTTCCCGCTGTAACTGGTGCGAGAACCGGCTCCAGCAGCGGGCTTGCCGGTCTGAAAACAGCATGAGTGGAGGCTCTATGTCAGCACAGCCAGGCTAAAAAAAATATTCCCACAATAAAAAAACAATCTGCTAGCGTTGAAACAAGGTTTGAAGTCCATTAAAGACATTTTCCTTCTTTTTCTTCCTTTTTTGTGTAATTCAATTTTTATTATTTTATTGTTTCAAAAACAAAGACATAGACATGAGAAAGACAGCAGATTTGTTCACTTTTACTACTTTGTTGTTAATACATGTATATAATCTTTATGTCTTTTTAATTACATAAGATAAAGTCCTAAACCTACGTTTGTATCTATAGATTATACTAGGACCAAAATCTTAGGCAATCCAGGTATCAACAGTGAAAACAGTAAGCTCTAGTATAGTTTAACTGTAAAAACCTACATTTGATTCTCATTTGTGCTTTTAGGAATATTTACTGCGGATAACTGTCATATTTCAGATTTCAATGCCTTTGCTTTTGTGTAATGGTCATTTTGTCATCTCTTTCCTTTTGACACCTCAGTTTACAACAAGGTTTTAAAGTGTATCTCACCCTTAGCAGTTGATTCTACTAATGCCTTTTACCAATTACAGGGAAATCCCATAGAGCAATTAGAATCAAACTTGCGTCACCTAGTTTGAACCTACCATTATCTGGCAGGTAGTGGCGTCATTCCCCTGAAGATAACAAACATCACCTCGTTAACAAACTATTTAGCTAAATCACATTCTACAGGTTAAATAAAGACTCCAATTCAACCAATGCTTAATTCACAAACCAATTATTTCACAATGTCTCAATGTATTTTACATTATACAAATGCAATCATGTCAGATACAGTCAAGAAAAATGTGCACAGTTCATGTGATTACAATTTTGTTGAGTGGGGCAATTTGGCCCAAGCTGTGAAGAGCAGCTAATCTCATTGACACAAAGGGCAAGCTCTCACAGAATATTGAGAAAAGCTACAGTGAGAAGGCTGGGACTGGTGCCATTATCACCTTATGTGTCAAAATCACCTCCAACTTGTCCTGGGCTTAGTATGTGGGTCATGGGGTAAAGTTGGGTAGATATGCAAACTATTGTATAATGGGGAATTGGTTTCTTCCACACCTTTTTTTCTAGAGAAACATTTTGTTTGAATACTCTGGGAATGTATATACAGATAGTCTAAGGCAATACTGCCATTTCTGGTCTGGTATAGAAATTCCATATCCAAACAGAGAAATATTCTATTTGTTTTAAGAGAGACCATTTCCTGTGGTTATCTGTGAATGACATGGCAAAGTTTCCAGGCCAACTACCTTGTCTACTCCTGTTTCAATTGTCTTACTGTACTTACAGAAGAGGATTTTCAATTTGGTGCAATTATGGAGATTTAACTGGTTGAAGGCCTTGAACATTCTGAGAATGTTTGTCTAACAAAGTCAATTATATGGATTAAATTAACAGGCTGGACTTGGAAGCTTCTGTGTTACCCTTAAGCATAAAGATTTTCCCCGGTTACACATCCTGTTACTCTCAATAGAGTCAGTCCCAAACTACTACCAAAATACATACAGTAGCAATTTAAAAAATATAATATTTACAGTGGGCCTAAAAGCATAAAATCTAAATTAGTCACCATTTTTGTCCATGTAACAAATCATATCACATATGCAATGCAAAGGTATACAATGGTATACAAGTCAACTGCTAATATGTCCAAGCTTTAAGATACAGGAAAACAAACATCACAATAAAGTAAAGCGTTTACTTTCAAAATGGTTTACTTGAACCAGCAAATCTGTAAGAGAATATCTCCCTATAGCCTAATATTAGACGGCAAGCTCAATGTGTCTGTTAATATTTTCAGGACAAATATAAAAAAAAAAAAAAAATAAATAATAAAAAAAATGCGCTGTTTGTAGAAAATGACAAATGTATAAATAAAGAATTAGATTCTGTCATATGTCAGCCTTAATATTCAGAGAGAGGTAACACATCTTCCTTCATGTAACGCTGTAAGTCAAGTGAAGGATCCTCTAGCTCCAGGCCAAGGAATGTCTCCACCATACTGTTACATCTTCAATAAATACATAAACAAATAATAATAATAATAATCATCATAAAAAATGAATATAAATCTGTACAAACAATACCTCTTTATGATTCAATTTGTGTTTAACATAACACTGTATTAGGTATAGTCTACAAATGTATACGCGGTGAAAAAGGTGCTGAAATGGAGAGACTGTAGTAGGACATTCATTAAAATAGTCATTATTCATTATTTTACTTAATATTATTGATTATTAATTTAATTATTATCCTGTATCTTACTTCATATTGTGGTGATCACTGGTAGGTCGGTCAATGCGTTTAATGGTCTTCCCTGTTCTATATAGCTCTGACACCTGCATATGGAATTTCACAATTTAAAAATATTAATCAATTTATTAATTACAATGAACATAAAATGAAAAATGGACAATTTTATCATGCCCCCTCTTGTTGGTATGTAGCAGTGGTTCTCAAACTTTTTCTGTCATTCCTGTCATTTTCACAGCCCACACTTTTCCCTGTTCCTCTGTTTATTTTGCTATGCCCTGTTAGACTGAATATCATGAGTTATCTCCCTTCAGAATGTGATTCTCTTCTGTGATTGGCTGATAGAGTGGCCATTACTTTCGTATAACAGGCTACCTAAGACGTTTTTTTTCTGTTAAAAAGTTTCACCACAGTTCCAGATCAATGCTTTTTAGAATGGTAACTATAACAACAGTAAGCAGCCTTGTAGATCTACTTCACACAAAAATAGTACCCCAGCCGAACAGGTGTTTCTTTTAGGTTTTCAACACTTGCTTAAGTATACAGGAAATAAATATAAATGGAAAATAAGCGGGGTAACGGTCTTTGAGGTGACTGGTTCTACAAAAATAATGTCTCAATGAAGGTTACTTGTTCTAAACCTCCACCTCGCCATTATTTCTGTAGAACCGGTCAGGTGGGATGACAATCATAAAAGAAAGAGTGATCAATGCATTAAGCTCCACCCATGTTGATTTTTTTTTTTTTTAAATTGAGTTCAGTTTACGGGGACCGAAGTGCAATATGGGGCCGAATGGTCCACAAGGAAGTCCATAAGGTACCATTCTCGCCCGCTTCTCTACTCCTTATTATCATTTTAAGCTACAGACACAGAAAAGGCATTTCCTAATGAAAGCTTATTATGGGACTGGCTCGAACTGTTACACTAGAATTGTGTGTAGGGGAGAATGGGTGATTTTACAAAAGCCAAGGTGTGACAGAATCCTAAATATGGTGTTGCAACAAGAGATGGAACTAATGACTCACTTTTGACCATAGCAATCATCCCATTTAGAACTACAGTAGGAACGAAGGTCTCATCAAATTCTGATGACTGTTATAGCCTACTTCGAACATGCTTAAACAGACACTGTAGGTCTAAAAAAAATTGAGTATTGTCTATAATTAAGATATTAGTTGACTATAAAATATATAACTGAAAGACAGCACTGATCGTTTTAAACAGAGCATATTTCTGTATTTGAGAGGGGGTCAGTAATGAGTCCAATATAAAAAAAATCCCAAAAAACAGCTTCTGTTCTGATTGAAGGTTCTGATTGAAGATACTGGACGGTTGTGTGATTGAAGGTAAACTATAAAATGTCTGCACTTTACCTCAATGCCCCTGTGTACAAGCTCTGAGGGAACCCCAGCAAGCTTTGCGATGTTTGCTGCATAGCTGGACTGGCAGATCCCCTCTTTTAGCTGATAGAGAAATACTAAGTCTTCTCCATCAATGGCTGTCTCAAAAGTCTAAAGGAATATACAATATGCAATTCAACTGTCAGGTGATGTTAATACCAAGTATGAAGGCATATCCCTATGACATAAAACTCAGTGCTTGCAACTTCCTAAATGATACCAAGCAGCTGCTACTACCTTGTAGTTAAGACACTAAAATGGGCTTTGTGCATGGTGGAGATTAAAGGCCACCGCACACCGGTTCCGACACAGTGCTGAGCACTCTGCTTCCAACATTCGATTCCATTGTTTTCAGTGCAACCCCGCACACCAGCGCCGAACCCTTCCGCCGATTGTGAATTACGATTCAAGTCTATTTTGTCGGAGCCGTCCATTGACATCCAACGTTAATTTCACAGGCTACTGCACTCGGTGCTAGGCGAAATTGTCGGATTCGAAAGTGCTCTGCAATGCTGTCGGAACCGGTGTGCGGCCGGCTTAAGGATGATCATGCATTTCCAGTGGAATGGAGGGGGGCATATCTATTTTTTGTGATGTGTAGTTGGCCAGATTGATATTAGAGATAAGTAATAGTTGTATAGTATAGTTATGTTAACTAATATGACTGAACAGTTCTTAATGTTCCCTGTCATTTCAGAGTCAATTTCCTATCTTGTCGGTATATTATCATTACAACTGTTTACTAACATAAAGCTAATCATTGGAAATGATCAATCATCCTTACCACACCCTGAGCACCTAAAGCCAAGTTCACATTACACGATTTTAGCCACGACACGACAAAACAAGACACGTCTGTGAGCTCTCGAGTGTTCACATTTAACGACTAGCAGTTTTATTATCGGGAGTCTCATGGTCGGGCGCGATGCTGATCTGTGACCTCTGTGTTCATACTACAAGACCTGGCCCAGACAGAGCCTAGGGTGCGCTGGTTGTGTCCACGTTTGTATAATCAACACCATAACGTTAACGTTAGCATACAAACTATAGCAGAGCCAGTTTACGGTTAAATGTTTCTGACTATAGGCTACAGGCATAACTGCCACTTGTTAGTTTGCCACTGATCTCATGTAGTCTGTAGCTACTTGTTTCGTTTTTGTTATTGCCGCAAAAATATTTTAGAATTATTGACGAGGTTATCTGGATGGCCAACTGTAGGCCTATCCGTTTTCACAAGTAAACTTCACGACACGTTTTCAAAGGCTATTGATTGGTGAAGAAGTGCAACTTCAAATACGGTTTTGGAGTTTGGAAATTTGATTGTCTGTTGCCTGGAAAATCGCTTGCGACTTCTCCAAATATCTAACATGCTAGATGTCCCCCGTCAACTTGCGTCGAGCCCGCGACTGCCCTAAATCGTGTCGGAGAGTTGTTCACACATGACGACTTGGACTCGCAGATCCCCTGCCGAGTTTCCCCACGACCACCTGTGATTTCTAATCGACCCTGTGACCTCAGAATCGGCTCTAAAATCGTGTAGTGTGAACTTGCCATAAGACTTTCCATTATTTATCTCCCAGCTTAAAGGAGAAATCCATCCATCTTGAATGCATAACTCTGTTGTTTGAGCTCAGAGAATGATGTCGGTCAAGAATATAAAATGTGGTGCAACTTAAGTCTACTTAGGCCCAATCCCATTTCTACCGTTCACCCTTCCGATTAGCCCTTCCCTTTGGTTTTTGAGTGTTCCTGCAAGGTGAAGGGGTGCCCCAATTCTTTATGGGCACTAGGGCTAGGGCTAAGGGTGAGGGCTACCTGGCCCTTCGAATGAAGCCAATGCAGGACTTCCATAGAGGGTTGAAGCAGGGCGAGAGGTCTCAATGCTTGTTCAGTTCAGTCCTTACATTCACAACCAATTAATTTGTCAAAGTCTAGTCTTGTTCTTTTTGCCTATGTTTACTTTCTTGTTCCTTGTCATGTTTTTCTATGTCACTTCCTGTTGTTTGCATCTGCTGTGGTCCCCAACAGACCTGGGATCAAAGATCATCTCCTTTGTCTTAGAGACATTTAAAATGAGATGATTAGCGTCACACCACTGCACAAATTTTCCAATTTCAAGGAAATAGGCTGAGGTGTCTGTGTCTTTATGCAGTAGGCTAAGGATGGCTGTGTCATCTGAAAATTTAAAAACATAGTTCCCAGAATAACTACTGGAGCATTCATTTGTATACAGTGTGAACAGGACTGGTGAGCTAACACATCCCTGTGGGGCACCTGTGCTCACTATTTTAGCTTCAGAGAGGGTGTTGTTAACTCGGACACACTGGCTACGATTAGTTAAAAAGGAAAAATACCATTTGATTAAAAAAAAGATTCACATTCATCTGCTTCAGCTTCAGGATAAGCAGATGAGGCTGCAGTGTGTTGAAGGCCGAGCTAAAATCAGCAAATAAAATACGTACATATGCTTGGGGATTCTCTAAGTGTTTGGTTGCAAGGTGAGTGATGCTGGCTATGGCATCGTCTGTTGACCTACTATGTCTATATGCAAACTGATATGGATCAAGAACGGAATTCACCCCCGCTTGAGCACCCACACCATATACTTCTCAAAACCTTTCATAACTATAGAGGTCAATGCCACCGGTCTATAGTCATTATTTTCAGTTGGACAGTTCTTTTTAGCTAGTGGCACCAGGGTTGATTTTTTCCAGAGGGTAGGGACAGTATGTAGGTCCACAGATTTTTGGAAGATGGAACACCATGCTGGAGTTAGCTCCTCTGCACATGCCTTTAAGAGCATGGCCGAGATGCCATCTGGGGCTGTGGCCTTCTTGCTACATGTATGTTTAAAGATGGACTGAATCCGCTGTGGGTCAACTACAATCCTGCACCCAGGGTCAGTAGAAATATTGTGTATTAGGTTTTTACCCTCCTCTAAAAATGTGTTGTTTTCAAACCTAGAGAAGAACCCATTTAGTTAATTTGCTTTATCCATATCATTATCAGAAAGCATACATTTCCTGGCAGTGTTCATATTAGTTATAGCCTTTACTGAATTCCACATCTGTCTTGAGTCCATTGACATAAAATGACTTTCTAAAATATCTTTATGATGCCTTCTAGCACCCCTGAGCATCTGGTTCAGCTCCCTTTGCACTGCCTTCACCCCTGCCTTATCTTTGTTCATGAAAGCTATTTTTTTCTTATTTATGCAGTTCTTCACTTCCTTTGTTATGTATGGCTTGTTATTGGGGTAAATTACAATGTCCTCCCCCCTCCCCATTCGTTCCTGTACTCTGAAGGCGTGGCTTCAGGGGAAATCTAAAGACAGGGGATCGGACATCTGAATTGTGTATTTTAAAATTTGTTTTTATCCAAAGGTTTTCCAGGATCTCCAACTCTAAAACAACCTGAAACAACCTGAAACAACCCCCCCCCCCCCTTTTTTTTTTTTTAAATACGTTACTCAATAAGTGGCCAGCGCCATCCTATGATGTTCCAAAACAAGTATCGAAATACAGTTTCTGTCACAATGTTTTATTTTTTGGATTATTTCTTTGGCGTAGTGATAACTAGCGCTTAGGTTTTTTTTTTTTTTTATAAATATGTTACTCAACAAGTGGCCAGCGCCATCCTATGATGTTCCGAAACAAGTATCGAAATACAGTTTCTGTCACAATGTTTTATTTTTTGGATTATTTCTTCGGCGTAGTGATAACTAGCGCTTAGGGTGCTTTCACTCCTATTTTGTTCCAATTTTTTTTTATAGGCCCATCAATAATTAGCAAATTGAGTCAGACTAACTAAACAGGACGGCAAATCACAATAAAACACATTTATCATGGTAATAAATATAATACAGCAAATAGCTTCACTTCATAATAAACATCCATAATTATAAATAGTTGATTCATGATAACAAAGTTCACTCAATGAATACAATACAAACAGTAATCACAAATACTGCAGCTTAAATCAACACCCCTGTCCCAACCAGGTGCGCAGTTAGGCCCTTTCAGAGGGAGATGCGTATTAGATTAATCCGATTCATTGGGACATCGCTCTGTCCCCCCAGCTTACAGGGAATAAAAAATCTGTGCGCGCGAGCACCACAAAAAACATCCAGGTGACGCGGTTTTGCTTTATTATCTTGATATGGATATCTTACTACAAAGGTATTTGGTATTAAATTAAACTAAATAACCAGACCCATCAATCGGAACCACTTTTAATGCAGTTGCTGGAGAAAATGGTTCAATTTCAGATTGCCCTTAAGCGAGGGAGATGATATTGTGTCATAAACTTGACTTAGTTTGTTGTCTGGAGTTTCATCCATCTTAATCAAGAGCTTGAAAATATCACCACATATTATGATATACTGTAGACCTACATCACCGCTACAACGGCCGGTCTGTGTTGCAAGTTGGGAAATGTAGTGAAGTGTAATGTGCGAATGTAGCACTGTTTGTGCTAGACTACTGTGCAATGCCGCGGGTTAAGACAAAGAAAACGGGTCCGTTTTCACACATTGCATCCAAAATGTTATCAAGTAATGTAAAAGACATGTAACCCACCGGACTGAAACAACCTTGTCCAAGCCAACAGTTCCTTTTGTTCCAGACCAGAGAATGTTTGTCGCTTTCACATATGCTCAATTGAACGGATCCACGGGGGAAATTGTACTGTTCTATGTGAAAGCACCCTTCTATAATGTGAAAGCACATCTTTTCCACATAATGACAAGTAAAAATGGATAGGAACTGTATTTCACTATGATACTTGTTTTGGAACATCAAGGGACACCACTAACCATTCAGTGAGTTACACATGCTTTATCATAAGGGTTTAAGTTTGTTTTAAGGACATTATCGGACATGCACAAAACTAACCATTCTGAAGGTGATGGGTGGATTCTAAATGAGCCAAATGGCCAAGACAAGAACAATCAAAATTTTGGTGTCCATGGTTCTATTTCATCCTTGCCCCAGAAAAAGCGCTAAAAGTCTTATAAAACACTTTTTTCCGTTAAGACATGATTCAGAAGCAAGTTTTCTATTACCTCACTCACGTCAGATCATGCGCTACGTAACTTTCGTAAGGCACTTCCGCGCAACGATCTGATGTTGAAGCCCATCAGAGAGATTTCAAGCCATTATTCTCTAACCGGACCAATCAGGGCCGCTAGCTGCTGTAGAGGGTGTGACGTAGCGAATAAGCAACTGTTTTGAATCCAACCAATCCAACAAACGTAACCAGCGTCATCGGTTGGTCTTGATGTGGTTGGCTGCAGTGTACGTCAATTAAATTGATGGACAAGCCGTTTGCCCAGTTAGATTCAAGGATTTCTGGCTCCTGAAATATCTCGTCTATCGCTGAATATCAGATGAACGCGCGTAGCGCTACATCTGACGTGAGTGAGGTAAAGTTTTCTAGGCTTATTCAAACAGAATACATGTTACTCTTTCAAAAAAAAAAAAAAAGTAATGTTGGAATTACTAAGAGAATTTTTAGTATGATTTTCATACATTGCTATAGTGATTGCATAATTAAGCCAATTAGCCAAATAAATCATCAGATTACCGGTAATTGAAAAGTCTTGGATAAGGGTGAGACTGACCCAGCAGCAGCAAACATCTGAGAATACAAACTCAGTTTAGCAGACCCAAAACATACTGTAGATGAGTGCTAGTTATTACGGTGGTCTGATGTCTGATGACCACAAATTGAGACGAATTGTGAGTAATTTGCAATGTAGTTATAGTAAGGAATATATGTAACCTTTTAGTGCAAAACCCCACACCAAAATAGTAACAGTAGCCTACCGTAAAACAGTTAAAGAACCCGTTCTTGCAAACCAGCTAGTATTAAGCCAACTCCTTTCTACATCTTTAAACCATGTTTAAGACTTTAATGAGCACAATGAATCAAGACAACGTATAACACTTATTAACTCCAAAAAGGCAAAAATAAATAAATAAATAAATAAATCTGCACCCATAAATAACTCTTACCAATAGAGAGAGTAGTGGGGAAGAGGGCAGCAGGTCCAGCTGTAACAGGCTGTGAAAGTTGGTGGCTAAAAGCACATGAGGGCACTGGTCAGCTGATCGGATGAGCCAGTGGCTGATACATGCTGCAAGTAAGGATAAGCCATCTACCTGCACACAACATGGTGTCATGTCAAGATTATTAGATTATTAGATTATTAGAAATATCTGAGATCATACTGTACACTGAACTGAACATTATATAGGCCTAACAGTTAGGTCCGGATGAATTATTTCTGAATTTCTGATTGGACGAGATACATTCATGCAAGCGTCACTACGAGTGGAGATATCTGGCAACAGCACATGGGAAACTCTTTATGGCTATTATTTAGTGCGCATTTTTCACTGAGCTGACTAGTTCTGTACTGATAATGACCCTTCTCTGTTTATCCTACCGAGTTTCTTATTTTCCTGTATGAACTGTGTTTTTTTTCTTCATTTATTACACTTTATAATGCTGTAGATGCTCTACTCACTTCAATGGGACTTTCCAATGTTCTACGGTCGGATATTTTTAATAACGGACTGTTGCAAAGTATAGCACACCGCTGTCAAGCAAAAGTGAAAGAGAACTACAGGAACTAGAGTACAATTTGTGATTTTACCCAGTTAGTGCACCCTGTCTGTCTGTAAAGAGCCTGCATTATCTAAGTCAGTCTTTGTGTGAAAATAACGACTGGAAACCATTGTAAAACTCCCGTATAAATCTCCCGTATGAATCAATAAAAGCACCTTAGTTACATACAGTACTTGTTTCTCACCGTATTTGTGCCTTTGCCAAATTCATCGATGAGGACTAGAGAGTTACCAGTACTTTCTTTCAGAGCATACGCCATCTGTTTGAAAACAAAAAAAAACTGCCTTGCAATTAAAAACCATCAACATCAGTACACAATTCATATTAGAGAATTAATACAGTTAACCTGTATGGATGAGACAGAAGCAAGCATAATCATAATGATGATCTCATGATACCTATGGCTGAATACAGCAAATCCTCAAATTTTTTAAATCAATTCAATATGTAGAGTGCACAAATACATTACGTTGTCTCACACTGGTATACAGACTGTATGGGGAGCAAACCTAATGTAATTGCCTTAATGTACACTTCATGTAGTTGACATTTATACAGTAGCCTACATGTGTGTCATTTAAGTCCTGTTATGGATGAAGAAAAAAGTCAACAAATAGAATTCTACTTGAACTGCCCATTAAAGTTTGTTTTTTTTTCTGCTGCAAATATGCAATAGTAAAAACTTAAGAAAAAAAGAGAGAGCATTGCTTACTTGATTGAGATCAATCATGAAAGTGCTAAGGCCCAATGATACAGATTCACGGCTCTGCATGCGTGTGAAAATACCATCCACAAGACCAATCTCTGCATCTTTAGCTGGCACATCTGATCCAATCAGAGCCATGAATACAATGAGGCCTACCTACATAACACAAAAAAGCATTGTATTGACGTGGGAGGTGCTTT
This sequence comes from Sardinella longiceps, assembly GCA_027497455.2. Lineage (NCBI taxonomy): Eukaryota > Metazoa > Chordata > Actinopteri > Clupeiformes > Clupeidae > Sardinella > Sardinella longiceps. The sequence goes on along the minus strand of JAODXP020000023.1, from coordinate 32,258,022 downwards.
AGCTAATAATGGGGTAGAAAAAAAAAAAAAGAAAAAAAAGGGTTAATATAAAATGCCATTGAATCACTTAAGACACAACATACAAACAGTGGTTGAAAATGGTAAGTAATGAAGTGATAATGTGTGCATATTATGCCTGTTTGAGGTAGATACTCTTGCCGGATGAATTGGGTCCAGTCACAACTTTCACTTTTCCCTCTGAGTCTGAGCTTACTAGTGGATTGGATACAAACACCGGACAGCACAAGTCCAACAGAGGGTGTCTAAGCAAAAAGTAAGAAATATGAACCCTTCCAAATACATACACACACAAATGTTTGAAATGATATGGTTGCAGTGTGTGCAGAGGTATTCCATAAGATGTTCATTTGTATTATCCTGACCTGGATTGGCTGAATCTGATTGAACTGTGCGGTGAGAGTGTAGGACGGCTGTAACCGTATTCCTGAGAAGCTAGGGCCATAGCCATTAGGCAGTCCAACTCAGCACTCAAAGACAGCACCTTGTAAAGGCAGCTACTACGCTGTAGCACCACATTCTGCAGCTGAGTCATCACTGATGTTTCTAGATCTGACCATAAAAAACAAAGAATCTTAAAGCTACTAAAGAACTACTTCAAAGTTAAAATCTAATTCAAAAGCACAATTACGTCGCTAGCAGGTTTTTAAGTTTCATGTGAAGGAACTCTGATAACGCTACGACTAATGTGTCATGCTATTTAAAGCCTCTTACCTCTGATATCACAGTGCAAGTCCCCCAATAGATCATCAAGACCTTTGGTTTTTTCACTCCGATAATGCAAACGTTCTCCGGACAGAAACTATTTAGACGTGTAAAGATTATGCACATCCATTTACATACACACGTAATGCAAACGTAATCAAAACAATCTCATAAAAGCAAATAACTTGTGGCTACAAAAAAACACTTGATGTAAAGCTGGATTTACATATGAAATAAATTTCAGCAATACTTAATTTACTTATGAACAGTTAAGGGTGTTGTCAGGAATGAGACAAAGCCCTAATTATAGTCTTACAGCAGTCATTCCCAATACAGTAAATAACACAAAGTTCTGTTTCATATCCACAACTCTCATACAACCCAAGACAAGCCAGCTAACCATAAAGTCAAGCCCGTCAATCTCAAAGTCTTCTTTCTGCACCATGCTGGACAGCCGGGGAATGGAGAGGAGGAACCCAATCTGTCATAAAAATCAAGACATAGTGAGAGGACAGAAACACAAGTGAATCTAAAGGAGAACAATTCAAAATGGACACAAAAATCTAACATTTAATGCCGGTATCAGTCACTAGCACATACTGTACTAAGAAAAATTGACTATTATAAAAGTGCAGATTGTTGGAATGAAAGTGGAATCAAAGAAGGCTGTTGTACCAAAGGGATGTAGATAACACAACAGGAGGGAATCCGAGAATCCAGGTGTTCTAGCTCAGTGCGAGCAACTTCTGTCAAAAAATCTGGCAGTCCCATCATCCTTCTCTTTTCTGACACAAACAGAGGAGATGATATTATATTTGCAGTATACAGCACCCTGGCCTTCACAATTATTGAGACCCGTAGTGAAGATGACTATATAAAGTGAAATAAGAAAAACATGGGAAAGACAAGAGAAAGCTATAAAAAAATAGCCTGGGCCCGCCCATACTTCCTGATGCTGCATGAAATTTCTCAATCTAGTCAGTATGGCCAAGGAGGCAATTTCCTCAAATGTCCAGCCCAGAAAAATCAGGACCCAATTAGAAAAAGCAGGCTGAAGGAGGTGAGCTTACAATGACTCTGTCCAGCTCTGTCCCATAACATTGATAGAAGTTTGATAGCATTTGATAGACGTTTAGATTAATCCCGCCCGGAATTCCCGGGCAATGCTAGCTTTGACAGACCACAGTTAATTTCTTTTCTTTTTAAAGATATTTTTGGGGCTTTTTGCCTTTAATCAGATAGGACAGTATAGAGATGGTCAGGAAACAAGTGGGAGAGAGAGAGATAGGGTGGGATCGTGAAATTACCTCGGGTCGGACTCAAACCCGGGTCCCCGGAGTAACGATATGAAGCTCTAGCCCACTGAGCCACCGCGTCCCCTGACCAGCCATAGTTAATTTCTGAACATGGTCGCGTAAGCCAGGCTAATGAAAATTGGCACATACTTGAAAATAATAACATACACTGAATAAAATCGTGGGGTTATTTAAGAGATATGGATGAGGCTCCATGGGCTATTGCACTGAGCCATTAGGAGTATACTGCTAACTCAGCCAATGTTCGAGTAAAGTTTGGAGGGGCATTTTGCTGAATGTACTGTAATCATGCAAAACTGAGGACATTTCACCTGTTTCATTTAAATTTTAATATCATTGTGAAGCACAAAGTCATGGAATACTACTTGAAAGTCCACATGCTCTTTTGTTGAAGAAGTAGAATATTGTTTGAAAATGATTTATTTACATCCTTATCTATCATATTTTGTTGAGATAAAGTACCGATAATTGTGGCACATGTGCCTTCTCCCAATCATTTTCTCACATTTTCATTGTGAGAATATATTTTTCTTTTTTATTTTTGAGAATATATTTTTCTTTATTTGACTTTACAGTCATCTTACCAGGAGAATGAGAGACCCCCTTGAAAAAGAGATCTCAAGGGGTTATCCCTATATTAAAATTGTAATTGAAATTGGAATATATGGTCGATTATTGTTAATTTTTTCACTTCAGACAGCATGCACTTTCCAGGGTATGTTTCATTCTTCATCCTCAAGAATGGTCAGTAAGCTCAATTTAATTTTATTGCTCCACAAAACAAAATCCCCAAACCGCTTAAGAATATTTAGCCCTATGAGATGTACCGGTATCTGTATCTGGAAGATTAAAAATTAAACAAACCGTTTTGAATAATTTTGATTGTGAGTGTACCTACTCTCATCAACTGCTGGGTCCACATTTGGCTTGATGGTAAAACGGTTCTCAGCCAGACTGCTCTCAAAATCAACCTACAAAGAACAATTGACAACCGTTTCACAGTATTCATTTTCTATGTTTCTATGTTTCTTATGCACGTAACAAACCCCGTTTTCATGACACTTGGTGGAATGATGCATCAAGCACAGACATATGAATGAGTTGTGTTTTGTCTTAAAAGTCTGTTAAAAGTCTGCATCCTCAGAATGCGATTATATTTTATGCATGTTACTATATTCTGTATTCATGCTGTTACTCTGTGAAAACCATGGTCAATCTATATCAGGCCTTGACCAGCGGGTACTTGTACAAACCGAATTCCAAAATAGTTGGGACACTTTACAAATGGTGAATAAAAATGGAATCCAATAATTTACAAATCGCATAAACCTGTATTTTATTCACAATAGAATATAGATAACATGACAAATGTTGAAAGTGAGACATTTTGAAATATTATGCCAAATATTGGCACATTTTGGATTTCATGAGAGCAACACATTCCAAAATAGTTGGGACAGGTAGCAATAAGAGTCCAGAAAAGTAAAATGTACAAATAAGGGACAGCTGGAGGACCTATTTGCAACTTATTTGGTCAATTGGCAACATGATGGGGTATGCAAAGCCTCCCAGAGTGGCAGTGACTCTCAGAAGTCAAGATGGGCAGAGGATCACCAGTTTCCCAAATACTGTGGCAGAAAGTAGTGGTGCAAGATCAGACAAAAATTGCAAAGAGTTTGAAGGCATCATCATCTACAGTGCATAACATCATCCAAAGATTCAGAGAATCTGGAACAATCTCTGTGCATAAGGGTCAAGGCCAGTGTTCACCGGGCCCTTAGGCGGCACTGCATCACATGCAGGAATGCTAATGTAATGGGAATCACAAATTGAGCTTAGGACTACTTCCAGAAAACACTGTCGGTGAACACAATCCACCGTGCCATTTGCCATAGCTAGCTAAAACTCTATGGGTGAAAAAAGAAGCCATTCCTAAATATGATCCAGAAGCGCAGGCGTTTTCTCTGGGCCAAGGCTCATTTAAAATGGACTGAGGCAAAGTGGAAAACTGTTCTGTGGTCAGACAAATCAAAAGTCAAAGTTCTTTATGGAAAACTGTGACGCCATTCCATCCCGACAAGGACAACCCAGACAACAATAACAAATTGTTGTTGCTTATTGTTAGCGATCAGTTCAGAAGGCTGCAATGTGTGAGTGTGGCATGGCCAGCTTATGCATCTGGAAAGGCACCATCAAGTCCAGCAGTCCAGGTCTTTCACCCATAGAAAGCTTTTGGTGCATCATAATAGGAAGACAATAGACCTAAGACGGTTAAGCAACTACAAGCCTATATTAGACAAGAATGGGACAACATTCTGGCCACAACTTCTCTCCACAGTCCCCAGACGTTTACAAACTGTTCTAAAAAGAAGAAGGGATGCCACACAGTGGTAAACGTGGCCTTGTCCCAACACATTTTGGAATGTGTTGATGCCATGAAATTGAAAATCAACTTATTTTCGCCGTAAAATTATACATTTCTTCAGTTTCAACATTTGATATGTCATCGATGTTGTATTCTGAATAAAATATTGAAATTTTAAACTTTCACATGACTGCATTATGTTTTTATTCACAATTCGGTTGGCCCCTGGCAGGTAGGTTGAGCCGATGAGACCAAAGTTTGTTCCTAAAATGAATTATTAGTGAAGGGAGTTTTTCCCTTGCCATTGTTACTAATGGGTGCTCCCCGTGCTGTCTGTATAGTGCCGTCCGTAAGACAATGGATTGTTTTATTGCGCTCTACAAATAAATTGTTTAAATATATATATATGGGCAATTACAGCATTATGCTAGGCTTGCAGGGGTTATGCAGCATTTTGTACATAAATAATGCGTGAAAATGTCACGTCCATAATGCTGGAATTGCCCATATATATGTTTTGGGTTGATTGGCAACAGTTTCAGTTTCGCTTTCGCTCTAGCTCCTCTGGGCGGAGAAAGGGAATATGCAAGATTGGTGCTACGGACCGGTGGCACAGTCTTGGGGAGTTGTAGAGGGAGCTTTATCGGTAAAATGCAAGCACAAACTGAGAGAATAGCGCATAATGATTGGTCCTTGGGTCTTTTTCCCCAAACGCATATATGTTAACTTGGTTGGAAATAGGCCATTGCATTAACTGGTTAGCAATGCTTTTCAGAAGCTTTTGGGAAAAGGACCGCCTGTTTGGAGCTCTGTGGCAAAAAATGTGAGCATCAACCTAGCGCAGCTGGGATGTGCTTGGGCGCTATCACGCACCAGTTACAAGAAATGTTGCATACACAAACTCACAAATCTCCCCTAAAAACTGTTACATTACCCCCTAGCACACAGCTCTTGCCCATTCTCCATACCACTTCATCACCTTCACATTTTACACCCCATCTCTACATAGACCTTAGTAACACCCCCCCCCCCACACACACACACCACCCCCCACAATCCCTTCCCTATTGCACTTTATCCTGTAATAGAACAAAATGTGCTCAGAGACATGAGGTATTGATTAACCACTGAACATTAAGCAAGCAAACCCAGGATGACATATGCATTATTATAGCCATACCACTTTGCTGATGAGTGAGGCAATGTAGAAGAGATCATCTGTAAACTCTGTGCTTATCTCCTGAAAGAGCTTGATGGACTGAGGTAAGGAGCGCACAGCATCTCTAATGCAAACGGCACTGTACACTGTCTGTAGAGGAGAAGCCATAAACAGTGTTGCACATGACAAGAATTAAGGCAATTAAAGCAAAATTACAAACATCTATGTGCTAATCAGAGGTCTAAGTCATATACCTTGTAGAGTGCCTGCCAGTCATTAACTTTCGTATGCGAAAGAGACATTCTATGCAGCAGTGTCTGAATAGAAAAAATGTGGTTAACCATTAGCTAAATTTCTTAGTTAGTTTAGTTCCTTAGTTTACTTTACTTAGTTTCATATGCACATGTAGCATTATACAGTCAGAAGAGGTTGAAGTGTGATATCTTACTGGGATGCTCCGAATGTTACGCAGGCAGCCCTGCAGAATCCTAAAAGTGTCAGAGTTACGTGGCGATGTGAAGAATTGCACAACCTCTTGTCTTCGATGTAAAACAGTCATGTTACGCGTGGGCTGCAAGAACCACTTTCTAAAAAGCAAAATAAATAGACAACATCAAAGTAGGAAGAAAAAGACAATAGATAAAGAACGAGAATTAGACTAAAGATTCCAATTCGCTACACTGCATGTCAGGTTACAATGGAAATTTAACTGCAAAATATGCAACTCCAAGCCAAACATTCATAACAAGGATCTTTCAGTATGGCATGTGATCCATATCAGTCACATCAAATTCAGTTTCATTTTGTATTTAGTGGCATACTTAAACTGAAATTCAACTGAAATTGCACAACCCTGCATTAAAATACACCAAGGCATCATTTTACTGCTCAGATGATTTTAAGTAGAGTGTGCGAAATCCAAAAACAAAACAAACCAAAACAGAGAAATACAAATTTCTAACACAAAGAATGCTCAAAGGGATGTTTTAAGTGTTTTTTTATAACACCAGATGTTTGAGGAAGTGATGTTTACCGTAGCAATTTTGAGCCAAACTTAGATTTGCAGCGATTCAAAATTCCTGAAAGAAAAGAAAGTGTTGAATACTGGTTCCATGTTTGACTGACAAAAAATAATGAACTTACTATTATTCACCAGAGCCACCATAGTCTAGTCAATGTATGGGAAGCACAGCACATTAACATTATCTTCCATATTTCAAAACAACTCCACAAGACACTCATCAGTGTTTCACCAGTGAGTCATGAAAAAATATTTCTGGCGACACATACCAACGTTTTGGCTCTCTTTTGTTTTGCATTATTCGTAAATAAAAATGAACAAAAACCTGTTTTCAAACCTACACACATGCACACACACACACACACACACACAAGCCACATCAAGCCTAGATATAACAAGCCATTCATATTATGCTTATGGTGCATTGAATTCCGAAAGGGAAACTGTTTAAAATCTGCAACAGTGTAGCTCATTGTAGCTTTTCCATCATCTTATCGTGATCGCAGATGCCATCTACTGACATTTGTATTATGTTGTATAGCCTACTGAAGACTCTCAGCACCAACAACAGCGCACAATAACACGGCCCTGATCTCACAGTCACAAGTTGGATAGCCTAAGCCTACTACAGGGAACCGAAATCATGCTAACTTCCGGTTAGCATACGGGACCTATGGAGCTGAGAGTGAATGGACGGATAAACGTGACTTTTTGGTCCACTTTGATTTATAACTTGAGTCACACATATGTTGCATGTGAATTTAAATGATAACCATTCATGCCAATCAAGACTATGTTTGTTGTTTTATGTAACGTAACTTTTGAAATTCGTCTACAATCAATTTATTTTTTACGTTTGTGAAGCTCATTATATGTATATATATAATGTAACATTATATGTGAAACCCACAACGCATACCAAAGTGGACCAGAAGTTATGGGTATCTGTTCATTCATTTTAATAGGCTCGATAGGACCGTATGCTAATGCGGAAGAGGGCGTGACTTCGGCTCCCCATAGGCTGCTATATGACAATAAGAATTCAAAGAGAAAGACACCCCCCTCCCATGTTAGCCTAGGTCTAATAAAATATGGGTCTAATTTTGGGTAGCCGAAATCAATGCCATCTATAGCCTCACCTACGAAAAGATGGCCTACGAAAAGATGGCAGTGGCCGCATTTTATTTTCGTGGCACTATAATGTCAATAAAGAATCAGCCTGAATCAAATCACAGGAAGCCTATAAGAATGCGAGGGTGGCGGTGCCGCCAAAAGCCAAACAAACCACAACACAAATAACAGCAAGTAGCCCCTTAGTTTGTTTTTAAAACTTTAAAAGATTTATTAACATGACGGATCAAGTTGTCCCACAAGACTGCTACAGCTAGCCTACAATTAACATTAGGCCTACATTGTTCATTAACATTCATTAATCATTAAACATTAATTAAATCAGGGTTATCCAAACATGTAATCATTTTATTTTGATACTTCTGAATTGTCTGTAAGAACATATTTTCCTAACACAAGTTTTAATTTCATAGTGCAGAAGGAACTTTTTGTTGGCCTGGCCTAGGCCTACTGTTTAGTGTTTAGACTAGAATTTTCCAAAATATGATGCCCGCCTATCTGTTAGAGTGCTGAACTGTGGCATATCTTTGCAATTTTTATTTTATCCAGGCTCTCTTGGTGAACATGACCGACTGCCACACTGTTGAGCCTCTTCTGGGACATCGTGGACCGTAGCCACGTCTTCAGACGTCTCAGCGCACTGAAGCTCCACTCTGCATCTGCAGTCGAGACTGGCACCACCAAGATCAACCTGATCAAGGCCTCAACAGCACTGAACCAGATTGGTATCCAGATTGGCCAGGAACATCGGGAGCTGGACTGTTAGGGACTGGTGGTTAAGTTCGGGATAGGGTTCAGTCAGTGAGGTGTTGAGCTGCCCGGTGAGGAGAGCATTTTCCAATCTCTCTAGACTTAAAAGGCCACCCTGTTGAAACCGATCCCTTACCTGCACATGAATGAGGTTGAGTACTTCAAAATACTCTGCTCTGTAGTGGTCTTCTGCAGAGGTAGGGCTGTGTCCCTCAGTTTTACCAGAGAAGCGCTTTGGAGGCTGCCTAGACCTAGGAAGATGGGCTGGCTCTAGATCTAGGTCCTGTACCGTGTGTGTGGCCCTCGCAAACAGTGAGTGGAAGTCAGCTTCACTTCTCTTTCCCTGAAATGACCTCATCACACACTGAACAGCCGCCCTCATGCCAGAAACGTTCCCTGATCTGCTCTGAAGAGCGGTGTTGAGGCTCTCAAGGTCTCCGGTGATTGAGGATGCTAGAACTAGCACCAGCACAGTTTTGCCTTTCCTGAACTGTTCTTTAAGGCCATTAACTGTTGAAGCAGTGTTAGTGCAGCCCTCTGACATTTCTTGTAGTGCAGTCAGGACAGACTCATATTGCTCGAGAACTGCTGTGATGGCCTTGTCACGGACAGTCCACCGTGTCGGACAGAGATTCAGACGCGTAAGGGCATCCAATATTGGCTAAAACCTTCCCAGTCCTGCGGAACAAGGTCATTGTCCACATACCGCAAACAGATGGACTCCTGTTCTGTTCCACTAATGTCCTGAGTTCCGTCGATCTCTGATGCGCTCACTGATGTTTCTGAGAATTGAGTGTCTCATCATTGTTAATGTTTCATTTTGGATTTCTGGGCTGAAATTTTTTTCTCTCTCTCTTTTGAGCTGTTTTTCCAGAACGGGGTCAGTTTCTGCTTTATTTCTAACATGTTGGTACAGATTCCCATCATCAAGCTCATGTCCACGCATTGCAAGTCCCTGTCGTGCCAAGTACTTGATTGAACCCACTACATGACTGAAACAATACCGGTTGTCGGCTTGTTACCAGGCCATGACAGAGGACAATATGGCATGTACAGGTTTTTTTGTAGAGAGACAAATACAGCATGGCGATGAGTGGCTGTTCCTTCGTGAGATGTAAACCTTTCTAGGGCCTTTTTCCAATTTTTGAAACCAGCAGATATGAAGGCAGAGTCGGCCTTTCCCTTGAATTGATTATTTTTGTCATTGCAGAGTTTTGCACAATGAAAGCACACAACTGCCTTTATGTCTGGGTTGTAGTGAAGCCAGGGGTGCAAATCAAACCATCTCTGTTGAAAAGTCAGGACTTTATTACCCACTGCTTGTGTTGGGATGAGTTGAGGGTCTGGTTGATTGGGCTCACTACAGTCAGGAGCAACACCTTCCCACTCTCCTCTTGTATCACCACCTCTCTCCCCATGTTCTTCAGCATCTCTCTCCTCTTTACCATCTCTCTTCCCGTCTCTCTCCTCTTCACCATCTCTCTCCCTGTCTCTCTCCTCTTCACCATCTCTCTCCCTGCATCTCTCCTCTTCACCATCTCTCTCCCTGCATCTCTCCTCTTCACCATCTCTCTTCCTGTCTCTCTCCTCTTCACCATCTCTCTCCCTGCATCTCTCCTCTTCACCATCTCTCTCCCTGTCTCTCTCCTCTTCACCATCTCTCTCCCTGTCTCTCTCCTCTTCATCTCTCACCCTGTCTCCAATAGTGTCATGTTCCTGTAAAACCACAGGTGGGTTCATGGCCCACCTTAAGACTCCACTCCAAAACCTGCTTTAACATGTACAGTAGCACCACCATACTGCATCATAAATGTATAATCATTTCAATATTCTGTTCATGTTCTGTTAAGTTGTACAAATGTTACTGTTAAAGTTGCTGAAATCCTTGTTATGCGAAGATTGTTTTGCTACATCCATAATACTGCATCATAAATGTGCAATCTCTTGTGCATTTCAGTATACTATGTGTTCTGTTACTATCAATATTCTATTTGTGTTTTGTTATTAAGTTGTGCTTATGTTGAACATCCTGTTTATGTGACTGTTGCTATTGGCATTGTATTGTGTATTGAATAAACAATGAATATTCTATTATGGTGACTTCAGTTTTCTGCACACCTTCACATTTCAGTATTACTATTACTTTCCTTAAACATACATGTAGTAGAACTTCACTGCTTCCTGTTAAGGTCTGCACAGGTAATGTGGGAGAATGGTTATTCTTAATATGTGTGTGTTGGCATTAAATAGGCTACACTCTGCATTATGCATTAGTTTGAAACAATATTTTATTTCTACCCATTATTAAGGCCTATGTACAGTGACCAGAGCATGACCCATCTCAACCAGAGGGATATGACCAATTTTTGGCAAAACAAAAAACTTGACAAGTAGCCTACAGTATGTTGTGAGAGTAGTTTAGATTAGAAGTTTGTCACTTTGCGGTTTTTCTTTTTCTTTCTCTTTTTTTCCTTCATTTTTTTCATGAATGCTCACTTGACAAGGATAGTACGTTGTGAGAGTAGTTAAGAGTGATTTATTCCAACATTTTAAATGACCAGAATAGAATATTGTACTGCCATCTTGGTTTCTGAAGTGGATTATTCATCCACAAATGTCCTATTATGCATTCCAACAGGTAGGCTAAAAGAGAAATTAAAATACCACATGAACACACAATGCCATAAGAGGAAATGCTGCATTTATCAATAGACCAAACAAGCACTTTAAAAAAAAAAAAAAGAAAAAAAAAAGGCTGTGCAACAGTGCCAAAACCCTGTGGTGGACAAACCCGGAGTTAAATGTACTTGCTTTGAATCGCCATAGAGAATGAACAGTGGAAAATAACATTTTTGATATTTTGGACTGCCACATATATTGATGTGGCAGGCCGTATTCGGCCCGCGGGCAGTAGTTTGGTGACCCATGGATTAGAAGCTTGTTACTTTGCGGTTTCACATTCTCCGTCTTTTTTTTTTTTTCACGAGTGGGCAGGGCCGAGTGCGTCAACATTGGGGGGCTCGCGACCCACCGGTTCCTACGCCAATGCACACACACACACACACACACACACACACACACACACACACACACACACACACACGGTGAAAGATGGTGCATCTCTGTACCACTCTGAAGTATTAGTCACAAACTCATAAAGATGTCACAGTGTTATGGACTGTTACGGTAGGTAATTCTATATTTACCAAAAACCCAATTTCAGGTAAAATAATTCCAGCCCAGCACAGGCCTTTTTATGTCTAATGTGTCCACAATTGACGATGACACCAATATGAAAAGGAATCAATATTAAACATTATGTGAATAAAATAATAAAATCTAAGAAGTATTATTCCAATTCTAATAGATTTACCAAAGAGACTGAGTCCTTCTTTCTCACCCGACTGGAGCTTATATACCGATGGATGTAACTCTGATTTGAAGATCTGAAGAACACTGAGACAAATACACAAATTACCTGTAAGAGTGGCTGATTTAAGAATTGAAAAGCGGACTGGTGCTGGAGCCAAGTACCAGAAAGGACTTACCTATATGTATCTCTATCCATATATACCATATCATTTCTGAGAAAGTAAAGACATTGTTGTCTGAGGATAATAGGTCATATAAATATATTGTACAAAATATTAAGACACTGGTTGTTTTTCAAATATTTTCAAAAACACCATCATTAATCTTCTATGTCTTATATAATATAAATATATATTTCGCATACAAATATTATATATTATGTCTAATTCCATATACTTGATATTTTGACGTCAGATGTTTTAAATTTAAAAATCACCAAAAAGTATCTGTAAACTTCAACATGTCTGAATTGAATCATGTCTGAGTTATGATTCAATACATCTTGTGATCTGTGTGATTTATAATAGTTCTTACGTACAGTGTGTAAATACGGAACTGTAGAATAGGCACACCCACACTGCTGTCCTCAAGCTCAACACCCACTCTCCGTCGGTCTAGACACTTCAACAGAGCACCTACAGTCCGCAGCTACAGTATCAAGAGGAGAGAATGAGAATGACAGACAGTTAAGGATGTGTGGATATCACCGTCTGTGGATTACCATCATTCTCTGGTAGTAAAGAGCACACCGTGGGCACAGAGAGTGTAGCTACCTGGATACCTCCAGAGTTAAAAATACTTCCTTTTGTGCACTGGAACCATTGACAAATTGTCACAGAAATGTAACGATATAATGATACTTGTAATTGGATTAAACAGCAATTTATTTTTCTAATTCTTGCCCTGTTTGTTATCATCATAAACTGCTTATTATCCTGAAAATTAGGCAGCTTCCACCTGCATGTGACTGAATTTGTTGCATGTAGGGCAGTGTTTCTTAACTGGTGGGTCGCGGAGAGGTCATTGGTGGGTCGTGGAGCCGTGGCGTAAAAAAAAAGAAGCTAATTCATTGATTCGCTAAAAAAAAAAATAATTCGCGGACAAAAATGCCCTAAAGAGAACCATCTCTGCACATCTCAACAAAACTGCAAGCGTGGTTTAATGACTACTTCCTGGAGAGTGCACAGGGCAGAGAGGAAGAGTGGGTGCGCAATCCCTTTGAAACCGACGTTGGAAGCGCTGCGCTGCTTTTAGTGAGGAAGGGAACCAGCTGATGGAACTGTCGTGTGACCCGTCAATGAAAGCAGTGCCGTTTTCAAGACGGGCAATTAAAATCTTATTACCTTTTAGCACCACATATCTTTGTGAAAGTTGCTTCTCTTGTCAAACTCAAATCAAAACAGAGGAACAGGTTGGACACTGAACACGATCTACGAGTTGCTCTGTGTATCATCCTAACGTTACCAGATTTCGAAGCCCTTGTAATTAGTAAAAAACATCCCCAACTCTCCCATTAAAGGTGCTCCTCATTGCACAAGCATTACTAGGCATACTTAAAGGCAATGTTTGTTTTGTTAATTGCCATAGGCCTACTGCTATTCCAGTGTTTCCCACACATGTATTAATCTATGGCGGGCCGCCATAGTTTCCTGAGAGCCGCCATAGTTCGTACGGGATGGAGGAAAAAAAAAAAAAAAAAATCCGCTATTCCAACACATATTCTACCACTGTTTCAGTTTTTCTCTTTAGTTTTGCATTGCTTTTAATTACTTATGCAGACTTATCGCTTATTCAGGCCCTCTTTGAGGTGGAAAAAATATCATAAGGCTCTTTTCGAATCTACAGCGCTGCGCCTCTCCAATCTCGCACACGCGCTGACACACACGTTGAAAGAGATGCGCAGACCTGTGCCGCTCTGAGGCCTGAAGTAGGTTAGCCATTAATTAGTTACAAAATGACAAAGATCTCGCCTATGAGTGGCTGTTAATGTCATTTGAAGACTGTAACAAAATATCTTTAATCTATTTATCAAATGTCCGTTGACATGAGTAAATCCGATGTCAGTGAAATAGCGTTCCACCAAGAGCCTATAAAATGCGTTATTTCTTTGGTAGGCCTATCGATGTCGGAAACAAGCTGGGCGGGCATAAAAGGCAGCTGGCGTGGGAACATTTAATCAGAGATACTTTAAAACTCTGATATAATATTTGGTTAAGTGAACAATGTGTACGAATGCAGCCTTCCCTAACTACTGCTCTACCTGTGCAGAAAGTAGCCTATCCGCCCGTTTAGGCAGTTTACCAAGCGAAAAGTTGCCTGAAAGTCGACTCTAGCTGATTTACCCTCGCTAACCACGCGTTAGTTACAATATTTACAATGTGATGCCGGTTATGGGTAGCCTAATGTAGGCCTATGATATTTACAATTAAGACAGCAAACGCACAGACAGTCACTCACTCCGTCTCTCAGGTGCGCTTGGCGCACGCTGCTGACAGACACAGACACGCTCCCTCCCTTCCTCTGTCTCTACGTCTTGCAGGCTACTGTGAATGCATTTGGGCTTATTCTGTATTCCCAGGTGATTTTTTTCCTGTTGATAGGCGTGTAATCGTTTTGGCTTTTAAAAGCTAAAACTAAGAACAAATAGCCTTTCTTTGTAAAGTTTAATTTTATTGATGGCACACGTTTTACAATAAGTTGACGTTGTGCCATGTGTATGGCCTAATGCTACAATGATGTTCCACTGATGTAACATTACATAGCCTAATGTTACAAATATGACAATGAGTTTAGATGCCAATAAGCCAAAATTTTAGAGTGTTGATTACAAAGTTCTAAAGTTTTGTAATAAGCTAAAAGAGTTTAGAGACAATGGCTGGGCCAGAGAGACCTTTTGTATAACATTGATTTATTTAAAAACACAAAGTTGTAATTGATTACTTGATAAATCGACGATTAATCGATTCAATTCCAAAAATGTTCAGTAGCTACAGCCTTAGGTTTATGCTTTTTTTTTTTTTTTGGGGGGGGGGGGGGGGGGTCGAAATGGTGAGCCCCCCATAGTTTCAGAAAATTCTATGGGAAACACTGTATTCCCAGATCTTGAATGATGTTTTTATTAATGTCAAGAAATAGTTGTTGCTCAAATTCATGTTGCAATGTTCATACAGCCCACTTTGTTAAATGTAGGAAAATGTTCACATCCTGATTAAATGAATTAAAAATTAATTATTAGGTATAATAGGCTAGTAGGTAGGTATAATTGTAGGAATAATATAATAATATATTTTGAAAATAATAATGTTATTACGCAGGCCTATTATGGTTATATTTTGAGAATTGCATTGAATTGACTTGAACGCTTAAAAAAATTGGGTCGCGAGCTTATTTCAGTGGAAAATAGTGGGTCCCAAGACTGTTCCAGTTAAGAAACACTGATGTAGGGGATAGGAGGTGATGCTTGGTGTTTAGATGTCTAGATGACTCACTTTGTAAATTCCAGCTAATATGGTATGACAATGCTCATATTATGTGGAGGGAAAAATCTGCGTG
Organism: Sardinella longiceps; assembly: GCA_027497455.2. Lineage (NCBI taxonomy): Eukaryota > Metazoa > Chordata > Actinopteri > Clupeiformes > Clupeidae > Sardinella > Sardinella longiceps. The sequence goes on along the minus strand of JAODXP020000023.1, from coordinate 32,242,633 downwards.
TGCAGTCTTCATTTTGCCCTGAATCTTACCATTAAGACAGAGTCAAAGCAGAGACAGGAGGAAAGGTAGGGAATCTTTTCTTTCTCTGTGATGGCAGGGGGAAGGAAGGGAAGGTTTGCTGCAAGAAGTCTTTGTTTTCCAACTTCTGATCCTAGAGGCAAAGACACTTGCTTTAATACAGAAATAGTCATTGGATCCAGTAGACCAATCATTTTATTTCACATACTGTACTATGTAAAATTGTATTTCACTAATAAAAGTATATCAGTAGATGAGATTTGGAATTACAGACTCTCGCAAATATGCAAATAAGAAATATACTGTAAATACTTCTATGTGATTTCCTTCGTAGACTTTTTCCCCAGTAATATTCACTATCTTCACACCAATGTATAATGCCAACTTACCAAAGTCAGAATTAGGGTAAATAACCACCTCAGGTTTATAATCTGGGTTACATCCTGTTGGAGAGAGACACATTAACATTTAACCCAGTGTTTCTCAAGGGGGGACTGAGAAAAAGCCTGTGCTTTTCAGCTCAGTGGTTAAAACAATCAACTACCATGCCATGGGTTTGTTGCAGTTGACGGAGTGGCAGATTTGAGACCAGCACCATATTTTATTTTTAAAGCAGGAAAAGAAGTTTGTGTTAAGGTAAAGCTAAAGAGTGATCCATAATGGGGGCGCCGTGGCTCAGTGGCTAGAGCGTCAGACCATTACTCCGGGGACCCGGGTTCCATTCCAACCCGAGGTCATTTCCCGATCCCACCCCTTCTCTCTCTCCCACTTGTTTCCTGTCCATCTCTATACTGTCCTATCTGATTGAAGGCAAAAAAAAGAGTATATAAACTCAAGTTTGACTTACAGAGGATATACTACAAGTTACAAACATGTCAGGCATGACATAACCTAAAGGTAGAGCTTATAACTTAAGAACAACTTTGCACTAAGACGGCTTGGTAAACTGGCCCCAGTTGAGTATTGCTTTTAATGTTAATTTGTGGCAATAAAATATGCCTATTTCCCCCATGATGAAGTATGCGATTTTAATTATGGCCATCAGGGGAAATGTATCGCTGCATGCCTTGCTCTGTATCTACATAAATTACTCAAAAAAGATGACTTACCTAGACTTTTGACAAACTGAGCCATGCTATGTTCCTGTTTGGCACTTGTGATGATAACTTGTGGGATGACCTCTTCTATTACTAGAGTAAGACATGACATTGATGAGGATTATTGTTTTACAAATTCCAATATGACTGCATTGTCAGAACTTAAAACATTTACTGTACTGGCCCAAATATAAGGCGACTCTGAATATCAGAAGGGGATTTTGCCTTATAAGAAATGCATTTACACAGCATTGTTTTTGAAAATGCTGCCAATAGTAATTGGCAAGTTACTACCGGCCATCTTTGGTATGAAATAAGAATGTAAAGGGTATATGGTGCTGGACACAGGTGCATAGATGAGGCCAATAGGTGATGAGAGTTTGGTGATTCACACTGTTTTGTTTGTTACTTTGATACAGATTTTGAGAAATGAATCAAAACACTTGCCATCCTGTACAACCCTCTTTCTCATCTTTCTTTCCCTCTCCTCACTCTGACATACAACATATGACACACTTATATCATGAAGTGATATCCTCCTAGACTGGCCTAATCCTTTTGTTTCTCTTGCCTCTTCTGCCCCAACGCACTGGCTGAGCGGTGAACCTCCTGTCCCCCCTGCCTCCCTGCCACCAACCCCTACCCCGCTACGGATGCTGACCAACCTCTCCGGAGCCACAAACCAAGACCATCCTCCCTTTTCTCTCAGAGGCCCCATGATGGATCTGGCCTGACGGCCCTCTGATGACCACTACCTAGATGGCGACCCACACCCAATGAACTCTAATGCCACCCCAACTACTGACTCCATCCCCTGACCCTTCTAACCTATTGACTGTCACACAAACTATGTGTATATTAACTCAGACTACATTCAGTACTCACACTGTTCTGTGTAAACCATGGTTAATCTATGCATCAGACTACTGACTTTACTGATACTTTATTAGGCCCCAAGCAGATACTGTAGGCCGAGTCCATGAGGCGCGGATCTGCCCAAGGTTTCTTCCTAAAAACAAATTATTAGTAAAGTGAAGGGAGTTTTTCCTTGCCCGTTACTCATGGATGCTTCCCGTACTGTCTGTAAAGCGCTGCGAGACAATGCACTGTATTTGAGCGCTCTACAAATAAAATTGAATTGGATTGAAAATTGAATAGTGCGAAATATTTCTTTTTGAGAGAAATTGCTTTTACTATGAAATCACCACTGTCTTGACATACCCAACGTAATCAGAAAAAAATTGCGTTTTGGTAGCCCTAGCTTTAGAGGCACTGGGTGGTGGGAGTCCACAGATAAAAAAATATTACGATCTGTATCTTTTGTGTGGTGATGTGTGGTGACATGTGGTGATGACGGACCCATGTCTATATACCCATACCCACATATATCCAAAAAGTGTACTTTTTGTGGATCCGACTCCATGGTGACGCTGAGATGGGGATTAAGACCATTAATCCAGTCAGCAAAGTCATGTAATTGAGGGTCGGAAACATCAAAATTTAGAAAGGCATCATCTATGTAGCGGTAACATGTAATGATGTTTTTGGAAAAGGGGTTTGTAGTTGGGTTCAAGATAATCTGGTTTTCCAAAAGTCCAACATAGAGGTTTGTATTGATAGGGATGACGGTGGAGGCCAAGGGCCTGATTTCATTCTCAAAACCGAAATTGCTTCATTTTAACACAAACCCCGTTAAATCTGTAATGAACTGAGAAGGAGACGTTATATACCGGTTCAAAAATGAACATTACATAGCAATTGCTTCCAAAGTCTGACCTTTGCAACATAGGCCTTGTTCAGACTGCCATCCCAAATCCGAATTTTTTGCATATCCAGATTGTATCTAGAATTGATTTAGAGTGGTCAAACAGCAGAAAACCACATGAATTCCAATTTTTTTTATATCTGATACAACCCAAATACAGAGGTGGTTTCAATTGCAATTCATACCCGAATGGCTGCGATCTGAACAGTTTAACCACATGGATAGGATTTCACCATGTCACTTTCGTCATTTGCAACGCGACAAAACCATTGACAGTAGAGAAAAAAAAACAATACCATGTGGATGGACAGAAGGAAGTAATTAATGTTAACATAATTTGGCACAGCATAGACAGAACATGAACGCAAGCGAACAAACACTGAATCAATGGATCCTCATTATTCGAAACTGAAAGTAAGTGCCGTTGACTCAACCGTTCTGTTAAGACCTTATTGATGGACTAACTCATAATAAATTTTCATTTATATTTGTTCTATCTGCTGACATTGAGTCTTATAGGCCTTTTCAGAATGTTTGTAAACAAGGGGTGCTGAGATACTTCCGGGTGGCAGAAAGCAACTGGTACCCCATTGACGTGAATACATTCAACGGGGAAAACCGGTCTTACATTAATAAATTCGCCTTTATGAATTATTATTTTGCAAAACGAGATAATAACTACTCACTGTTAAATCTAAAGACATCGGTTTTATAACCAGAAAATAAACTTGTTGTGTTAATACGATCTCTACACCTGTTACCCACTTAGCAACCGAATTAGGCTAACCGTTATAAACAGGGACGTCAGTGGGTTTAGCTTGCTAGCTACAATGCTAGATTAGCTTAGCAGACCAAGCAGGGAATACTTGCCTGAAATCAATAAGTCTGGGGTTTATGACTTTATTTTGTTAAAAAGAGAGAAGGAATGATGACCGTTCATTCTGAACGTAGGTTTTGTGACCAGAAAATACACCCGTTGTGATATGTATCCATACTCCATACCCGTTGACACCCAAGTAACGTTACTACCGAGGTAGCAAACAGACCGGCGCCGGTCTACCATGCTTGCCATACGGCCAGGTTAGGAAGGGATCTGCCGGTAAAGTTGTTCACAAATTAATAAGTTCGGCATTTTTGTTTTGTAAAAAGGATACGATAAATGCGATAGAAATGACTGTTGAATATGAAATATCCAGGTTTTGTAACCAGAAAATGCATATTTGGTGAAATAGGATGTATGCTTTTGACTAGTGTTTCGTTGACAACTTTTGCCTTTTGCCACCCGGAAGAGCGTGTGACGTCATGGTAAATTGGTCTATAGGCCAGTGCAGTAGATGTCATACCTTTACTCAATATCTGTAAGTTGTTATCAGCAACATCCGGCATGTAGTGCAGAACGTAGTCTCTGCTGTCATAAAAACTTAGTCCCATACGTCCCTTCTGGGATAGAACACTCAGATATACCTGTCATTAAGAACAGAAAAAAAGGTGCTGAGGGTACTGTATGTTCTAGTGCATGAATTTAACAAGTAAGAGATTTAGATGAGATTCTATGAAAAGGCATGTGTTCCTTACACCGGGAGAATCTTCTTCATCCACATCCAAATCTCTCTGAGAGACAGTTGCTTGAGGACTTATTGCCTCTTCTGCCTCAGTTGCTCCTGTCATACTAGCACACCTTAAATGAACAAGTTTAACATTCAACAGAAGTAATCTACTGATATGGTTGATGACAATAATTAAGGAAAAATTTTGCCATACTGTAAATCTTTTCACTCTGAACCTGTTGGGGTCACCCGTGACAATACCCATTTCTTATCTGATGAATTTAATAGCCCATATGTTAAACATAAATGATAACACAAACACAATTACGCCATGATACTGTATGTACTTAAATCACAAAGTGTGTAGCGACATTTACTTTACTAATGCGACACAACTACTGTATAGCCTAGACTTTTTTGACATGTCAAGCCGCATACAGCTGTCTGTAGACAGAAGCCCTTTTCCCATCAGAAAGATAGCCGAATTTGCTTTAAAGGAGACATAGGCTACGTCTCTGACCTCCAAATATTCATCTCTTAAGGACCATGCTTGAAAGTATCTCTCAGATTTTGCATTTTAACCTGCATCTATTTCCACTTCTATTTCTGTCCCCTTCAGAATAGGGTGTTTCTCTATACATGAGGAAATGCAATGTTCTCATTTCATTTACCCGATGAGAACATAGCTATATTTGTTTACAGATCAATCCCATATCTCCCCTGAGAGCATTTAGCTAATCTGACAATCATCGATCTTTGCTACTGTATCTCAATTAAAGGGACACCAGGCAACATTTTTACTCTTAATTTACCAGACTCATAGTCAATTTGATTATTAAATGGCTCATTATGGGGTGAATAATGCCGCTCTCAGCTGCCTTTACCGTGGATTTTGCGGGTACTACACTTGCAGAATTTGGGGTTTCGGGTCGGTGAAATTGAAACTGAAAGTGGATATAACCAATATCACATTTCCGGCTTGTCAGATAACATAACCCACGAAAGTGATCATCTTTAGTTTGTACCCTTTCGTTTGCAAATAAATTGAAATCGATGGGTGAGAATGTACAATGTAGTGGAGGTGGAGCTCCGGAGATAGGAAACCGCCGTCCTGCCTGGTGTGTCTGTCTGTATTGATAGCGTGAATATATTTGTTAAACGAGAAAAGCGCTCAGGGAGCGCAGACCTCCACCAAGGCAATGTGGTCACAGACACAATATAAATTCCAGATCATGTTCTAGATCACCAATCGCCACCAAAATTGAATCAGTTCTTGGTTATCCCAATATACTGTACACATTGTCCGAAATTTTCATCCAAATCTGTGCAGTACTTTTCAAGTTATCCTGCTGACAAACAAACAAACAGACAGATCGAAAACATAACCTCCTTGGCGGAGGTAATAAAAATATAATCACTTGTGAGTGTACACATCTATCAGCTCTAAAACACACCACCATTAGATTTGTGTGAATAAAATGTTATCATTAAATTGGTTAACACTCGTCTCTGTTTATGGGAGCTAATTTATGGTAACAGTGTTGGTCCAATTCTTGCCATCATGGTAAAGTTATATTTTTTGTTTAATTTTATCACAGTATATTCACAGCTCATCACAAATAAGGTATTACATCAAAAGTAACAACAGGTGAGGCTTCTCCTCTCAGATGTCATTGTCAAGGAGGCCTTTCGTGAGAAAATTCCCTTATGCGACTATAGGTCTTTCGAGAATTGGAGTGAGACTCAAGACTGGTATGTTATCTCCACTTTCTCATTTGTTTGACTCTCTCATGTTAGTAGCTTGGGGTTTAGGTGGCAAGTATTTCTTATATTGAACTGTTTGGGAGGGTTATGCAGCTTCATGCATGACTTGAAAGGCCAAATTAATCACAGGCTGAAGTTGTACATTGACTTGAGTATCTTGATTCTTGTTTTAACCAACTGTTTTTGTCTTTAGGCTGTGTTCTCTGTGTAACACAAGGATCATGCAAGAAATAAGTATCTTTTTATGTCATGTCATCCTTTCCATTATTAATTATTAATACAAGTTTAATATTATGTTAGTACAGCATTTACCATAGTGAAGCCAAGCAAGTCTAGATATCCTGTAGGCCTAATGGTCTATTCCTAGTCTAAAATAGCCAAAGGAGTCACAGGACTTTGTTCCCCTTGCCTGCACTAAATAGCCTACGTTGCCCAGTCTTGAACGTTTTAGCATTTAATGTAACACCATTTGATCGATGGCGAAACGGTTTTGGATTGAAATTACTATGAAGCCTATTCATCCAGTCCACGAATGAGGTCTAATCAGATAGCTAGGCTAAATTATTTAGCTAAAGTTAACAAGATGGATTGAAAGATTTCGAAAACATCTAGTAGCCATTATCTTCTTGGCGATACTTTTAGCTACTCCGGTAAGATGTGAAACTTTTTTAATTGAAATTATTTCTCCAGAATGTAGTGAACCAAGTCGTATAACATTATAGCCCTACAGATTTTAAATGCATGTCGGGCTGCTTTCGTTTAGCTAGGTGATGATTAGCTTCAACTGGTTGTTTCAGAGTCTCTTGCGCAAGATCCATTCATCAGTATTTTTTCAACGGAAGATTTAACGAAATATACTAATGATGCCTTGTTTAAGAAAGATACCTTATGTTTGACATTTTCTTCAATCCGGTAGAAGTATGACGATCACTTGCCCTCCTCGAAGGCCTAGAGTAGGCTGTTCTACACCATCAGCTTTCTCGGTCCTTCTAATCGCCTCGCGCAGGACTTCAGAAGCTCGAGCTTCACATCAAAGAATTTACCGGTAAACAAATCTTCCGAACAAAATTGGGCAGACGGATCAAATCAGATCGAGTTTTAGATGATTTTCATTACCGATGGGAGGATGTAGGCTCCTATTAAATGTATGAACACAGAAGATGCACGAATTAGGTCTATTTCGCACCTGGACAGAGGGCGTTCTCACCAGATAGCCAGGACCAGATATTGAAAAAGAGCTCTTAATAAGAAACACTAGGCATTTTTGGGGAAAAGTTGTTATACAGCATTTTTGGAAAGTTCAAAGTCCCCTAAATACAGATCCACTGTATAACATTTGAATCAGGGCACCAATTTCTGGTAATTTAGGCTATGGTGAAATATGAATGTATTTTTATATAGGCGAAAACAATACAGGTATATAGGGCAAAATTTTTAACTTTTATATATCACCTTAAAACTTGCACACTTTTTAACTGACATTACGAGAAGATTTTTTTGTATTACAAGTTTTGTGAAATCTAATGTTGTCATATGCAAATGAGCCCAAATGTACTGATTTATGCGCTATATTTTGTCCAGGAAAAGTTGCCTTTTACGACAGACTAATTGTAAAATCATTTTTGACCTGTCACAATTTATATTATATGACACCCTGTGGGTGTATGCTTTCAGAAAAGGTATAGCTTAAGGGGTAGATTCATTTCTTCTTAATTCCTCAAGTCCAAATGCATTGGCTATATGCCTAAATCACCAACACCAAATGACCTATAAATGTGTATCAAAAGGAGGAGGGGGGTGGAGCCTGTCTCAACTTATGTTTACTGATCCTGAGGTTCCCTGCTTTTTAAAAAAGTATAACATATGGATGTTAATTACTTTTTCCTACATTCTATGGTCACTTTTGTATGAGAAACGCACCCAATTTCTCATTTCCCCTAAACATAGGCATAGGCTTTGAAATAAGTAGGTGGGTGGGATGTGAAAAAAAATGTTGGTGAAATCCTGAGGATATAAGCCCTCAGAAAATGTATGCTTTATGGGGTGTAACATGTTCCCCCTAAATGTCACAGGCCTAAATGTCACAAAAAACAGCCTAATTTGCAAACACCAAATTTCTTAATCATGGCCTTTATTGTAATGAGGAAGGTGGGCCATATCTCACTGTCACACCATGCCATGGTAAACCACATCCTGAGGGTGTATGCTTTCAGGAACTATATGGGATATATGGTGAAATTAGTTTCCTGTTCATGCTTCAGGCCAAAATGTACTAATTGTATACATTTTCCTCCAAAATACTCCCAAATCACATTCATTTCAATGGGAAATTGACTTTCCATTTATTTCCTCAACTAGGATTTCTTAGGACTTTTAGTATGCTGATCTGAACATCACATACAAATGATCCAAGCTGAAAAAAATGATTTTACAATTAGTGTGTCGTAAAAGGCGACTTTTCCTGTAGAAAATATAGCGCATAAATCAGTACATTTGGGCTCATTTGCATATGAAAACATTAGATTTCACAAAACTTGTAATACAAAAAAATCTTCTCTTAATGTCAGTTAAAAAGTGTGTAAGTTTTAAGGTGATATATAAAAGTTAAAAATTTTGCCCTATATACCTGTATTGTTTTCGCTTATATAAAATGCATTCATATTTCACCACAAATTACCAGAAATTGGGGCCTTGATTCAAATGTTATACAGTGGATCTGTATTTAGGGGACTTTGAACTTTCCAAAAATGCTGTATAACAACTTTTCCCCAAAAATGCCTACAGGGTTACAGAATATTGAATATCCGGACCTGGCTAAGAGGGACCGCACCAGACGGATTCAAGCGAACCGAGACCACCTCTTTTTGGAGGTCTCGGTTCACTTGATTTGTGCGCACCCGAGTGCGATTGACGCGTTCACACTAACGAAAACGAACCGAACTAAGGACTTTTGGTACGAATGGACAGTTTGGTGCGCACCAAATGATGTTGGTGTGAAAGCACCCAAGGAAGTAGCCCAGCCAGCTTTTGTAGATTCTAAATATTCTATCCATTTGTTTCAAATGTTATTACCCATTTTTTTTCCAACTCAGACAAATGGATTAAATCAAATGCATTTCAATAATGCATTAATATATGTTCAGTCTACTATCATGGAATGTCAGAATGATCAGGTAAGTCCATTGCTTCTACTGCTGGGTCTCTAACTAATGTATATTATATGTGGGTCCCTAACATAGCTCCTTGCTCTGTACTTTGAGTTGCCCTAATTCAAGGGCAAAGGAAGTGTAGCCTAAATGAATCTCTTTTTAACATTGTTCAATCTGCCAACATAGTTTTACTGGTCTGAAATTGGGAATTTATGTTGGTAGTTTAGCCTACAGATTTGAGATGAGATAGGCCTATTCGATGGATTTCTGAGTTAGCCGAATGCATTGTCATTTTGCCAGTCAGCATTCAGTGGCCCAAAGATAGGAAATTTGTTTTCACTGACTGTACAAGCCTCACAAACATGAAATACTTAAATACACACAGTTGTCTTTGCCCACCACCAATTTTCTTCAAAATAATTTGACATCACCAAAATTTGAGGTTATGTTCTGAGGGCTTGTGAATGGTGTTTTGTTTTTTTTAAACATTGTCTGGGTCACCTGGAGGTGAAATCTGGGCCGCATGTGACCGGTCTAGGTTATGCCACATTCAGTATCGGCCAGACCATGCATTTACAAACTGACTGAGGGGGACTGAAGGTTGGCCAGTTCAATTCCAGGCAGCGTGCCTAGCCATGTTAAGACACCGCGGATGTGGTGCCCTTGAGCAAGGCACCTAAGGTTAAGGGCTGCCCACTGCTCCCTGCTAAGGAGTGTGAAGCTCTGAAGCTCACACTTCCCAACAACTTGTGTGTGTCTGTGTACATGTGTGTATATCCCCCAGATGGGTCAAATGCAGAGAAGAAATTACCTTCCCCAAAGGGCAAAATAAAGTACTCTTACAACACCGAATTGTTAGTGTTGCTTTCAACTCTAGATATAATTCAACCAACTGAAGGGAGGCCTGTTAAAATGTTATGACTGATGTATGTAGCAATTATGTCATCAGAGAAGTTCAGGGTAGGCTACGGCCGTACAAGTGCAACGCTTTTAAATCATCACTTGACAAATGTCTAGATATCTAGCTACAAAAAAAGAAAGAAGGGTAGGCTTGAACCTGCCCAGCGAAAAACAGATAAGTAGGAAGGTCTGTGAAATTAAAAAAGTTGCTTTTCTCATCATTCTCCCTCTGCTCTCTGCTCCAGTTGAATCACATGCAACATTCAATGCGAGAAAATGAAAGTCCGCCTGACATTGTCAAGTCAACATAAAGTGGGTCATACTTAGCTCATCTAAAAGGTTAATAAACCGAAACATAAGTCTGTATAAAGAAAAACATAGTTTTTTGATCTACCATTGATATCACAATTCCCTGATCTTAGCATTATTGTAAACCAACGAGTTGACCTATGATTGAGTATGCACCAGAGAAGACTTTGGAATATGAATCATGTGGATCATCTGGGAAGAAGAAGGGTCTAAAATCAATTTATTGTTCTTCAACTTTGTGCGAGATATCAAAGGAAATGGATTAAGTTTACATTATTGTCAAACGGGAGCTTTCCAATTTATAAAATGCAGGGGTGTATGCATTTGCACATTTTTTTTTTTTTTTTTTAACAAAAATATTTATTTAAAATTAAAATTTTACTAGAGTAAATTTGATTCTCTTCAAGGATGTATCTTCCCTCATTGTTTTCATTATGTGATTAAGGAAACACAGATTTTCAAAACAATTTTCCACCTCTTAATGAAATTGGGTTATTCATCGACTTACCTGGCTTTAAATCGTGCTGGATGTTAACAGTCAAGTGCTTGATGCCTCAAACCAGTACCCCCACGGACACGTTAACATGCAGGGTTAAAAAAGGAGAGGAAGGGGGGGGGGGGGTTGTATTTCATGAATAGAAATAATTTAATAATAAATCAGGCAGCTACTAAGTCACTTTGGCTAAATGAGAAATGATTATATTTTGGGAAGGCTCCACGGGCCGGATTAAATGGCTCAATGGGCCGCAGGTGGCCCCCGGGCCTTAGTCACTAGAGTGATGTGGAAAACAGTTTGTCATGCCTCTTGTCCTCATTAGCACAAGCTCAGTCTCACTGTGTTGTAGTGGCTGACTTGTCACAGTCAGGGTCAGAGGTCCAGTCTGAGAAGGCTTCGAGAACCACAGACTTGTCCATTGGAACTATTTGGGTGTAATTGGCCATACTCAACCAAAAGTAAAATTAGATTAACTTGGGAAAAAAACAAATAGACCCATTGTGTACATGGGCAATGTCAATAGACATGGTCAGCTACAATACTCTGTGGCAAATAGACAATGCTCTATTGGTATAGGCAGAAATTTACCAAAAAAATGTGGGTAAATAATCACAGCCTAACTTTCTCCGGGGACTGTAATAGCCCTGAAGATACTCCAGATCACAAGATGCCATGTCACCTGATAGTCCTCTAAGATCCTCATGTCTTCCATTAACAAATTCAATCAAGGCTTTTCCCTATGCTTCTGTTGGAGAGGTGTCAAAAGTCTGTCTTCCTTTTCGGTGTCTGAAATTACTTATAAACATATAAAGACATTTCAGCACCACGTGAAACTGTCACAATTTCCTACAGCACATAAAAAATGCTGAATAAAGGTGCTAAGTTCTCCATACAGTATGCTCACTGAATTTCATTTTTCTATTGCTGTCATGAAAATTAAGTTACTTATGTTGGGGTGGGGACATTTGGGCATGATCACCAAAGGGACTGAGACAGCAAACACTGACGCAAATAGCCAATGGACTAGGAACAGCTGCTGAAATCACACTGTTTAGATATTATAGTAGTATCAAACAAACATCAAGAAAAAAATCAGGAATTGAATGCATTGATGTAACAAGAATCTTTATCCAGCTCGACAAAGTAAGCTACTTGTCCAGACCAGAGCGGAGAGATTATGTCTCGTCCTTTACACTTCCTTGTTCTTCTCTCACTGGTTCCAGTGGTCGGTAAGTAGCCTACAGGATGTCAGATAGACAATGGAGACAGTTGAACAGAAACACCAGTCAGTGTACTCTTGCTGTGTATGTATAGCTTTTATTTACTAAATTGTGTTGTGAAGAACTGAATATTGTAATATTGCTTCATGCTGCCTTTGACATTCTCTATTGTATTTTCCTTGTTCATCAGTAGTATCTAAACATCTGTTTACACAAACTAATCTGCAGCTTGATCCTTTTTGCAGTTCCACTATTTTGCTACACATGTGTGTTTCCCGCCATCTCCCCATTGGACTGCATTCGGTTTCCGCAGAAGTGTCCTCCTGGTCATCAGTGTCTCTCAAGCAAAGCAGTGGGACAGCGAGGTAAAGGCAGCTTGTCCACATGCATGTATTCTCCCTCTCATACAATATGTTCTTTACAACACAGGATATAGGCTGCTTAAACACAGGCGCAGATATGGGAAAAATGGCCTATAGCTGCCTAATAAATGCTTTGAAAAGCCATTAGGAACAATCAAATGCATATTTGTGTAATTGGGCAATACAACATGAGTGGTAGTGTAGTTGGTAAAGGATATACAAATGGCCTTACGAATGGCTGTTATGAATCCAGAGGCTGGTGACTGTAGGTAACGGTCTTTGGTATTTTTTGCCCTCAATGGTGCCTTCCAGGCAGCGCTGCCTTCAAGGCACTACTCCACTCAGTTTAGGGTTAGGATGAGGGTTGAGGGGGTTAGGGTTAGGAATAGGGTAAGGGTAGTGCTTTTTAGGCCGCGCTGCCTGGAAGGTGCCGTTGGGGGCAAAAAACACCATTGACTGTAGGTGACAACCAGGGGGTATATCTAACCCCATGATCGTGCCATTTGCATAGTTCCTTTACAGACTAATTGTGTTTAAAGTTGTTTATTATATAGATTTCATCCTCAGTGAATATTAGCTGTGAAGTCATGTATGTCGTGCTCAGTGATAATTTAACAATTTGACAATTTAAAACATTTTAAAATAGAAGAGATCACAGTTTGACATACATCTGTTCATTTGGAAAAAAACATTGTTATATTATGCTATAATGAGGTGGATTCTATTATTATTAATGATAAATTATACATTTTAAACAAAGTATCGTAGGTTTTGCTCACTTCTTATCTTCCCTTCTTTGAAATTGTTTTTAAGTCTTGGTCTTGCTCCTCTGTCTCTTTGTAAATTCATAATAAAAGTAGTAGCAGAAATATCAGAGTTTCATTCTGCACAACACCTGTTGCCCAGACAGAATTAGTATGCTGTAATAATCTATGTCTACTGAAAAATGTACAGTGTGATGAGATAAGCACCAAGAGGCTTATTTTTTATGCTTTGTCTTATTCACTGCAAACCAGGTGACATCAGAGTTGTCCTGTATGAGAAGAGCTGCATCCTCTCAGCCCTGTGTGGTCTTACGGGAGAGAAATATGCCATGGGTCTCAACTTCACCTTCACAAATGAATGCTGTGACACCCACTTGTGCAATGCAGCCCTGCCCACCAGCAGAGGAGTCCTCTGGGCCGGCCCACTGCTTTCTCTTGTCTTCTTCCTTTGCTCAGCTCTTTAGCTCTGTCAGGAAGTGCCCATGTTGAAGTGCAGTCCACTACTTTAGAACTCAAACTACACTAAATGCTACAAGAGTTCTTTCTGTCTGTCATCACAAAACTAGCTTCTTGCCTGGTATTCTCCCAGGTAGTGAAGTCCAAAAAAGTGCTTAGTGCAAGCTGAAATGGAGCGGAGTGCTTTTTTTTAGACTTTGACAAAAAAGGTTAACTACACACCCAGAAGGCTGGGTGGATGTAGAGATGAAATGGGAGAATGGCTAATCAAATTAGGCCATAAATTGTGAGGTAACATGTACAATATTCAATTTGAGCAAAAAAGTCCTTGAGAAGATGAAATTCCCTTTTCGAAACTCACTGCACTACATTGAGGAGAGCCTTTTCCTGAGACAGATGCACACACGCAGCACGCACACAGTGCATCTCAAAAGGCAATCAGATTGCTTTAGCCTAAGGGTTGTTTATGCTTATACAGCACATTGCATCAGTTATTGCATCAATTATGAATAACAAAGAATAACAAAGCTATGCCCTATGGCCCACTTTCAAATGTCAAATCACACTAAACAAAGAAGATATTTGTGCCAAGATTATTGAAAGAGAGGTTCTCGGACAAGAAAGGAAAAGAGGGAAAAGGATAGTATTTGGAAAGATAATATTGAGGAAATTCTGTGGCAGTGTCTTTTTTAAGTACAACGTTCTGTGTTTTATTTTATAGTATTCAAATAAACTATAACCTAAATATCATAATTGAATTTTTTGCAATCCAATGGATTGCATCACTGACTTTTCTTATGTTCAGTCTGCTAACCAGCTAATGGTTTTATTATGAGTAAGGCTAAGCCCATGGTGAAATAAAGATCTCCATAATAAATCATTAACTTTGTCTCCTGTGACTATGGTGTTTTTGGATTTGCAACAAAAGCCAGAAGTCAAATCTGTCAAAAGAGTATTATAAGTAGAAGTATTATACAGCGCTCTTATACTTAAGTATTATGTGTTCATATCCCTGAATAGCCCCGATATTCATTAAGACTTTACAAAATAGGTCTTGGTAACCTGGGGTTACAGTTACAGAAAATAATACATTAACAATGTGCTTATGAGTTGAGATAAACATTCATCACCTGAAATCCCATGATAAGGAGAATCGTGGGAAGTTCATAAATTAACCATGTGAGTAAGATAACATGCACTTCATCAAGAAGTGACTATTTGAAAACCATTACAAGACATTAAAGTTGATTAGGTTAACCTGCAAAATGTATGGATTCCTTTGTCTTCTCAGTCAAATTAGAGTGGGAAACAATGTGCTACTTGTAAAATATCCAATGTCCAAAATAAAATCAACCATGATCAACCATGATGTGGCAGTCATTTGAGATTGTTGACTTAGATATCTGGTCTAGGTAAAAGCAGTATATGAGGAGAATAAGACATAACATATGAACAGGGATATACATGTATGAACATTGTATGGTGTAATAAATGTATTCCACCAATGTGCATATTAATCACACAAAGACAATATAGTTTAAAAGCTTAGTACCACTTGGTGCATGTGTGCAAGTTAGACTTGTGCACCAAATAATGTGTCCATGGTAAGAAAAAATAAATAAATGAACACAATAGTAGAGTCAAAATTATGGTTGGATGAACATTATAGTAGTTTTATTAAAATACCCAAATTTAAAAATTGTCTTCAGAAAAAATAGTAAAATATAAGACAAAGATTCTGAATTTGAAGACAATCATAAAAATAATCTGTAAATTTTAAACGATTGATATATTGAAGTACTTCTGCAAACATTTATTAACATACAATTTAAAAAAGAGAGAGTTTTGAGATTATTTTACCCTTTACATGTCAGTGTTTGGTCATAAAAGTGCTTGTTTTAAACAACTGATAAAAACAACCTTTATCACTATTCATGCTCCCTAATTCTCCTCATTTGCAGCATTCCACTCCATTGCAGCTACACACGTACAGTTAAAGGAATGCAAATCATCTAATAATGTCTGACAAATACCAATCTAAGAATAATCTAAGAAACGCCATTACCATCACATTAGAATTCTGTCTAAACTGAACAGAAATGAATGAGATACAGTATAACCCATAAAATAAAATATTCTGCCTTATTTATACAACATAAACTCACATACAGTTTTGCAACATGTGATGTGTCCATCAAATCCCCCATACTATACACACAATAGACAACTGATTTGTAATTTTTAAGATATATTTTGAAGGGCATGATTTGGCACATTCAAAGCAGAAGAAACAAGGATCACCTTTCTCCAATCGAGGTACTGTCACAAAACATAGCCCATTAAGTTAGATTGACGTTTCTTTAATTTTGATGGATTGTTATAACACATAAACATAATATAATCAAAACACCAAAATACAGGGAACCACTGGGCCTTTGACAAATTCAGAGACAAATGTGATAATGTGACAGTGCGTAATGTTAAAGATTATGGCCTCCTTTTAGAGAAGAGGTGCAAAAGTGAGATGCAATGAAAACCACCACACACACACACACACACACACACACACACACACACACACACACCCCTTTATAGCTTACTTTAGCACTTCATCAGAACCATCATGGTTTTCTTTCTCTTCTGACATCTTGTCACATTTCACATCCTTTCTTCTCTGCCCCCTTTTCAACTTCATTTGTGAGTTTTGTTTGTGCACTCTGATCCTTCAGGAGAGAAATGACAAAGACTATAAACTACAGGACAATGTATGAATGCCTCCACAATCCAAATGCAAGTTTGAACAAACAGTTTGGGAAACATACGTCTGCATCCCATATCCCAAAATAATATGTGATATATGGATATGAATTATACACAGTGCCACACACATTATACACACACCTCAAATATGAAGATGGCTAAGGATCGTAAAAGTACTGACTGTCATGTGAAGGGGATAATACTCCACATCTTGTCAGGGATCTTGTCAGTTTGTTATTTTTGGTGCACAGGAACTGGCACACACCAGACCCCAAGTGCAGCTCCGCTGGGCCATTCACAACAACAGTAACTACAGAGATTTTGTCTCTTCTGTCCCCATATACTACAAACAACCCTGCTGAGTATCCTCTACCCACCTGCTGTCACCCCCCCCCCCACACACACACCCCTGGATGATGTACAACCCCATGATGGTAGCCTGATTGCCATCAACTTTGAAAGCTCTGCGAGACTTTAGTTTGACCAACAGCCTGTGCAACAACGGTTTCTCAACGCGCATGGTTGACCCGCCTCCCTCAAATGCCTCGGTTTGCTACTGGTCGATGTTAGAAAATGCTGTCCCAAAGCAAACCACACCACTCTTTCCTCTGATGTATGTGACGCCAAGGGAACTTGTTATGTTTCCTAAAATGCAAATAAACACTATTATAAAAAAAAAAAATAAAAGAAGAGAGTTTTCCTTGCTCCTTGTACTGTCTTTATAGTGTCGCACACACACACACACACACACACACAGTTTCTCATGGGTGCTCCTCGTACTGTCTGTATAGCGCCTTGAGACAAATGGATTGTAATTGGCGCTCTACAAATAGAATTGAATTGAATTGAATTGAATTGATGTCAGACAGTTTATCGCCTCCCCTTCTTCCATGAAGGAATCAAGTCCCTGATTTCATTTCTTCAGTTAATGCATTAACCATTTTGAAAATCTTGGCCTAGTGTGACGCCCACCTGAGTGACAAACTATGACCCCTATGGGTCTGGCACTGTCAGTGCACGGGCAGTGCTGGGCCTAGGTCTAACTGGCTTAATTGCTCAATAGTTTTCACCTGCACTCAGGGGGTTGGGTTATAAAAAGTTTTCTCTCTCTGTTTCAGTTAGGCACTCTTTTCTTTCATGCAGGCACTATTTGACTCGCTTCTCACACCGGCACTTTGTCTTTATCATCTCACTCTCACTATCTTTGATTTTTCTTTACAGCTAACATTCTTATACTGACCTACTAGACACTCACTACATCCATACATGCACCACACCACATTCAACATCCCCTAGACATTTAGTTTAACATTGGTTTTGGAACCTGGTTTGATAATATTCTTATTCAATAAATTATATTTATTTAGTGTGTCCGTTGTCATGTCCCTTATTATGTTACGGTGTGTGAATGAGCCCATGCCGTAACATAATTTGGGGGGTTTTCTTTAATCTTTCCATCCTAGTATCATTCACAACGTTTTTGCCAACACTGGCAGACATGGCCAGTATATCACTGGTGTTATTGATTATTGAAATTACAGACATAATTTAAAATCAAACACACCCACCCTCAATCGCACCCTATCCAGTGTACAAATCTACAGTATAACTTAATGTGATAATGCTAGGGAGCTACTGCAGAGGGTTTTAAGAGCTGCAGTTTTTGCCATGTAGTTCTCAGCATCAGTAGGCCTACTGTATTCAACATTCACTATGAGACAGACGTACATATGCCAAGCATGTACAGTATGGTCAGAGCATTCCTGAATCAGCAGACATGCCTCACCTGTCCATCCTTCTGGGAGGTGTTGACTGCGTCTCTCTGGCACAGCACCAGTGCTTCCCTATGCTGGAGGGCAGCCCAGAGAACCTGATCCTGCAGTCTGCTCATGGCCTGCTCCATGTGGAGCTCCTGCTGCACATTCCCCTCAGACCCCAGCTCCAGATGCACATCCTTAAAGAGAGAAGACCAAGGGATAGGACCATTGAGCTTGTCCAAAATAATCATTCACAGTGGAAAAATTGATGGAAAGATTGATTGTTATCCACTTGTCTGCTTTCTGTCTATATATATGAATATCTCTAGGGGCGAATCTGTATTTAAGGTGAATTGCATAAATAGAATCAGACATTCAATACAATCTTACTTTAATGATGTCATGGTTACTCTGTAGTATAGCGGTTAGCATGGCAAGATCAGATTCCCTCTCTTTGTGTGCCAACCTTAGAGCAGCAATCTCCCTCATCATATCCTGCTCCCTCTCTCCAAGTTCAGAGAAACAAGCAATCATGTCCTGAAAGAAGAATTTCAGTATCAAAATCCAAGCTCCAGCAATATTAGTGGCTTGCATTCACAATATTTTATTTTTTAATCAGCCTAAAAACACTTCATCTTACGTCAGTTATCAATGTGTGTGTGTTACTGACTACGTTTGACTACAGTAGGCCTGCAGGGGTCACTTTACTAAGACATATGGGCCTAGCAATTGAGTAAGCAGCAATTGTAGAGCTGCTTTACTACAGGAGGGACTGGGGCACTCAGAACCGATGGCATCATGACACAAGAAAATTATATGGATATATCAACTGAAGAAAATACCAGAAAACACCTGATCCAGTTACATCAGTTTTGTCAAGAGGAATGAGCCAAAATTTCAGCAAACTATTGTGGGAAGCCTATGGAAGGATACCCCAAACCTTCGGCCCACAAGAGGCCGTGTCAAGGCTATTCTATCAAAACTCAGGAAGTATACTGTAGGTAAAATTTTGGACTGGTGTCAAAGAATATATATAAAAGCTCTAGAAAATAGTTTGTCTTTATTTTGACATAGTGACTGAATTGAAACAGACAAAGCTTACTCTGATTCAATGTTCGAGAGTAAAGGAAAAAAAGTTTTTCTCTCTGTGGTGTATGTAAACATACGGTTTCAACTGTAGACAATTAGGCTACAGAACTTCTTTTTGAACAAAATGAAACAACTGACAATCAGCCAGCATGAACAAGATCACAAGGTACATGCACCATCTTTGGTAAATAGTAGTAGTGGTAATTGCCATGATGGTGGTACAAAGAGGACCAACATCACAGACGAACTAAAGGGGGAGATGTCTACTGACCCAATTCCACATCTTTCATGTTACGCAAACTCCCATATAAGAAAAAAAAAATCAGTTAACTTTGAACAGAAGCTGAACACCATAATAAACCACATACTAGCCAGTCACTGACAAGACGCAGATTCTCCCACCACCCCCTCCCCCAGATGACCCAAAAAACGTCGTACCTGAGCCAACGAAATTTGAGTGGTAGCCTAAGCCTACCTATGTAGGTCACAAGGAAGGACCCTAACGCACAGAGTGGTGTGGTGCCATCTGTTAACAGACGGCAAATGCCACAAATCCTGAACTTCTGCACCTACGAACAAAATATTAGTTGTACTGTACATGGGACTCCAGAAGTTGCATATGACAAGCCATTAACCACCTATGTGTGGTGTAGTGCCACCTACTGGGTAAGAAAAAGAAATCTGTTCCTGGGTAGTCAAACACAATTTTTGGAAATAACTCCAGAATCATACCACTCCAGTAAACAGTTGTTGTAAAAGATAGGTCTCAATGAGATGCATCCAACAAGCCCTCAACTGCCTACTGTATGTGTGGCACAATGCCACCTATTGACAAACACACACATTGAAAAACACACACACACACACAAATCTGATGGATCTTCACCCCTTGCTTGATTACAAGAAACATTCTATTAAAGAAGGAATTCAGACAATGAACATGTGTGAAAATGTATTTGTGTTGACATGTACAGTATCTAGCCTATAAGTCTCAGGGGTAAATCTGTAAGACGTGTGGTTCAAAAGATGTGTCAAGAGTATGAATGGACATACTTCTTCCCTATACTATCTGATTGATCTGCAGAAAACCAAAGTCTACGGACAGATCCCTGACACAGTCGAGGAGCTCAATGAGAAACTGAGCAGAAGAACGAGGTGCAAGCCTGGTTAAACAATCCTAATTCATTGCAAGCACAGAACATGAGTGAAAATAAGCATTAACAAATTTGACAACAAATGTAAGACTTGTGCAATGCAATGTGAGAGTTTAGTCCACTGACCCCAATGTTCTTCACTGTTGTATTCATCTTCATGGACAGCAAGTCTGCATTCTCAAATCCTTGCCCCATCTCCACATGTAATTTCCTTATCAAAGCAATGCATTCCTGAACAAATAAGTCATTGTAATTACAAAGTCTGCAACAATTTGTTGATTAATCCATATTAAATCAACTGGTAATTTCAGATGGTTTGAGCCATTTGTAATGGGAGGATTACAAAATATCTATGTGGACAAGATGTATGAATGTGAGTGTCATTGTGGTTGGTGGAAAAAATGAATACAATTTAAATGAAAATTGGAAATCTAAAATTGGATTATACAGAACTTGTAGTTGTGAAACTGTAGTTGTGAAAATAACTGTGGGGTAAAACCCAAGTCATGTGAAAACCTGAACAGCCCTGAGTTTAATATACAGACTTACTCACCTGAAGAAGTCTCACGCTGTCATGCATTGAATTGCTCAATTTCTGCATAGGGGCACTCTCAACTGTGGGGTCATCGCAAGTCTGTAAACACAGGCATTTTCAAAGCACTTCATTTATTTAGGTCTAATAATCTAACTTCACTGCACTGTCATAGTTAATATAAGCTAAATAAGTTAACTTGTAGGCCAGATACATAATGCATCAACATCTCACAACACACCACTCAGGAATACCAAATTAAAGGGATTATCCAGAGTGAATCATTGTCTGGATCAGAAGATGGAAGTTGTATAATATGATAGGTTCTGATTGGTAGTCGCCCAACCGCATCATAGATCATTACATAAAGTTAACCGAAATTTAACTTCATTTTATCGCCCAAGTTTCGTCGCCCACCACACCTGCCACTTTTGTCGCCGAAATCACCGGTCTCCATACAAAGTCAATTACTTCTGTCACCCGTGTCGCCTGAATCGCTTTCGGTCTGAACGGACAGTTATGATTTTATTTGCGACATACAATTATGCAGAGTAGAATCTGTGGTTCAGTTGAATCTGCTTGGTCAACTAACTCCTACGACTGTGCCTCAATGAAATAAAAAAAATAGAAATTAAAAGAACAGAAAAGAATATTTAAAAAAAAAAAAATGCTAGTATGTTTTACAGGATAGAGACGTTTTCTCAATTTCTCAGTTCTTTTCTATTCCTTCTATTTCTCAGGCTTTCTGGCTATATTTCCTAGACCTTTCCTAGCACTGAGAAGAGGCCATGATGACTGGGGTCTCTGATGAATTACTCCTGCCTCCGGACCTACATCTCTTGATATAGAGCTCTAATCCTGATTCTGAAGGCATTTTGCTCTTTTAGAGATATGCAAGACATGAAAAAGGACCTCCATGACATGGAAGTTTAATAATGAGCTGAAAGACCATATCTTACCAGTGTAGGAAAACTTGTAGCAGCTGGGCTCTTCATTGGTTCTTTTCCCTTAGAATGGAATTGTCCATCTATGGCTGTGATGTGGGTCTGAGCCTGATCCAACTGTTCCTGCAACTTCTTGACAACAGCATGCATTTGTCCAGTTTTGATCTAAAACAAAATGGATGACAACCATACATGCACTTAATGGTGGAAAAGTAAAATATTAAGTTATTAGGCCATTACATTTAGGGTAAAAATGCTGTTCCAACTTAACACTTAATTTAACACCTGAAAACATAGAATGCTGTGAAGAAAAGGAAATGTTACCAAAAACATAAAAATGACAGAATTACATAAGCACATATCTGTAAATGATCTCACCTCCTTATGAAAAGGAAGAAATTCATCCTGAATATCAAGCAGCACATCGTTGCTTTCACAGTCTGCAGCCAAATCCTCCTCATTCTGTTGTCCAAAATTCAGCTGTCTTACCAGAGGTGACTCTCTTTTGTTACACCCACTACTTCTTCCCAAGACAGGAATGCGACTTCCTGCTGGAGATATGAGTGGTTTCCAAGGTATACATTTCACTTCTTTCAGAATATCCTCCAAGTTGGATGGGGTCTCTGTACGATCAAATGGACCACATCCGTCCAGCGAGTCCAGTGACTGTAGGGAGTTAGCTTGAGACTGATAGCGCAGGGACTGGCATGAGCCACTTAAGGATATGGGACTAAAATTGCCAGATGGCACCCTGGACCAATTGAGAGGCATGCTTTGAGACTTATCTCGGGAGAGGGCAAGTGGGGAAAAGGGCTGGAAGGGAAGATTGCGGGGAATCCCACAGACGGACTCGTAGTCTGAGTCAGATACTCTTAGAGAGTTACAGCCTTCACAGTTTTTGCCTCTTTTGCACCATTTCCCTGTTCTCTGGAAATATGGGCAACAGTTGGACTTCTCTGACCAGCACTCATACTCTGATAGAGCAAGATTGTCTCTCAGCATGAATCTGTATCCCTCTTTTTCATCCTCTACCTCACCCAAGTCTTCTTTCAACTGAAAATCAAAAGGCTGGTCCTGCAGGTAAGTGTTACGTATCCACTGCCTGATTTTATCCCTCTCTTGTTTTAGCTTCTGTAGCCTTTCAGAAGATAGGAGTTGGACTCGGTTTATTACGCTATCAAACTTAAAGACTCGCTCAAGGAGGGATGCACACTTGCCACACACAAACTCCCTTTGCCCACTGCCCCTTGGTACAGGCTGCCCTAGTATATGAGTCAGGATGGAGAGCAGATCAGCTCCCTTTGAGGGGGAGGACAATGTCTGAAGGGAGCCCAGAGACAAAGTACTGCCTGCATAAGAGAGAAGAGGTGTATACTGTAAATGGAATAATAAAACACAAGTAGTCTACATAAAGCTGTAAACTGTGAAATACAAAAAAAATTTAATCTCTTCAATTTCAAGACAAGTCTACAACTGATCCGAGTCAAGTTTAAATCAAATTTCATAGCTGCATTCTGCATCCCACTGCGGGGATCATTGTGTGCTAAAACAAGGTCGCAACATTCAAACTTCCGTGGAGACTTAACGAAATAGACTTTGGAGACGTAAGTATGCTGAAAGACAGTTGTAGGGAGAAACACGAGTTATTTAAATACAATAATCACCAAACTTTTGCCTGCTTAGCGCCTCTTCAGAGGTCCCATGCCCTGCCATGTAGGCTGAAAACTTCTTGCAGAATAACATTTACGTATGCATTTTTGATTAAAAAAAAAAAAAAAAAAATATCCAAGAAAATGCAGACCCTTGCAGAAATTGAGGACCCTTGTGAGATTAAGCTGTAGGCAAGTTCACCATGTATTGGTGAAGTCATTTTGTAGGTTGTATTCTCATATATATCAGGAAAATGATCATTTTGACAGTTTTCTTACCCCATGGACTGCTGAGGGCAGACCCTGATAAACTTCCCTTTGCAGAACGACTGATTGGCGTTTGCGGTTGGCTTCCTCTCTGCTTCTGACTCACATAGAGCCATCTCCTCTGGTTGCCCTGCAGGTCGCCTCTGCAAATGCGACAGCCTTCTGTTCTGGATTTGCTGTTCATCACCGGTCACACTGGGGATAACATAGGCATGCATTTTATTGGATAATGTTTTCATTGACTAACTGCACGTTTACAAAATAGACTTTATGACACATCTATAAAGCCAATAAAATACCACTGGCTGTTTCAACTGCAGGAATACAGTTTCCAGGGGTTTTTGGGAAACTAGTGTCAAATATAAAAATAGAGTCTTAACATAATCAATTGTGAGGGTACAATATATCCGATAGGCCTACATATTAATTCAAGATTTCAACTGTGTGGTGTTTCAGTATGGGTTGCTTAGAGTACAGTCGCCTGTTTGCTGTAGCTTCCATCCCATTTTAGTTCATGGTTACCAATCTCATGAGTGAGCTATGTCATGAAAAACAAAAAGGTTTTTGTAGTCTAACTCCAGACTATCAGATCAACACAATTTAGTTGGGATCTTGCTAATGACATTAAGCCACAGACATCATCATTACTGATATTGCTGTACAGCTGCATAGCTGCTAAACCAATCATTTTTGTACACATTTACAAAACCTGCCCTCCTGAATCAGCATTAAGACACAAAATAATAGAAGAAAAATGGTACAAGCATTCTAAAAAGATGTATGCCTGTCCCGCAGCCCTCCCAAAAATCATGCTTGTATTTTGATAAACATATTTTGATCCACTTATTGGCATCTATTATTATTTGTGTAGTTTTTAGGATAATTGGATAGTGCTGTTATATGATTCTGCAAATTTTTGTCAGCTAAAGTATGAGCTTAATATGAGGAGGGCTATGGCTATGTGTAGCCAGTGGCGGTCCGCACCGCACACGGGTCTTGAACCCGCCACCACGCAAGCTACAAACCTCCGGTGTGGGAGTGGAACGCTCTAACCAACTGAGCCAAAAGCCCGAGCTTCTAACTCAGCGTGTTAGAAGCACCCATGGAATTGGGTGATGAGGATTTACACGTACTACCGCCGAGCTAGCCGAGCTAGCTGGCCTCCGTTACATTCACCCTCCAAATCCTCACTCCCATCCGGGTCACGGCACCAATGTAGCCGGTGGCGGTCCGCACCGCACACGGGTCTCGAACCCACCACGCCGCAAGCTACAAACTCCCGGCGTGGGAGTGGAACGCTCTAACCAACTGAGCCAAAAGCCAGAGCTTCTAACTCAGCGTGTTAGAAGCGCCCATGGAATTGGGTGATGAGGATTTACACGTACTACCACCGAGCTAGCCGAGCTAGCTGGCCTCCGTTGTAGGCCTATGTAAAGCAATTGTTTTCCTCTTCCATCATGATTCTGCTTTAGACCTAGTTCTAAAAATAAGACAATGTTATTTAAACTGTGGGTGGGTCTGTGTGTGGTTATAAGGCGCATGCAGCTAAGCCTTTTAGTTTATGATTGCCTAAAATTGTCCTGTGTTTTTTTATTTGGCAAAGGCTATAGGCTATTCAAAACCATTGGTCCTCCCTGCTGGACTGCCTAGGAAACTGATTTTACTTGCTATCACAGCATTTCATTAATTGATCTGATTGGTGGGTGAAGATTAGAAACCTATAAAAAGTCACACAAAAAAACATTGATTGAACATTCAAGTCTCATATCATTTGTGGCTGATTATCAGCTTAGATGGTCTTAGACAGCTCATTTTGGGCCAACAATCTGGTGTGTGGCATAATCAGCAGAAAGCTTGACCTGCAAACAGTTTTTTTTCCCCTGAATAGACTATATAAGAATAATTTTATTATTATTATTATTTTTTTTTTTGCTATTGCTTTAAAAAAGTGTGGGACCACAATGGAAATAAGTCTCAGGGTTTTTTGTATGCTAATCCTGACTGTCTTGCTGAAAGAGATGGTGCGGTCTTTGATGTCATGTTCTTTTATTTTACATCTGAGTTGGACAAATAAATCAAATCAAATCAAATCAATACAACATCAATGTTTTTTTCTCAACTAACTTATTTAGCCTATCTATCAATGAATGACGGGTAGCATGATTAGATGGGTTTCTGATCTAAAACTCATTAGGCCACCTCTTTAACTTGAATACGGCGCTCTATTTTCCATTGGTAAGCTACCTAGCAGCTTACATTCAGTTGGCCAGAAAGTTTACCACCCTTCTAACATTCTGCTGTTTTGGCTATTGTAGGCTACATAAATCCCATTGACGTGGAACAGTTTGCCCGAGATCAGAGTACAGTCAGTGAAGACAGCAGGAAGTCAGTGGATTCCTCAAGGAAAACCAACGTATCAGATCCCTGCTTTGTCACCGAACTGGTTTTGATACGTGGCGAGTTATGACATATGAACTGCGCGCCAGAGTCTACTCTATGGCAAACTTTTCTTTACATGGAAATTATGGTGACTTTAGTTGGACAAAATAAAAAAGCATTTGGACCCTACTCATGAACGTATTTGCGCGTCAACCTTGTATTGTAATGACACAAGCGGGGTGACCTGCACCAGGCTGAACCAATCTCAGTGAGGCAAAGGTGAAGGCTGTCATGAAATAGGAAATCATAACCTAAGCGTTTGAGTCGGCGAAGTCACATTAAGTTAATGTATGACACTCTAAAAGTACATTTTCAACTTCTCTAGCTAAACTTCAGTTTCTTAAGATTTTGCATTGATAACCATGGATAGGTCGGTATAAAATATGATCATGAGAGTGCGGAAATCACGCTACGTGGTAAGCTAAGTTAGGCTATGACTGCAATGCTGGTATAGACTAGAAGTTTACAATTGTAGCCTAGACTTACATTCGCGTGAGGATTGAAACAGAATCAACAAAACTGAGCCAACTCCATGAGTATTACAGACAATTATTCGCATTGAAAAAGGACATCTTACACTGTCAAGCAGGAACTGAATGCCGCCGTTGAATTCAGGCGAGAACGTGCACCTACCTTGTTTACGTCATTAGTAGGTAGCCTACCTGTCTCAGTTGTCGATGCCTGCCAGCTGATTTGGGAGGCGCAAGATTGTCTAGGGTTATTGAACGTCCACAAGGCATGAGGCAGAATCTCCAGGCTTATTTCACATCTGAACACTCCGAAATTCTAAAGCATTCCATGGTAGTAAACTGAAAATTCTATTATAAAAATGCATTGATTTTTATCTGTTTTTCTGACTTGAAACAAAATGGGTATCCTAACATTTTAAAGTTATCGAAATTCACTTTTTTTCTAATAATGCACATGGGAAAAAATTTGGAGGTCCCAAATAGATAGAATCTCTTCATGCATGAGCATGCAAAACCACTTTTAGCCTATCTCTTCGATCCAATTCGTGGGCTTCAGATGGCAGAGAAAGGGATAAATTCAATGCATTTCAATGATAGAATGTTCAGTTTAGGCCACTACTTTAGAATCCAGGTGTAAAATAGACCTAAGCCCATAGGCCGACAAGTTGTGCAGAGGCAAGACTCCCAAAGCAGCCTGTGTGTTTCTTTGCCTACTATTTCATAGTTTGTACCACATTCGATTTAACCAGCATGATAACCAACCTCATTTCCGCACAAAAGCCACTTTAACTCAATGGAGGTGTAAAGTCTGTTTAGGTCTATTGCCTCAAACGCTGGAGGAGTGTTGCTTTTAATAAAGCCATGGTAGACTACCAGGACAGTAATTATCTAATTCGATCATTTTTGTTCACAGCTCCATCAGGTTAATGGCTGGAAAACTGTTACTGTTCAATCCATCTGGTGACAAACACACTGTTTTTTGTGCATTTAAACTGCAATTTGTGGTGCTATGGCACAATCTCCCAGTGTAAAAAGATGATCTTGGATGCAAATTCCTAGATTAATAGCCTACAGAAGAATATAGCGTACCCTATGTCATCAACTAACAAATCTGTTATTTTTATTGTATAGACTTTGCAACTTCAGTCAAGTTTAAAAGGAGGATACTAATGGTCTAATCAGACTCAATAATCTATGAAAGCTAGGCCTAATAATTAAGGTGAAAAATGTAGCATATATCCATATTTGGCGTGCACCTGAGTGGAATTGATATGTCTAACATATTTGACATATTTGTGTATGCTGTTTGTGTCTTCTGTACTTGTTTTCTTTACGCTCATTTACAGTATATTTAGGCTACATTTGGTTATTGACCAAATCTAATAGGCCAACCTTTTTGCTAAGTGTGCCTCTGTTTGTGTGAAAATGTGAACTAATGGGATCAAGTGTTAAGCTACAAAATTGTGCTCCTGGGAATTACCTAAAACACAGGAAATATGAAATACAAACTAATAAAGCCTATAGCCAATGACAGTGCTGTGTCAGTCTTAATGCGTTAATGGTCATAATAGACTAGATTTCTTGCTCATTATACAGATACAAATCATTACCCCACTGCCTGCAGCCACAAGAAGAGTGCTTTTAAACCAACTCGTTTGACTTCTTGATCATAGATGGCTTCAGAATCATTGTTTATTATTAATTTACATACATTTAGTGTGCCTCAACCTTCAGTTTCTCACGTAGCCAAAACAGATAAGGACCAGAGCTTAAAATGCATGTTTAATCGGCTTGTTCGACAGCAACATCGATTAGCTTATACCCAGACAAGAAACAAATGACAAGTCTATTGATAAACACTGCTGATTTTGTTAATTAGGAAGCAATCAACTATGACAGACATAGTCAGTCATTATCTAAGTTTGCAGAAAAGACAAACAACAAAGTAAGCTTAAACTACAGGATAGTGAAATCCTCCCTGAATCTGTTGTTTGTTAAGATCATCATACGAAAAACCCTTTATTATTTCAAGACATTAACTTTTTTTTTTTAAGATATTTTTTGGGCTTTTTGCCTTTAATCAGATAGGACAGTGTAGAGATGGACAGGAAACAAGTGGGAGAGAGAGATGGGGTGGGGTGGGGTCGGGAAATGACCCCGGGTCGGAATCAAATCCAGGTCCCCAGAGTAATGGTCTGACGCTATAGCCACTGAGCCACGGCGCCCCCTGACATTAAATTGATTTTTAACTCAGCCATTCTTCAATGCAATCAGTGTAAACTTTTTGAACATGAGGCCATCTTATATGTACAACACCATCAAATTCACATTGCACCAAGTCACTCCGCAGGTCAAGGGTTTTCAAGCCAAAGACATCTTTGAGGTACCACTGAAAAAAACACAGCATTATTAATATAAAACTGCATTAAAAGTGACATTTTCAATTTGAAGAGAATAACACTTTGTGCTTGGCTTTCACAAAAAAAATACAATTTCAACTAGGCCTAATTAAATAAACATAGCCTATTTAAATTAATCAACAATGTAGGCCTACTCTTAAATTTCAATTATTGACAAAATTGATTCCAAGTGTTGTTCCACTGTATCATACCACATGGCTTGCTACTCTTTTAGAACATCTGCATCACTGGGAAGAAGGCTATTTTGCTCATCTATTGGGCCTTGTTTTGCTCATCTAATGCAGTAGTCATCAATGACAGTAACTTACATCAAAACATAAAAAGTGATTCATGGGCCTACTGTATGTGAAAAAATAACACAATAACACAACTCACCTCTCTATTCCTCATGTCAACAACGTTTTCCTTATCATCGTAGAAACCAAAAATACTGAAATAGAAGACAGATCCTTATACATTTTCACATTTACAGAATGCTATGTGACATTATTAACACACACACTGCACCATCTCTCTCTCTCTCTCTCTCTCTCTCTCTCTCTCACACACACACACACACACAACGCTACTCCATATGTAAAAAAATTGAGACCTGGATTGCCAAGGTGTGATTAGTCCATCGTCATGACCTCCAATCATAACCAACTTTTTTATTCTTAGAAAGTTGTTTTTCCAAGCTATTGAAAGGCAGACCAATCGTTACAAACATTTTCAAAAATACATCACCAGACTGTAATTCTGAACACATTGTCATGAACCACTTGCAGTGCACTTATAATTGACATTTGTACTGAGAATTCAAAGAATGTGATGTCTAAGTTCAGATTATCAGTGAAGTATTTGTCAAGTTAAATGTTGAAGTGCTTTTTGACATGAAATCACAAAATGGGTGGGCCACACATTCATTTCACTGTCAATATAACAAAGCCTCAGGTGCCAGACAAGGGGATGGGCACAAACCTGCCCCTGGCTGCACCTATATGACTCTTATATGACCTAGCCTATGAGCCAACTGCTAGCACAAAACACAAAACACGTCTTACAAAACACCTGTCCTTGTATTTCATAACATTGAGACAAGTCAAGAAAGAAGAAAAACGGTACTTGTAATATTGCTATGGGCTCTGTCTCCATTTAGTAAGGCCAAGTATGTATTGCCTCTCATGAACAGCTTCTGATGATGTGGGTCTGAAAAAAATATTATGGTTAAATGTGATTGTAATAGTCAAAATTATTTGCATGTAAAGATGAATTAAATTTGTATAAAAGATCTGCAGTGTGATGAAAATTCAACCTAAAACAAAATGAATGGTCATCATTCAGTTAGCGTTAGCTGACAGATCACTATGTGGTCTATGTTGTTCCAATTTCTTTCATTCCATTAGAGAGCACTCTGCAAGCCCATACTAGTTATATTTCATTTCATTTCACTCTGCAAAGCAGCATGGTGACCATGACCGCTTTTTCTCCCCTGCTTTAGGTATCCAATCACAGGAACAAAAAGGGACTATAGCACAGCGTCCAATATCATTTTACGTCACCTGGTTGCACTGGGATTGGCTCTGAGCTACGTACAGACGCTATGACAGGTAATGGCTGCCGAGGTGTCCCAATATAAGAAAAATAATGGACGAGGCGAAGACGAAGAACAGCCCGACGGCAGCCATTATTTTTCTTATATCGGGACACCTCGAAGGCCGTTATCCCGCTTATCACCCAGTTGCAACTAAAACGTATAGAAGCAAGTGGTTAAAACATAAAAAAACATGTGGCTCCGTTTTGAAAGAAGTTATCCTGTTCGGTTGGGGTACTATTTTCATATGAAAGAAGATCCACAAGGCTGCATTCTAAAGAGCATTGATAAAGAACGCTGGTGAAACTTTACAATGCCTCAGGTGTCCTGTTGTCGAGAATTAACGGACACCCGACAGCCAATCAGAAAACAGTATTCCATTTCACCGGGTGATAAACAGTCATATAGTGCCAAACTGGGGGCGCAGACACATGACAGGCGGGGCACGAGACATCACTTTGCGATCAACCGACGGCCACACCATGAATTCACAGCTATTCGTCAGATATGTGCATATGCCAGTAAATTGAGCTTTCCAGCGGTGTTATTTGCTAGTTGCTGTGATGAGGGGTTCAAGAGAAATTAGGCTTCAAAGTAGTGACATGAAAATTCTAACATTGACTAAAAATCCAATGTATTCTTTACGGAGATATTGTGCGCAAATTGAGCCAGATGGGGCGTGAAAAATCTCTGCCTTCCAGTGGGGAATGACAGAAAAAGTTTGAGAACCACTGATGTAGGCTAAGTTCAATCTCATCTCAGTCAACCTATATGAAATGATCTTTAGTGCCATACAAGCCGAATAGTAAATGAGCAACTAACTCTAACCAAATGGGGCACAGATGCCCACTGTTTGGTTTTCCTATGCCCCATTCAGTCAACAATAACAGATTTCTTCTGAAAGATTAATCTACTGCCATTAACTGGAACTAGTTCCTCATTTACAAATAGATGATTTTGAAACAAAGTTCTTTATGTTATGTCATTTTTCAATTTGCCAATAGGGCTAAGCCTATATTGTATTATTATTACCATACTGGGCAATCTTTTTACAAGGTATCAATAACGGTGCATCGCACTGTATGTAAAATCAGTTATCTTTCAATTATATGCATTATTTGTGTTACATATATTTTTACAAGTATAGTTTTCCTTATTATTTATTCCAGTCTTTAAAAGTAAATTTCAGTCCTGATTTGCCTCCTTAATGATCAGACTTACCATTCCAGTAATTACATACAGATAGCATCTGTCCAACTGCAGTATAGCAGAATAGATAGAGCGTTTCCTTTAAGCCAGACCACCAATGTGTGGAGTTGATACCTAGGTAGGACATAAATAACATGATTCTTTACTGTATACCTGTTAACTAACGGATCATTTGAAGAATATGATAAACATGAAGGCCTACTGACCGCCATACTGCCCTGCCAGAGGAGCAGACAGAAAAATTGCTGAGTGTACATTGTGGTCATCAACTGTAGCGAGAAGCCCTCTACAAATCATGCCACCTAGAACAACAGAAATAGCCTGGCTGACTTGAGCGCAAAATTTCCCAGTGCAGCGATGAGAAGAATGGGCAGGCCCAGGCTGCAGCAGAAACACATTCTGAGACAATCTGATCAGGAATACTAAATGAATAGCCTACAACAGCACAAAAAATAAAGAAGTAACCTTGAGAGTAACAGATGAGATGGACTCCATCTGGAGAACTTTGCATTATGGGATAGATGACTTTCTTAAAGCCCTCCACCTGTTTCCACAGAGGCAGCAGACTGTCCTCCTCATTGTACAGGTCAACGGCTATGGTTCTTGTGCCAGGGTGGGACTGGAACATGTGAATAGAATGTGTGCAGTCAGAATGACAGACCATATCCTTGCAATGAAATTGCAATTGTCAGATTGACTGGCAAAATCCTGTTTTATATCCAAATCATTATAAGACCGTTTAAAAGGGGGGAAATATAAATATTTTGGAAGATTTTTCTTTTCTAGAAACTTAATTGTAGAGAGAATTCTATTGTGAAATAACATTCAAACTCAACAGAAACAATGCAATGTGCAACTAAACAGGTAGGTGCAAAAATGGAGTAAAAGAATTGGGTAGAACTTCAGTGTAGACACTAAACTACAAGTAGAAAAGAAAATAATATTTAATAAACAATATTAACCTATCAACTGATATGGAGTTTTATTTGAAATGCCTATAGGCCTAGCACTCTATTGCAAAATTAATTCAATTTATTAGTAGAGCGCCAAATACACAAATACATTTGTCTCTCTGTGCTAGTACGGGGAGCACAACACGACAGTCACAATATCCATGGGTTTTCAGGCATACTTGAAATGTTCAGTAATTTGTTCAGGGTTAGAGAGCATCATGTCATAATTTATAGGTCTAAATAACCTCCTGCTCTTACCTCGGAGATGAAGTTAATCAAACTGCTGAATTGTCCAGGTCCATCCAAAAGTCCATGTACCAATATGACTGGCTTATATCCAGCTGTAACTGTCACATATGCACTGAGTAAAATTGAGCACAGAGAAAAGTTTAGCAGTATGGTTTTCATGTTTGGTTGACAGAATTATTTGTCATGCACAGAAACTGAAGAGAATGCAGTGTGTGTTGAAATAGTAGCTCTCTTAACCCTCTCTGGCCCTATTTTACCTGTCACGTGACATGACACAACAACCAATACTTCCTCATTTCTAGTGGAATCGAGAGCTTGAAATCTTTAGATAGATTCATTTCTCACATCCTTTATGCTTTTTTTTTTTTTTTTTAATTTATGCTGACTGTAAGTTTCAAGTTCAAGTTTATTGTAAAGGGTACCAAGTACAATGAAATTCATCTGGGGTGCATTCAAGATGCATGAACCGAAGCAACACGATTTCTTCAACAGAAACAAAGGTTAACTGAACACCATGTTGCTTGCGCAAGCACAGCCAATAGTGTCAGCACTTGCATTTGCTTTGTATTTTTATCCAAGCCTGATACAATTCATATAAATATGGGGAGTACTTTGTTTTCAACTCTTCACTTATATTCCAACTGGAGGTGAGCAAGGTGCTGCCTGTATTAATTAATGCAGCTGGTTTCTGATAGACCTCAATGCTGATAGGAGGACTTCTCTAACACACCCAGCAAACAGGAGCAAACAATCTTGAAGGCATGTTGCAAAACGTGGCCAAACACTTTGTTCAATCAGTAAACCGTAGCAAAGTGTTTCACTGGCCAGGATGACTTTTCTGACACACCCAGGGGCGCTGCTAGAAATTTTGGGCCCTATGACAAAAAAAAAAAATTGGGCCCCTCAAATATTGATTTTAATAAAAGAATTTTCTCTGGGCCCCCCTATCTGTGCTGGGCCCTTAGAATCATCCTAACTTGAGGTGAAGTGTTGATGGGAGAAAAAATACAGAGAAAATGTGATACAACACAGACTGAATAGTGAACTTGCAACCAACACTAACACAACACTAATCACTGCTTTGTAAGACTAGGGCGGATTTGATGGATATAAACGCATTTTAAATGGGCGACTCAAACAAACACTGTTAATCCAAGACTCCTGTTCACCATATGAAGTCTATAACTCAGCTAATTCAAACTTTCTCAGTTTCATACTTGAGGCACATAGAAGTTTTAATAAGGCTAGGTTAAGCTGGCTAGTGGTATATTTCAGTGATGCGCGGGTACACGTTTGAACCAACCACACCCGACCGACGTTCTCAACTAGACCGACCGCAACTCGGACCGCAAAACTTGGATCGCAGAACTCCGGTCCGAAACCCGCTTCCACCCGCTTGTTTAAAAAAAATATCTATGCTTTTGACTGCCCTTAGTCTCATTTTGGCAACATAAAATGTATATATGACCCGAGTATGCATAGCCTACAAACTGAGGTCAATGGCATTGTTCAGCATTTCACCTGGTGCATTTAAACTAGGCCTACATTTTTTTAAAAAATCCACCATTCATGCAGAAGTCAGGCTTATATAGCTTATCATTTAAAATGCATATCGTAAAGAAGGACGTAAAGAAGGATGAAGGGTGCCAAATCGTCTATCACAAGCAAGTAGCCCAGAACATTAACACAACATGAAAGTGCAAGCTGCAAGGTAGGCTACAAGGTGGAAATGGTCAAACCAAACAGGGGACGGACCATTGGTCCGACATACCATTAGTCCGAAATCTCATTAGTCCGAAAATGAACCATTGAATAGAGATACCATTAGTCAGACATACCATTAGTCCGAAAAAAACAGGCCCATTGGTCCGAAATCCCATTAGTCCGACCATACACAGTAGAGATGGATGGATGACTTGTAATGAAAGACGCAAAATTCGTGGAACAAAGGAGACGTCTTTTTTGTAGCATCGTGTGTCTAAAGAGGTGGAAATGTGCTGGCCTGTTGTAACAATCAAGGGGTTCTTTTCAATGACTAAATATGAATGCAATAAACAGATAATTCTGAGAATAAAGTACAAGGTAGGCTACAAATCTGAGTGCGTCTCTTAATTACAGGCTATGAAACGATGTCCCTTTCTTCGGTTTAACAGTAAAGGAGGATACACATGAAACAATAACCCAGGTCGCGCACAGCGGCGCTATTCACACACAATTAAATGTCCCAAACAATCCCAGGCATTGCAATTCCCCCTTTCATTCAGTCCTGAAAATAAACCTACAAGTCCAAACTAAACGAAAGATGTCCTGTATTTTGCCAGGACCACGCACAAGAGTCAATAATCCAATCCAGGAAAGCGAGAGGGCCGCTGCCGACAAAACTTTGTCTGCGATATAGCAAACCAAAAATATAATCCACAGAAAAAAAGGAAAAATGGGATTGCTGTCTCTGCTAGGTCAAGCAATATGAAAACACAGAAGAACAATACATTTTACCAAATCTGGTGAATGAGTCCACCCAGCAGTCCGCGAAGGAAAATACGTTTTCTCGTGAAAATACGTTTTCTCAGTAGTCTACATTGTTTTTAGTTTCAAACTCAGAAAACATATCCAAACACTACTTGCCACAGCACTGAGTACGGGGTCATCCCTATGTTCCCCAGGTCCTATGTTCCCAGTTGCTTCCATGCAGCCGCACGGCAAGGCGCAGGTTGTTGCTGCTCCGTGCCCACACTTTGTGATGAGGGAAGGAGAGGGGGTGTCGCGAACTGAAGTTCTTTGAACAGAGGCGCAGTGCGGAGCCCAGTGCGATATAGTCACGTTTAATTGATTTAAATGATTTAATTGAGATACTTAAGTCTTGTATGTAACAGTAGCTGCTTGAGAAGACAGTGGCAATCAGCCTAATGACAATTGTATGTTTGCAGTCAACTTGACTGAAGAGTCTGACACACAGCAAAAGCACACACACAGGGATTAAGTAAAGCATTGACAGTCATGGCCGTATACAGCATTTTGAAATTACGAGGTCCTAAATGCGCGCACAGCGCGCCGAAAATTTTTCAACATAAGAGATCTACTGAAATTTTTAATTCTTAAAAATGCAATGGTAGGAGCACATCATGATAGACTTTTTTTCTGATGGAAACACAGAAATCATACCCACTGAAAGTCAATGAGACACAGCTCCTCCTTCCTTCCTAATAGGCTACATAACTGAGCAATGCTGAATATTCAGCTGTATCTTTTTAGCACAGAATTCTTTAGGCTATTTATGATTTTGTGACAACAGTGTAACCTGCCACTGATTGTGTTTGGAAAAAATATCATTTACTTCAGTGAATGATTTAAATGCTCCAATTATTTAGTCTACAATAATGTGCTCCCACCACAGATTACAGTTTTAAAAATTGTGTTCATTTCACAGGTTTCAATTCTCTGCAAATTATAGGTCTATATTATAATGTGTGATGATCTAGCAAGTTCAGCCTTTAACACTATAAAGACATACCTTGCCTAAATATAGGCGATATTTACACTGAAATTAAACCCTCTCAATCTCTAGCAAGTACGTTACCAATGATACCAATGGGTAGATCTGATTGTTTAGTTTTAATTAGATCAGGTTTACCAAATAGGCTACCTCGATTGTAAGAGGTATCATGCCCATATAAAGCTTCCGAAAGACAATGAAGCAAAACCGGAGATATGTTTTGCGGCACTAACGCGCGCAAAGGGATTAATTAAGAATGTTTAACTTATTTTCGGCTCGAAAAATTAGGTGTCCTTTATTGTAGCTACGCCCATGTTGACAGTCCTTAATGTCTTCACTGCTGGGGAAAAAAAGGCTGCTGCAGAAGTGCGCTGGTTTAAGCAGTGAATAACACAATACCAGCGGTCTATTCGGCACTAATTCCTAAGTTTTACCACATTATAAATCAAACAAGGTTAATATCTTAACGAAAAAATCTACTGGAAACAACAAGTAGCCTAAACTTTGAGAAGTTGTAAGGATAAGGAAACGTCGGGTGGCCGCTGCAGAAAGCAGCCGCTTTTAAGAGTATCCTAAATCAGCACAAAAACAAACAACCATGTCCCAAAAGTTGAATGCACTAATTTCTCCAAAATCAAAGTATATGGATATCATGTCTGATCGCGGTAGCCTAGGCTATAGATTGGCTACCAAACGAAAAGGACAAGTCAAGTATGAGAGATTTTGAGCAAAAGACGTCTCCAGATTGGCCTTGCACTGAAAAAAAGTCTGTCAGATCTACATGAAAAAAATATGTACATCGGTTGCGCGTGATATTAGCATGTTTTTCAGACAACATATAGTCATGTAAGTTACGTATGATTCTGTCTTGCAGAAGAAACATGATTTTTTCATATAAATCTACCATTTTTATTTTATGCTTAGCTTATATGTTTATACCATGATAAAACAACATATTATCATGTAAGTGAAGTATGATTCTATTTTGTAGAATGAACATGATTTTTTCATATAAATCTACCATTTTTATTTTATGCTTATTTTATATGATTACACCATGATAAAATAACATATATTATTCTTTTTTAAATTGTAATGCACTCTAAAAACAGATTAGCTAAATCAACCAGGATTTTAGTCATTTTTAACCAATGTCATTGATTAATATGTGTCCAAACCACTACCACTAGCTTGTTTACATTAACCAACAGATTGTGTAATATGTGTAACTAGTCAAACATTGTTAAAAATGTGAATTATGTAATCAAAACATTGTTCAAAACATGAATTTATTAACTTTCCAGCATCTTACACATACTTTAAAGTCTCAAGGTACAACAATGAAGACAAGAGGATAACAATGAATTATATTTAGGCCACAGAGCATTCACAAAATCATGCTGCAAAAGGTTGACGTAAGGTTCTCTCTCGCTGTGCGGTCTCCCAAAATCTTAATTGAGACTCAAATCAGTCTGTGAAGAGCAAAACCAATACAACCCATTACATACATTTTGTCAATTTTGTCAATGTTTGTTTCAGTAACATCAATATTATCACTACAAATGAATCAACAATACCTTTACTAATGGTAGTTTCTTTGCAATTAGCAAAATTTTATTAATTGATGCTCAAAGGAAATTTGCTTATTTTCTTTCTTAGTTAGGTGTAGCATACCTTCACTTATTTCAGATTCTGTAGAACCGAGGTCCTTGGCAATATTTTTCAGCAATCCCTCTGTGAGATAGAGAAAGCTTATGTCCGACAAGTAAAGAAAGAGAGAGAAAACAACTATATCTACAGGACAAATTAAAATCGATATTCAAACTTGTCCAACATTTTGGATACAAGATATTCACCCTTATCCAACAATTTAGATTCAGGTAGGCTTTCAAGTTGCAAAATAAAATCAGTTTACAGGCATGAAATCAGAAAGATTTCCTCACCTGAACTCTCAGCTTGGTAGGCTACTTGGCACTTGAATCAGAGACAAGCTTTACTCATCCATCTAAACATGGGAAAAAAGAATATTGCATAAACTTATCTGATAAGAGTCAAAGCAAAAACATCTCAGCCCTCTTTGTCCCAGTCTCAGTTGCAAAGTTCCCAGATTACAGACATCAATTCATCTGTTGGCCTTGTATTACACTTGCATTTGCAGAACTGTCCAAGTCAGCCCCATGTTAAGTTGAATGAGTCACCTACCTTAGCTTAGCTAGCCCCGACATCCACTTAACTTTTCAAGTAACTACATCTAAAGCTGATTAACATTAGCCAATTTCAGAGTTGAAGTCAACCAAACTTGTGTTCGGTAAGTTCACACGATCATGTGAACTTATGTCCTCAGATAGGCTATGTCAAATGCATGCTGACAAGGATGCATTGTTAGCCAAGCTAACATTTCTGAACATTAACTTTAGTTAGCCAATTAATCAACATTAGTCACTGAAGCAATGTATCTACAGCATATCCAACTCTGTACAATTTTACAAAGGTTTAATCATTTTTACCTTGCATTTAAGTCCACAAATCTTGAAGTATCTTCCACAGACTGAACCACACTGGACATTCCATCTCCACATGAGGAATTAAAAAAGATGGCCGTCGAGTCGGTTGCTGCTACTGTTTGGCAGTGGGCGGAGATTTAAATTTCAAACCAAACATAACTATTTCTTTTACTCTGAACATGATTTAATCTTAAAGATTGTGCATCTCCCAAGACTATTCAAGAATAGAATAGTTCTACATGATTTATACATGTTTAGAGAAGGAACATGAAATAATAATGTTTTATATACTAATTAAATACATAGAAAACCAACAACCCCTCTTTTCCCGTTTTTTCAGTGTGGAGTTGCGCGTAATTGGACATAAACTTTACCACTATATCTTACTTGCGGACCACTATAGTATGGTTGGTTAGAACATTACAGAACAAATAAATAAAATATAATAGCCTATTCATTCAACTGTCCAATCTCAAGCAGGCTATCCAAATCTGCTTTCTGCATAATGCAGGCAACAGAGAGATGGTGCGAAACTCCGCAGGTTGTATAAGCTACCTACGAAATGTGCACTCGCAAGCATATCCCATGCAATAGGACCCGTTTCTTCCAGGACAAACTCTTTGTGATCATTATGTTTAATTACCAATTATGAGTTTTGAAACATAACGGAATTCACACAGAGTGTCACGTCAGTCTAACAAAAACAATGACAGACGGAGTTTTTAGGAAATAGACCGCAGTCTGGATTTATTCAATGGTTAATTAAATAAAAGCATTAGCAGAGAGTGGGGTAGGGGATGCGTGCGTGGCAGTTGCACGGGCAACCAAGGTTCGCATTCCCTAAATTGCGACAATTATCTATCAGCCGTGGATGTGTTTTTTTGTGTGTGTGTGTGCAAATGAACATCAAACTGCTTCAGTCTAAAAACTTCCTACTACAAAACCCATCACAAATTAGCATTCAAAATGAGGAGGACACACACAATATGCCCACACGCATTCACTCACACACAGAGGAGCGAGAACAGCTCAACACTGACAAGTAGCGTCAATATTTTGGTCATTAATTCCTAGCCCCCTTACAAGCCATTCATGCATCTCTACATGTGTATTTTCGGACTAATGGGATGTCGGAACAATGGGCTTCTTTTTTTCGGACTAATGGTATGTCTGACTAATGGGATCTCTCCTCAATGGCTCATTTTCGGACTAATGGGATGTCGGACTAATGGGATGTCGGACTTATGATACGGAACCAAATAAACAAGTAGCCCACGGAACATTAACACAAAATATGACAGTGCACGCAGCATAATGCGCTCAATTGCATTCAATCATAATGCATTCTGCATTCAAAATAATAATAAGGTAAATGGCATAGGCTACATTATTATTATTTTTTTTTTTTTGCTTTACGCGCGCTGTGGAGAAATAAGATTGAATCGACAGTGTCAGGGTGAAGACGATTTCTTATCACTTCTATGACACGGCCTGCAGAGCTGAATGTGCGCTCAATGGCTGTGGTATATTTGTAAAAAACAAACATTTTATTTGATTGTGGATAGAAACTAAAAGTTAAGCATACTTTGAATTGGAACGGAAGATGTCAAAATTGACACACCATTTTTACTGCTTGAGTTTTCATCTGATGGGTCATTAGGCAGATTTGTTTTAGGGTATGAGAAGTTATCTGGTCATCTGTGCCCTACGATAACAATGTAGTTCAGTTACTGAACCTAACCTAACCTAAGTAGTTCAGTTACTGAACCTAACTAACAAGCTTTGTCCAGTTCCCAACTGTAATAAACAAACACACTAACCAGAATGTTTTTGAGAAAATTGTAGCCTTACATTGTTTATTATACAGTACATACCATTAACTGATTTCAAGTAGGCTATTTATGATTTTACAGCTTCACAAACCAAATTTGACAGATTTTATTTCCAACAAAAATACAAGACATTCTGAGATTGATCTTGATGACTTGGTCTGCATGTGTTGGTCATAAATATTTTAGCCCTACTGTTTAAAGCAGTACCAGGCAAGCTACAATCCTCCCTACAAGTGCCAATTTTCTTAAAAAAATGTAACAGCATTGTATGGTTTCACAAATCTATGTGGATTTCTTTGTAAACAAAAGAACCAGCCAAATTCTTGTGTTATTTGGCCTAGAAATCTAACAACTTCAGTTTCATTCACTTCATTTAACATCTGTGTTTTCAAACTGCTCATGCTTTCAGTTGTGTGATTATGTGAGAGGGTGCTGAAAAAATGAACCATTGAACTGAATGAATTGAAAATTGTTGCCTGCTATCCCTTTTTAAAATCCTTTAAAATGCCAGCTGACAGCACACTCTTAGAAATCATGTACACCAAAGTAATAGCCCTTAAGATTTGATCTTTAGCAGAATGTGATTTAAAAAAATAAGGGAGAAGGACAATTTAAACACTTGCCATTGCAGCTAGTAAGCATTAATAGAGTGGTGCACTATCCATTCAGGTTTATGTATTCCTGTAGACTAACAGGGTCCACATCAGATTTTTCTAGAAATAATAGATCATTGGTTAGGGGAAACAACATTATCTTGAAGTAGTATTTCATTCATTCTGAATATGGCTAATCTTAACCGAATAGTTTCAAAACATCTGTTGTATGGTGGTTGTGTGATCTAGCCTGACATAGCCCGCCCATAATACGAATGTTCATCCATATTCATGGTCTGGGGACGGTCTTCATGGGCGGGTTTACATCGGTAGAGAGACAACCGACAATAAGCGAAGCTGATTAGACGAGCTGTCCAATCGTTTCAAACCAGAAGCGAATGCCCTCCCCCCGGCCCTATAATCACGTCAGGTTAAAGAACCTCCAGACGATGAATACGGATGAACAGCAGTATTATGGGCGGGCTATGTCAGGCTATGTGTGATCACCTACTTAACTGAAAGGTTAAATTGCTTTAAGCACAGCCCACCAGTCTCACCGGTTTCATGTCAGATGCGCAGCCCCATCTACTATATCCAACATCTACTGGACAATCAGACAATTTTGAGTATTTGTAAGCTACATTAATCTACCAACATATTTTACAAATACAGCGCATGATGCATAATGTTTTAGACAGAAAAGTCAAGTTGAAGCAGAACCCTACTCTTTAATGTACTACATACTGTATCTGCATGCCTGCTAGTGGAGGTGAAGATTTAAGTTAGCCACTCAGCTATGCTTTCATTGTACACGGTGTAGTTGGAATGCCATTTGGTATGCAAGACACCAGAATGGATGTATTCCTTCAGGTCTCCTCTCACATGCAGCGTCTTCAGCCCAAACACATCTTTCACAAACCACTGCAAGCACATTGGAGAAATCAAGACAATC
The DNA here is from genome assembly GCA_027497455.2 of Sardinella longiceps. Lineage (NCBI taxonomy): Eukaryota > Metazoa > Chordata > Actinopteri > Clupeiformes > Clupeidae > Sardinella > Sardinella longiceps. The sequence goes on along the minus strand of JAODXP020000023.1, from coordinate 32,199,947 downwards.
AGTAACAATACTTAGTTTGGCTTGTATGAATAAGTAATACATATTATTAATGAATACCAGTAGTCAATACAAAAATAACATCATCTAGTATATTTATCAATTTCTATAAATCCATCTGTGTTACACACTGGTTTGTGTATACTCCTTTATGTGTTTAAAATGCTTCTTACGTCCTGGTCTTTCATTCCAACCATGTTGTCATTCTTGTCATAGAAACCAAACAGACTACAGAAGAAGGAGAGGTTTATGAGAGTGTGCTGTTCATCTTATAAAACCACCATAAACACATGCAAAATACAACCTACACTCTGAACCCAGAATTTTAATGGAATTATCCAGAGTGAATCAACACGTAGCCCTGCTGTTTGACATTGCTAAGTGGTCAGTATTTGGTCATTGTCACATCTATCAATAGCACTTAGCAATTTGAAACAGCAGGGCTACGTGCCGATTCACTCAGAATAATTGCTTTGATTTGCCAATCTACAACCAGCAGAGGGCATGTGAAGGAGAGAGAGAGAGAGAGAGAGAGAGAGAGAGAGAGAGAGAGAGAGAGAGAGAGAGGCTGGACTGGGACCTAAAAATGGCCAAGGCAGTTTTGCCATGGCCGTGCCGGCCCACCATGAGGTTATTCAAAAATAACTTCATGGCAGGCTAAAATAAAACACTGTAAGTTAGACAACATTGCATAAACATGAGAGATTTAATTGGACTAGCTCAATATCCTTCAAGAAAAGTAAAAGAAAAGTACATGAGTACATAAGTAAATTATGACAGCCCCGGCCCATAAATGACCATTGGCCCACTGGGCAATGCCCTGTAAGCCCTATAGCCAGTCCATGCGTGAATGTGGCTGTGTGTGTATGTGTGTGTACAACAGTTCCCTAGAGCTGATGGCTACGACGTACCCACTGAGCGAATCAATTTGCTACCACTGGGGTACGTCTAGAGTTCTAGGCTATGTGGGCCTACACTGTATGTGAGTGGACAGTGAAATTATAATTCCATTTGAGATGAATAAATCTCTTTTTTTTTTTTTACAATAGTTAACTGTAGGCCTGGCCTAACTATAATTTTGTACTCCAAATATTTTAGTGTGATGACATCATCAATCCAAGATGGTGCACTTAAGATATTTCCTGCCTGAGTTCAAGCTGACAAAATGCTGCAACACTTTTTATACGTCATCCATAGGGATGAATGGGAACCATAGCAAAGCGTTTCCAAACAACGTTGCGACCACTGAACTTGATCCGGAAGGAAAAAATATCAATATGTTTAGGACACTTCAGAAAAGTCTGTGTTAAATTAAAAATCTAGAATCAAGTTACTATCCTCGTATGTGGACATACATAGCGCAGTCAAATGATAAAAAAAAATATATTCTATGTGTAATATGAATTTAACCTGTAGGTTATTATTTATTCAGAGATACATTTTTTGTTTCATGCTCATTAAGCCTATGATGTGTGTGTGTCTTCCAAAAAGAAAAAGAAAAATACACTCAAGATGTTAGCAAGCTAACTATCCAAATATGAAGGATACAAGGATACAAATATGGTCTTACATCACACTGACAAAAGGCATGTTTTTTGACGTGTTGTGTTGCAGCATTAAAAATTGTTTCAATGTTTGCACATCACAAGCAGCTGGCACAAATTCTTTTGGCTGCTGAATTTAGAATGGCTGTGTCACAATGTACTGATGAGAACAATTGCGACTAAGTGCAATAAAACCAGACTTTAAAACTGTAGCATTGTAAAGATATGGAGATGCACAAATATCATAAAATACTAATGATTGAAGAGATAGAATCTTGCATCAGCTTCAGTCACTAGATGGCACTACATCACAACTGACTGATGGCTGGAATGACACCACAAAACACAAAATCTGGAGGCATGGGCTAACACAAAACCTTTGTGATCTTGTATCATTCTGGGGTGATTCAACAATATTTTTTCAGCTTTGTACATGGAGGGTGATAATTGTAGTGCTACATGTGTGCCAAATTTCATGTTGGGGCAACACCTCTCTCTCAGTCTAACTCCGAAGTATAAAGTGAAGAATCAAAATGATGACTAAACAGAGGCTGACCTGGACTGCCATGGCGTAATTACTCCATCATCAGGGCCTCCAATCAGTACCAGTCTTTTGATGCGTAAGAAGTTTTCACGCCACCCTGGCAAAGATAATGGTGTTAAAACATACACTGGAGAGGGCCTTTAAGTCAGGTCCCTTGAAATTCACTAAAAATACTGGAGACACAGACAAATGAAGAAACAACTATAGGAGAAATGTCAAAAATGCCTACACTCTGTGTTGTCAAGATGTCTTCTGAAGTTGGCATGCAAATCAACACAGGCCAGGCTCTCTCATCTATACGTCCTATAGCTGCTTTAAATTCCTATCAATGTATAAAATGAAATCTGTATTTTACTTGTACTGTTCTGGTTTGCAGTCTCTCCATTCAGCTGAGCGAGGAAACTACTAGTTCTCAAATATCTCTCTCTCTGATGTGGGTCTGGGGAAGACAAAAGGTGCAGATATTAGATTGATACACAAACTCTAATGATCCAACCTATAATGACCTGCACTCATTTTACACTCATAAGGTACACTAGATGTACAGTAGGCAGTTTGAGAGAAAGGCAGAGGATGGCAGAGAATGCTCAGAAGAATTTTTATTATTCTCTAATAAGCTACTTAGAAACAATTGAGTGAAACAAAAATGAAATATTATATAATAAATTTGGCAAGAAAACAAAAGGCAGCAAAGCATCTAACCACCACCTATTTTTTGTCTAAAGTTGGCCATACAGTAATCCTTAAAATGATTCATTATTTTCAATGCATCTTTTTAAAATTCCATCAACACAGTTTTTTTTGTCAGTAAATTAATATCATTTGTGTGACTGTCAAATTAAATATCAAATGTTGCCTGTCAAAATCATGTCAGAACTGCATTGATAGAAATGACAGTTCTTGTGGTGGTGAATAGCCTATGCATAGGCCAACACTCCAGCAAACACTGAAGCAAGGTGGATCTAAATCAACAGCCACTAAAGATGTGCAGGCTAACTCACAGTGTGTAGACTGGTTCACACACTACTGTCTCACCATTCCAGTAGTTGCAGATAGAGATTCTCTGCCCCAAACGAGTGTAGCATATACGGTAGACCTCTGACTTCAATAAGTTGGGGAAAAAATGCCTTAAATAGGTTGTATCTGAAACATAGTGTTGATTGTACTGAGTGTATTGTAGGTTTTTTTAGGCTATATCTTTTTATTTTTGCAATATACTGTACATGAGTAATTCTATTAAGTGTAGTGAAGCATGTTATGCATGTAGGCAGCAGGCCTAATGTAGCCTAATGGTTTTTATGCTGCCCACCTCCATATTGTCCAGCCAAAGGTGAGGAGAGAAGGACAAGTGAGTGAACATTATGATTATCCAGTGTTGCAAGAAGACCTCGGCATACAAGACCACCTAAAAAAAATAACCAGACAGCAGCTTTGCTGATTTTAGACAATCCTTGCAAACCCCCTGAAAAATGAATATACTGTAAGACTCCGGTTTCATTGCAATTGGTTCACTCACTCAAGTCATAAAGATATTTTGTTTTTAATTGTCAGAAAAAGAGAAATAACCTTGAGAGAAGCAAATAAGATGCATTCCATCAGAGGAACTTTGCATGATGGGATAGATTGCATTCTTAAAGCCCTCAACTTGTTTCCATAGAGGTTCCAGGCTGAACAGGTGGTCATAGAGGTCAATCACTGACACATTAGTACCTGGATGGGACTATTGAGAAACAGATTTTCAATCTGATGCCAGTGATAATGCAATCGCCTGCCTGGCATTCATCTCAAAACCATTTTCAGTTTCCAGTAGTACACCTAAGTGGAAAAAGGAAGTGCAAGCTGTCTACTTTCAAGATAACTAACACCTGAGACAAAATCAGCTTTTGCCAATAATTTGCATTTGGTGGAAACAGTTTCCAGATATTCCACTGCACTGATTAAGATTCGAAGCGAAGTCCCATACATTGACATTTGCACCTGATGTAAATTAGAGCTGGTAGATTATAACGTTCACATAGCCTAAATGTCGACATTTTTTTCTTCAATTCTTACCTTGGTAATGAAATGTTTCAGATTTTCGAATTGCTTTGGGCCATCGAACAGTCCGTGGACAATAATTACTGGTTTGAATCCTTCTACGCAAGCTGTGGCAAATAAAAGCACTGAAAGTTTAAAGATGTCAAGTGGATTCATCTCAGCCCGTGTTTAGTTAGACAAGAATGAGTGAAGTGAAACGAGTGAGTGCAAAGTATGCTTATGTTTGACGGTAGCTTCCTTTTTTCGGTTTGTGCGAAAGCACCCACTTCATCTTACACATTGGCTTCATTTCTAAGAATTAGCATGTAGCCTACAGTACGTGGATAACACTGCATTTTTAATTTGTGCCGCATGTAGTAGGTCTACATTCGGAAAAGACTAACTTAAATAGCCTACTTTCAAGCGCGATATAACTTCACGGCAGGGCTGTAGGCTATTTGTTGCATGTCAATCTTGCCGCAATGATGCGTAGGCCTAATTTACGCACAAGTCTTGACCGCGGACATTTCAAAATTTCATGATTGCAGTTGTGACACTTGGGCCTACCCCGAGTAGAGATGCTGCTCACTTAACAAAACAAACCGGCATGTTAAACAGTAGGCTACAACCAGCACGTTGTAGGCTAACTGAACAAAATTATATTTTATTGGTGGTGTGTAGGCCCTTAACACTGACCGGATCCCAGAGTGTTAGTTGATAATTGCAATGTGTTCAGAAATACATCGTCACCATCTCATGCTATTGTACAATATAGGTGAGCCAACTTCAAAACAACTTCCCAACTTCAACACAATTTCCTGAAATGTGATTTTTGCATGTGGTGAAACTATGGCAGATGTTGTAGGGGTGCAGAGACACAAGCAATCGGGCTTATTGTGCATTGTGCTTCATTTGCTTAATTCAATATTTAATTTGTTAGTATGGATTGAAGATGACAAGGTCGAAAAGATTAACCACATGATAAAAAAAAAAGAAAAACCTTGAATCTCAGGAGCACTTTTTCTGCAGTTGTGCACACTGCCTCTTGCTTCAAATCTAATGCGACATGGCCTTTTCGTTGCACTCTCATTAAATTGGTCTGTCAGTCTTTACAAAAAGTCATATTAGTTACACTAGATACTCCAACAAAATTGTAATTGTAACTTGTAATTGTAACACATTACATTTCTAAAGTAACCAACCCAACACTGCTGCTTTAATTACCTATAGCTACCTGAAGAATAATATAGGGTTACTGTTCAGAATATAGGTCTGCCTACACTTCTCTCTTGTTTTTTTTTTACCCCTCCCAATTTTTTATTTTTTTTTATGTTGGGGATGGTAGACTCCACTCCAGTCCAGATGATGGCGGTAATGCTCCATAAAACCTGGTTGCTAACCGCCAGTAAACAAAAAGAAGAAGAAGAACTAGCTGCGTTTGTGAAGACAGTTAGCGTGGTTAGTGAAATAAACAACAGATTACTTTCGTCCTTGGGGAAAATATACAACGCACATTTTTCTAATTACAATGTGTAGATGCAAACGATGAGGAACTGAGTGGCCATCAACATGTCAGTCATCTCCTGATAAGTTTGATAAACCAACATAACTAATACCAGTCAGCCTCTTACAGAGTAAGTTTTACGTTAATGTTACCACACACAGGCTAGCTAGCATACACTTGCTTGGTAAAAAAATCTCAGAAATGCTGTTAAGCGGAACGAATGTACTGTAAACAAATATATTATATAACTTTGGTTTACTTTTGACCTGACATTAGCACACATATGCTCGATAAAATGTGCTGAACATTTAAATCCGAGATCTTTCAATAACGTTAGCATAACTTCCTTAAACATTGCTTGTTAAAGCGAGCTGTTAACGTCACTAATGCAGTAACGTCAGCTTAAATACGCAAAATAATGGTACATTAGGCTTATCGTGTTTAAAATATTGGATTTTTCTTGCAGCATCATGGCTGTGTATTCCATAACTTACTAGTAAAGTCTCGAGACGTTATAGGATTATCGATAACCTCCACAACACTGGAAGTAGCCCTAACGTTAATGTTTGAAGTTTTGAAAGTTGGGTGAATGCATGCTTTTGTTTTGCTCTTGTTTGTCTAACTTTGTCTTTCTTGTCTTGCCATCACGGTCAACTGTGCAGTCGTTTTGTCTTTAGCAAACCTTAGATCCATCATAGGCCAAACTTGGAACTAGTTTTACTCCACTAAAACAAAAGTTGTGCAAGCACTGTCATAATGCCCTAACATTAAAATGATACAACTTGATAACTAATGATAATATGGGTTTTGTAAACATTACCTTGTATACTATAGCCCTTTGGAAAAGCAGCATCTGTAAACTGTGGTTTTATCTGTTGTAAGTTTGTCATTAGCCTATATCTTGGATTTCCAGCCAATGTTGTCTTCTTAGGGAGGGCATCCTGAATAGGCAAATGAGTGACGCAGGATCACTAACACTTAAAACTCAAGGCTTGAATTTTAATTTTAGTTGGCATGGTCTGAAGTATACAGTTTGCTGAGGTTAATTCTGTAAAATTTCTGTTATTTTGTAGCCTGGGAGTACCCATGCTCCTTTGAGCGCTCCATTTCATTTCACTCTGCAAAGCAGCATGGTAACCATGGACGATTTTTTTTTTTGCTTGCTTTAGATTGTCTATCCCAGAGCCATCTTTCTATGGCTCTGGTCTATCCAACCATAGAACAAAAAGAGACTAGCACGGTGTTCCATTGCATTTTAGCCTACATCACGTGATTGCTCTGGTATTGCCTCTGAGCTATGATAGAAATTCGTAGTGACCAATAAACGGCTCTGGACAGTCGTAAATCACGGTTCCGCTACAAGAAAAGGAATAGATGGGTCTCCAGACTAAATATCACTTGTGATTATTCAGTTTGCGTGATAACCAGGCTAGTTATTTTGAGATGCTGCACTGTAACATTCTATGTCTATGGTCATTTCAGAGAATAAGGAATTTTGGGAGTATCATATCAAGCAAGAGATCTTCAAAAATGGCTGATTTTACACAGATTGACATTGAAATTGTGATTTTTGGGTATGTTTTTTTCTCCACATGGAAGCTGACAGTGTAATTTTTCTATTTCTCAGTTCCAATGGCTAACCTGGAACAGTGGGTGAGTGATCGCCTCCATGATATCCTGGGTCTGAGTGACAGATATGTGGCTCAGTTTATGCTTGGGCTGGTACGGAAGTCCTCAAATATTCAAGACTTTGTGGGACGCATCAAGCAGACTGGGACCATTGATGTGGACCAGAATGTTGAGAGGTTTGCACAGGAATTGTTCGATAAGGTAAGATATTTCAGTACTGTGCACGCAAAACCATCCTCCCTACTTAAAGTTAAAATATGTAAAATGCAAAAAAAACATATAATATGAAGAAACAACACGGATGTTAGGCTATATCTAGAAAGCCCTGAGTTTTCTTGATATAAATTTGTTGTTAGCATGCGAATCAACTAGCTTTGGTCCAGCTTTCCTCGAATATCTTTTTTTTTTTTTTCCCCCATGAGTGGCTGCTGTACTGATACAGTGTGAGTGAATGCAAAGTTGTTTCAGAGATCACTGCAAACTGAGAGTATTCTATGAATGTAGAGTGTAGACTCACACATTTGTTTTTGAAATCTGTGTTTTATCTTTAGGTTCCACGAAAGCAGATTGTGGAGAAGCCATCTAGAGCCCTTGAGCGGCAAGTGCAAGACATGGAGCGGAAAAATCGCACCTACACTCTGCTGGAAGACAGTGACAGTGATGGAGTGACACAAGAGAGAGGAAAGGAGAAGAAGGGGAGGGAGAAAGTAAAGGGAAAGAAGCGCAAACACTTCAGACAGAAACAAGAAGATAGCAGCTCCTCCAGTGAAGAGGAAAAGAAAAGGTCAGTTTACTTCCATCAGCTCCTCTTTAACTCTTTGATTTGATTAAAAAACATTCGTATTTGGTGAGGGTTGTGTGTGGGGGGAGGGGGGTCAGGCTGGTTGACAGCAGAACACACCACAGGGGTTCATCCCAGCTCTGTATGGTGATTTCTCCCATTGCCGAATATTCTCATCTCTATCTATTCTATCTCTTAACTATTAATGTATGTGATGCACCCCTGATATTTGGTTCACTAGCCCTAGTTACTTCCGCCAAGGAGGTTATGTTTTTTTTGCCGGCGTCTGTGTGTGTGTGTGTCTGTCTGTGTACAACATAACTTGATAAGTACTGAACGAATTTGGATTAAGTTTTCAGACAACGTGACAAGGACAAGTAAAAGTGTTTCGATTTTGGCCTTTTAAACGGCCTTCTCTGCTCAGTGCCCAACTGTTAGGTCAGACATTTCTCATGGTCATGAAATTCTGCTTCCCATCAAACACAAATACCAAATTATTTCTTACTAATCTCTGTTAATACTCCTCTAATACTACTTCCTGTTAATGCTTCTCTATGTAGCCAGGTGAGTCCCAAGCTGTCGAAAAAAGAGGACAATGAAGACCATGAGGAGGATTGGGAAAAAGAAGAGCGAGAGCGACAACAGGACCTGGAGGAAAGAGACGCTTTCGCTGAGCGGGTGAAGTTGAAAGACAAGCAGAAGACTCGGAGTGTGATGGAGAGGACGGATAAACAGGTACCGTAGAGTTTTTACTGAAGCAAAATAGTACCTCTGATTGGCATTGGAACTGCTGGACTTGAACTATTCTGTTTTGATGGTATATTCATCTACTGTGGTACAAATTCACCTGTCAGAAAGACACTAGGGGGGTCTGAAGATTCACTGATGATGTCTGTCAAACTCACTTATTCATATATTTCAATTGTTTTAAATTCTAATATTCCAACTAGTACATTATCATAAATGAAATTCTACACGCTAGTTAAGCTCTCATGTCACCGTCTGACAAAAAGGGGAAAAAGTGTAACAGCAAATGCTCTATTTTTTTTTTTTATATAGGCTTATGAGGAAGCTCAGAAAAGACTGAAGATGGCAGAGGAAGATCAGAGGAAAATGGTAAGATTGGTAATCCAAGCAGTGTCCTTGTGGCCAGTAGTGATGACTGTGGTGTTATACTCCTGTGTCATGATGGCTTTTTCTTTTTCTTCCTCTTCCTGCTCCAAAGCTCCCTGAGTTGAGGAAGCAGTCACGCTTTGAGTACCTGAAGAAACGTGAGGCTGAGAAATTAGAAGACCTGGAGGCTGAGATAGCTGATGAAGAGTACCTATTTTCCTCTGAGAACCTCACTGACCGAGAACGGAAAGATTTGGATTACAAGCGTACAGTGCGAGATTTGGCCAGGGACTACAAGAAAGCAGGGGCCAAGGAGAAGGAAGAACGGAAGAACCGCTACTACATGCCAGAGGAGAGCAGGACAAAGGTGCAGTTTTCCCCAGAGAGACATCAGGAATCTCTCTCAATATCGCTAAAGATCTATGGTAACTAACATTTCAGCTGTTTGTTCCTTCATTCACTTGTGACCTTTTGTGCCATGAATTAGAACCCCCCTGAGCGGGATTACCAGCTGGACCTTGAGGAAGGGGGTCATGAGGGGGGAGGAGAGCAGAGTCGCTGGGAGGAGGCGCGTGTGGCCACTGCAACGCTCCACTTTGGGGCCAAGGAGGAGAGGGAGCGGCGACTGAAAGAAGAGCGAGACAAGTACCAGCTGGTGCTGGAGGAGGAGGAGATGATCAGCTTCGTCAGCAGTGCCATCACCATGAAAGGGACGCGCTCTGAGAAGGTCAGTGTGAAGACAGTTGAAGACCACAGAGATGGTGAAACTGAGCTAGTGAAAGTGTTTGGTTGAGAAATCTTTCATAAAATTTAGAAGGGTGGCAGCAAGGCATCAAGGCATGTCTGAACAACACAAATGCATCAAATTCTGCCTTCTAAGGGACCTTCATTTTGCATTTTTCAAGTCTGAAAGAAGCATAGATGTATCCTTCAGGCTGCCTTCAACATCCAACATTATATCAAATTATTTAGTCGTCTGTCGACATCTTAGCAACGGTGCCATAACCAACAACTAGCTATCTAGTTAAGTTGTCAAAAGCGAATTAATTAATTCTCTGAAAATCACTTGTCTTTTCTAATGTTGAATGCATATACTTGCTGTATGTCCTTGTGTCCCTGTCCATAGGATGAGGCTGAGCCCCAGCTCTCTCAGGCAGACATAAAGAAGCAGTCCATTCAGGAAGTCCGACGGAGTCTCCCCGTCTTTCCCTACCGAGAAGACCTCCTGTCAGCCATTGAGCAGCATCAGGTGCTCATTATAGAGGGAGAAACTGGCTCGGGCAAAACTACCCAGATCCCACAGTATCTCATGGAAGAGGTGAGAGCCCAAATCATGGATAGACTGTATTTGCTAAAGATGACCCTTGAGCGACCCTGCTTATTCACAAAGTTCTTTTGCTCTGACAGGGGTATAACAACGGAGGTTTAAAGATAGGCTGTACTCAGCCACGTCGAGTAGCTGCCATGTCTGTAGCAGCTCGAGTGGCACAAGAAGTTGGAGTGAAGCTTGGTAATGAGGTGTGTTTGGATCCACAGTTTTCAAGCTTTAAGGGAATCACTGCTTACCACCACAAAGCATTACACGTAACTCATATTACTTACAGGCGTGTGGGCATTTTCAACAGAAATAATGTTTTCATTTTGTAGGTGGGCTACAGTATTCGATTTGAAGACTGCACATCAGAACGGACCGTACTTAAGTACATGACTGATGGAATGCTTTTGAGAGAGTTTCTCACTGAGCCTGATCTTGCCAGCTATAGGTATGGAAATACGTGAACGAACATGAATCACCTCTCTCCCCTCAGATAACATTTCTAAACTTAGACATAGTGCTGTCAAATGGTGTTAAGTGTTTGGATTATGATTCATTTATAATATTCAACATTTTCTTTGTCTCATGTAGTGTGATCATAATCGATGAAGCCCATGAGCGCACACTCCACACTGACATCCTTTTTGGTCTGATAAAAGACATCGCTCGTTTCCGCTCGGACCTGAAGGTGCTAGTGGCCAGTGCTACACTGGATACGGAGCGTTTTTCCAGCTTCTTCGATGATGCACCTGTCTTCAGGATCCCCGGACGCCGCTTCCCTGTAGACATTTTTTACACAAAGGTAAGATTTTGTTCCATGTTAATGTGACTGAGATAATGCAGTTAATGTGACTTAGATATGTGCTGCACTGTAAGGCCGTCTTTCTTGTTTTAATGCACAAAAAACCTACTGATTCTGTCATCAGTTTCTTTCTGCTGATTGCTTGTGAGAAAATCTAGGGGAATCTGAGGCCATCCTAGGGTTCCCAGAGATGATCCATTAATTCATATTAAACTTACGCCTTGTTAACTAGTGTTTTGTTGGTGTAGATGGGGGCAGGTTCTTGGTTTATTTATTACAAAGAGGCAACATTGTGATTGCTTTGGCTCTTTGGCCTAGTAGACAGAGCATTCAAATGTCAACTTCTCTTAGATTGAGTCATTGTAATTAAAAGCCTATTAAGATTTTGATATTTGATATTTTCATTTTGTTGTTCAAGTTAATTCAAACAACTTTTCTATTCTAAAGACAACAGTTAGCCACTTTGTGATTCTGATGAACAATGTCCATTGCAAAATAAGAATTTTCTTTTGCGGTTTTGGGTTTATTTAATCTACAGTACCTCTGTTAAAACCCCAACCCCACCCCCTTCTCTCTCTCTCTCTCTCTCTCTCTCTCTCTCTCTCTCTCTCTCTCTCTCTCTCTCTCTCTCTCTCTCCCCTCTCCCCCACTAGGCTCCAGAAGCGGACTATCTGGAGGCCTGTGTTGTGTCTGTCCTGCAGATCCACGTCACACAGGCCCCTGGAGATGTATTGGTGTTTCTCACAGGACAGGTCAGGAGCAGCCAAAGTTATAAATACATTAGCGCTTATGAACATGGCAGATCATTCTTTTTGACTGAATATTGAGATGGTATAATTATAGATATAAGGGATGCAGCAGTGTGTGGTATTTTCTCAAAGTCCCTGAACATACAGACACCAATCATGTGATTTTGAGACTCAGAGAACTCCACTAAGGCAATGTGGTGCTTCGTAAATGGCCCCAGCAATAAAGAATTCAACATTAAACTGCTACATAGGCTGCAGTCTCTCAGGCTCAATACAGAACACCACAGTCCATACATTCAGTTGCTTGGAATATTGTAAAGTGAATCCTAAACAGCCCCAACAATGACTAGAATGTTGCTGAGTGTGTTGTGCATTTCTGGTAAGGAACTTGTATGGACCCTTGATTGTCTCATTCTGTGTTTCCAGGAGGAGATTGAGGCATGCTGTGAGCTCCTGCAGGACCGGTGTCGGCGTTTGGGCTCGAAGATATCTGAGCTGCTTGTCTTGCCTATCTATGCCAATCTGCCTTCAGACATGCAGGCCAAGATCTTCAACCCAACTCCACCTGGTGCTCGCAAGGCAAGATGTTTCAACATGTAACACATGCTTATAACCAGTGTTGCCAAAGTGATTAATTATTTTTCCAAAAAAGTATTGTATAATATTACTTGTATTAATAGCTGTGTTACTGCAATGTAAAAGTAACTAGTTACTTGGAAAAGTAACTAAAGTCATTATCGTTTGTTATTTATTTTCAAATTTGTAAATAGTCAATCTAAAACGTCTGATCCATCACCATAATCCAATAGTCTATAATAAACTTGTACTTGTAGCCTTAATAGGAAGGAAAAAGATTGTGTAGTAGCCTATATCTCATTATAGACAGCATTAGGTCAGGAGTCTCTTTCTGTTGCTAAATAATTAGCTGAAATGTACTTTTTTTTTTTAAGATATTTTTTGGGGCTTTTTGCCTTTAATCAGATAGGACAGTATAGAGATGGACAGGAAACAAGTGGGAGAGAGAGATGGGGTGGGATCGGGAAATGACCTCGGGTAAGAATCGAACCCGGGTCCCCGGATTAATGGTCTGATGCTCTAGCTAGCCACTGAGCCACGGCGCCCCCCATTAGCTGAAATGTAGTGATATAAATAAATATGGTTTTGATCAGTTCTGATTTGTTTATTGCACAGAGATGAATGGGTGTAAAAGGGTCTCAGACCTTCAGCACATTGTAGAAAAGCCTTCAGCACATTGTCGTTTGGGCTGCCAATATAGGCTAGTGAAATGCGGGGGGAACAAATTTGACATATAATGGGGGGATTTCAGACAGACAGAAAGAAAACTGGATATTTAAACATCACCTTTGGGAATCGGTAGGATCTTTTTTGATAAGGGATTTGACATAACCTGTTGAGTAGAAAAGCTGCACTAGTTTGAACTGAGATACTGAGAGTTTCTCTTAAAGGACAAGATAAGCTCTCTTACTGTACCACTCAGTTTTTCTTCTTCCTCTACTCTTACAGGAGCAGTGTGGTGCGGGCACTGCACATTTCTTTTGGAAGTCCTGACCTTCAGAAGAGTCGAGTAGTTTTCCATGACACTGTGTTTGAATTCATCTCTTTTGATATGTGTCTCCTAGGTTGTGGTAGCCACCAACATTGCAGAGACCTCCCTTACCATCGACGGAATCATCTATGTCATTGACCCAGGGTTTTGTAAGCAGAAGAGCTACAATGCTCGCACTGGCATGGAGTCCCTCATTGTTACACCGTGTTCTCGGGTAAACTATTTCTGTATGTCTCTGTCTGTGTATATGTATTTATTATTAGTTATTTTAAGGACATGAAATAATAAGATGTTGTGATCCAAAAGACCAATAGGGGGAGCTGTGGACTAGCCAATCCCATCCATTTTTCATCAATTATGCCAAGCTAGGCTGGTGATGTTAGATTAGACATTGCAGTCACAGAGAAGTGAAGTGTACATCACCCTCTCATCTACCTCTTGGCTTCAATGCAAATGAGCTCAGTCCCCCCTGAGAGGTGGTGTTTTCTTCAAATGCTTTCTTTTAGGTTCAACTACAGCATTGAGTTGAATAGGTGAAGTTACAGTTGAAAAGCCTGCCCCACGTACCAATTTCTTAATTCATAATTTCCTGACTAAAACAGGGTCCTGTGGTTTTATATATAGCACAGCTTATATTCCACAGATGCAGTTGAACAGTGAAGAGTGAAGTAATAGAAGCTGATGTGTAGTAATGTGAGGACAAGCAAAATAAATGTTTATTTTAAGTGAGTGTGTGTGTGTTTGTTTGTGTGTGCTCTCAGAATTCAATTGTGATCTATCTCTGTAGGCGTCAGCCAATCAGCGGGCCGGAAGAGCAGGCAGAGTGGCTGCTGGGAAATGCTTCCGTCTCTACACAGCTTGGGCTTTCAAGCATGAGATGGAAGAGACAACAGTCCCAGAGATTCAGAGGACCAACCTGGGCAATGTGGTGTTACTGCTCAAGAGCTTGGGTGAGAAGAGTCACAGCACAGCAGCTAGAGATCCTACTGTATGGCTTACTGTGTAGAGCGCAGAGATCTGCAGTTTTATGCAAAAAATCTGAACACTCCTTATTTTTCCTTCTCAGGAATTAATGACCTCATTCACTTTGACTTCATGGACCCGCCTCCTCACGAGACGCTTGTTCTGGCTTTGGAGCAGCTCTATGCTTTAGGGGCACTCAACCATCTTGGAGAACTCACCAAGGTACAGCAAAGTTATAAGATCAAATGCAGCTTGGAAATCTTTGCTTAGAGAGAGATTTCTACGTTTCTAACCGCTTAATGAAACATTGTTAGATGCATTTCTTACAGACATGATAATCAAGATATTGGTCCTCATTTATCAAGCAAACCTAGAAACCAGCTCAAAGCACAGGATCCATCTTGCTACAATGCTCATGTTGATTCCTGAAGCATTCCTATCCCTCACTTTAAGAATAGATGGACGTTGGGAAATGTTGAAAAGGAGCATATTTCTGTATTCTCAATTCAAGCCCTCACCCATAGTTTTACATGAAGGCATCAAATAAGCCCCAAATGTAACTTTTTGTTAACCCAGAGATATTTCCAGTGACATTGTAGCTCCACTTTATTTCCCACCTATTTACCTGTGTGTGTATAAAGGCAGGGCCAAGCTATGCATAGCGCTCTGATTTGGAGCAGAAACACAAATCAACAGGCTCAATGCGATCATACTTCCCACCGTATGGTTTTGATCGGTCTCGGGACACTTTTTTCCTCAAACATGGTCAGAAATTTGGAAATGGATGGTGTGTTGGAACTTTGTAAAGGTGTACAATTCTGAATGATTTTGTTACCAAATCACACAATCACCCTTCCATGCAAATCATCCTTCCATGCAAAGTCATCAATGCACTGTTGCACCTTCTGAAAATAAACTGATATTGATTGATCAGATAAACACCTGAAATGAAATATGCTGATAACATGGGTTCAGATAAGGCAGTATATGCAGTTTTGTCCTCTTATCTGTATTCCATGAAATATAAGTCAGAACTTATAGTCAACCCCCTGACTCGAAAGCATTGTAAACTCAAGTCAGGACTTGAGATTTCAGCTTGGACTCCAGCAACGCTCATATTAATAAATACTAAGTTTTGCGTGGTAAGGAGCCTACAGGAAAATGAGAGTGATCTTCAGCAGTAGCACCTCAACTTGAGTATTTGAATTGTGTTAGATTTGAACTAAACTAAACTAATGCTTTACTGTATGTCCCCCCAGCTTGGGAGGAGGATGGCTGAGTTACCAGTGGACCCCATGCTGAGTAAAATGATCTTGGCGTCTGAACAGTGAGTATTCCTAATGCTGTGGGCGAAATGCCAAAACACTACTTCTGTTATTATGCTGCTCGTGACTGAAACCATGTTGATGGGTTAAAATTACTACTGTATGGAAACACATTTTGTGTTGGTGCAGTTATGAGTCACAACAATGGAAGGAATATTTCATGAAGAATTAGCATGAGCACCAGGTTCTGTTCTGACTACATTTACACAGTGTGTTTTTTGTCCAGGTACAAGTGTTCAGAGGAGGTACTGAGCATTGCTGCGATGCTCTCTGTCAATAACTCAATCTTCTACCGGCCCAAAGATAAAGTGGTCCATGCTGATAATGCTCGCATGAACTTTGTGGTGCCAGGGGGAGACCATATAGTGCTGCTCAACGTCTACACTCAGGTGAGTGTGGAGGATTGGTAACAGTTGCTTCAAAACTCAAAATGGCCTCATGTATTGAAAAGAACACCTTGAATCAGTTATCTGTCACTGCTGTCCTGTATTCACAAAGCACCTTCTAGACTCCACCAGATGCTGCTCTAGAGCTGGGACCAGTCCTAGTTATTCTGTAGCTTCACTCTCTCTTCCTGCTTTCCTGTTCACATCAGTACAGCAGCTCTTTGAAAGCGGACACTAAACTATGGATGTACCCAATCCGAATTTTTAAAACGTTTATCCGGACATGATCAGGACATGATCAACCTAAATTTGCCGACTCTCATCTGAAGTTCCTAATATTATTCTCTATCTCTCCCCATGACTCGTCTTCACTGTTTATTTGAAATGTTAAATAAAATCATTTCTTGCTGTTGGTGTTATTTGATGGACTATTTTAGCAAAAGTGCATGAAAAGTAAGCTAATCTTAGAACCGTTGGCCTCATAGATGGGGAACTGCGCCTTACTCACTGCCCAACTCACTTTAAAGTTTCTACATGCCCACGTAATGTAAAATGATTTCACTGAAAAACAGTGCCATCCATTGTCTGTGTTGCAACACTAAACATGTGAAAAGAGAGCTTCATCATTCCGTTTGCCTTACGACTGGATTTGTTTTCTTTTCCCATTCCTCTCAAATGATGCTGTGCAGGAAATGTGAAGTGGCCCGCACAGTCACGTCAGATATTTAGATTTGCTTCATGGGCTAAGAAAAAGTCCAAGATTGGGTACCTCCCTCCACTCCACTAAACACATGAGCACAAGTGAAGTCAGATGTGTCACACAGGGACTTTAATCACATTCCATCTCTAGTCAGAGCTTTGCCAAGATCCTCTCATCACTACTCCTCCTGTGCTAAGGCTTGTTTGTCTGTGTTCATTTTGACTGCATAGCACAGTTAGTGCTGGAAAGTTCTGAAAGCTTTGAAAACAGCCTGCAGAAGAGAGGCAAACGGGCCTTAAAGAGCTTCTATGTGCCATGATGCCTGATGGAACTTTTCTTGTTTCCTTCCACAGTGGGTGGAGAGTGGTTACTCTACTCAGTGGTGTTACGAGAACTTTATCCAGTTCCGCTCCATGAAGCGCGCCAGGGATGTGCGTGAGCAGCTGGAAGGTCTCATGGATAGGATAGAGGTGGAGGTGTGCAGTGCTCAGGGAGACAGTGTTCCAGTCCGCAAGGTACCTATCATTGCTTTCCTGTCTCATACTGTATGCTCCCATGCCGTAGGGAAATGTTACAGTATCTCTTATGAGTCTTCTTCCCACATTTGACTGAGTTCTGATTTATTTCTCCTAAAATAATTTTCAGAGTTGAAAAGGAATCTGCTTAGCTCAAATTTCCCAACTGAGTTTATTTCCTTAAAGAAGACATAGAATGGAAAACTACTTTTACATTGGCTTAGATGAATTTAGAGAGGTTGCGCTTAGTCATAGAGCTATCATGAGCATGAGGCATGGTTCTTACCTTCTTCATATTGAAATCTTGAATTTAGAAATGTCCACTAAAACAGGGGCGAATTACAACAAAGCTTACAGGTGATGTCAAATAGCACAAAGCCATTGCAGTTCAATTGAGGTTACCAGAGAGGGCGTTGTTTAGACAAAAGGGCCATTTCAATACACATCCTAAATATGAGGTGTTCATTAGGCTTGTAAAATATCATCTGATCTCATTTTTGACAAATTACAATTGAATATATTGTATTGTAACATCGGAGAACAAGGTACATTCTATGCCCCCCTTAAAGACTGTAGGCTCTAAAGATGCTCTATTTTCCTGTGGCTGAGTTTGAGTTGTTTGTCCTCTGCTTTTGCTAGGCGGTGACAGCAGGGTTCTTCTACCACACAGCACGTCTTAGCAAGGGTGGCTACAAGACGGTCAAACACCAGCAGACTGTGTACGTCCATCCCAACAGCTCCCTGTTTGAAGAGCAGCCACGCTGGCTCATCTACCACGAGCTGGTCTTCACTACTAAAGAGTTCATGAGACAGGTGTGTACTCCTCTCCTCCTCCTTTTGGCTGCCTCTTTGGTTGAGATGATAGGAGATGTGTTTGCATGTTTAGGACACCCCCATCCTTTCTTAATACTTCCTATTTCAGGTGTTCATATTGCAGACTACTACACAACTGTTGCGAGAACATATAAGTAAGGGATAACGGCCTCCGAGGTGTCCAGTTATTAATTTATAATTGTCGAGGCGGAATCTAGAACTCCGGCGACGCGCGCAGCGCGGAGACGGAGTTATTCCGCTAAGACAATTATAAATTAATAACTGGACACCTCGGAGGTCGTTATCCCGCTTATCTCCCGTATCTATCTATCTCTCGTATATTTGAAGAAGCGTATAAAACATAAAAGAAATATGCAACTCAAATTTAAAAGAAGCTAACCTGTTCGGTTTGGGTACTACTTTCAGTTGAAAGTAGATCTACAAGGTTGCTTATTGTTGTTATAGTTACCATTCTGAAAGGCATTCATATGGAACGGTAATCAGTTATTAGATGAGTTATTTTTTGGAACTACTTCCAAAGTAGCCGGTTATCTGGAATTAATGGCCACCTAGCAGCCAATCAGAGAAGAGAATGGCGTTCTGAAGGGAGATAAACAAATATATTCAAATTGTAAAATCATCCTCGCAAAGGAAATGAATGTATCTAGTAGCACATGGAATACAAACATAGTCACACACATGAAATCTACACACATACATAACACAAATAAGGAAGATATGAATTATGTTCCATTACAGTAAAGTTCTGGAACTTTAGGGAGGAATGACTAAGACTGTGGTCCATATTGCTCTCTCGACTGATAGTGTTAGAAAACACATTCTGGTTAAGCATGAACTCCAATTACATTTTATTTTACGTCCCTTTTTTTGTCCAAAATTAATTTTACTAGAGGCAAAACTAATGCAAATGATCTTCTATTGAGGTAAACATGCAACAAAATGGACATTCAGCCAAAGTAATCTTTTGGGTAATCAGAAACCACTTTCACCAGGCTTCAGATGAAACTGAAACTTGTCTGGCTGACCGTGTTTACTTTTTAAAGCCTCACTTTATTACAAAATATTTTGTACTTCAAAAATAAAAAAAAAATAAAAAAATACTGTATCAGGAGGATTGATAGGTATTGTTTCCATCAGCTTTTTCTCCTAGTTTGCTTCTGCAGTTTCTTTAAATTTCAGTTTCTGTATTAGTGATAAAAAAGTTGTACCATATTGAGGATATGTGTGATCAACAGTGAATGTGTCATGTCATAGCCAAGTCAACATTCCATTGAATTTCAGTGTAACATCCTAGTTACTATTCATTTCCTGATTATTAACTGAGGTAAACACATCCATTTTGCTAAATATAGCAACAAGATTAATAAAGGACTTCACTCTAAAGGAAGTAATGTTTACTGTATAATGGAGGTAATACATGGGTGTGGTTTATATGTGGCCTTATATGCCTGGAACACTTTTATCAATGTAAAAGTGCTTGTGGCTTGTACCAGTATTAAGATATGAAGAGTTAGCAGTTAGCTCTGTGAGCACTTGAGCAAGTGTACTGTATGTGCATTTGTATGTGTCCCGTGCAGGTGATTGAGATAGACACTTGAGCAAGTGTACTGTATGTGCATTTGTATGTGTCCCGTGCAGGTGATTGAGATAGACACTTGAGCAAGTGTACTGTATGTGCGTTTGTATGTGTCCCGTGCAGGTGATTGAGATCGACAGCGGCTGGCTGCTGGAGGTGGCCCCGCACTACTACAAGAACAAGGAGCTGGAGGACAGCAGCAGTAAGAAGATGCCCCGCAAGCAGGGCAAGGCCCGTGAGGAACTGGGCTGAACACTCACTCACTCACTCACTCCCTCCCTCCCTCCTAAGGGAGAAGGAGAAAAGGACATCTCACACAGCAGACCCGTGCTCCATCCCACATCACAGCACTGGTGGAGAACTCTGAAGAGCTGCTGGAGCGCACACTGTGAAGGACTGATTTCTCTCATTCTTTTCAATCTTGGCCAGCCTTGTTGAATTATGTTTCATATTTAACTACCATGATGCAAAATAGATGTTGTGGATCTTTCTGGCACATAGTGGTTCATCAGATTCTTTTTTTTTTTTTTTTTATCTTGTACTTCAGCTATTTTTATATTTAAAAGTTAGAATAAATCCCCTTCTCTAAAAAATAGAAAAGTCCACTGTAAAATGTTGATCTTGAAAAAAGGTTTGCCTTTGCCTTGAACAATCCTGACTGTAGAGAAATTAAAAATCGATGACAGAGAAACTACTAAGCACTTATATGACATTTGATTACCATATATATTGAGTACATTTTGCCAAACCTATTCAATTCTCAAGGTTGGTGTCAAATCTTAAAGGGAAAATGTTTTACTGCAGCTCTTTTTACTATATTGCTTAAAATCCCCTTCACACCACAATTGCAACCAATACAAAACATTGTGGAATGACCCGGACTGGAAAAACACCATCCAATCATACTGAGTATCTCATGGAAATGATTGAGTGAATGAAGGCTGCCTCAGCTGTGGATGTGGGTATGGGAGAATGCTCATTAGTTACAGTTACTTCCACAGCCCACCAGAGCATTTCTGCCCACATACCAGACCAGACTTGAGTGAGGCTTGTATTTACATGTACATGTATGCCTTAGCAACATGCAGAGTTCAATAATAAGAAACACAAGTTGTAGGATGTTTTCATTTTGTTAAACCGTACAAGAAGTGTTATGCATTATATAACCGGTTAGATCTAAGTATTGTAAAGTGTGCATTTTTGATAAATGTATATACATATTTCTATATCATTTTGATAAACTTTATCAGTCCAACTCCAGTTGGATTGTTTTGGCTTTTTTTTCCTTCTTTTTACTTGATAGAGATTACTTGGAAATTATTTTAAAATCAACTTAATTTTTTAACCTGAAGATGGACTTAAAAGACTGCAGTTGTGGTGGTTGATGACACATGAGGAACTAACTCTGGCCCTGGTGCTTGTAGCTCAGGATCTGTGGTGTTGTTGAAGCTACTTGACCAGAGGTAAAAGCTGCATGTTTACTTCCACTTTTGAGTTTTTAACATAAAGGAACTAGTCAAACAGGACATTTCCTAAGTCATCCATAATAAGCATCCCTAAGCTCTCATGAAGGCCACAAAATGTGTTAGTGTTCTGGCATGAATGACTTTAAAATTACAGAGGCAAACAACATGAGTAAGCATGTGTGTTAACTATGATCATAGTCAAGTAGAAGGAAACAGCATGTGATTGGACCCATGTGTGAGACAGATAGGCCTCAGTGATAGTCATCGTGAACAGAGGAGCCAAACATTCTCACTGGTATGTCAGGTATGCGCCAGAGCTTCAGCACAAAAACCTTCCTGGTTGTTCCAGTTCTTTGTAATCTTCCATATCAACCCATACTCTTCCTGGTGGCCACACTGCTGTGTCATTTTCCATATCAACCCGACTCATCCTGGTCATATGTAGTTTCATTGGTAGTTTGCTTACTGTACAGTCAAACTGTAAATATTATGTAGCATAATGTGGGTTATTCAACTTGTTTTGTCATTGTTATGACAATGAAAGGACTGTAGTGTTTATTTACACTGATTATGCTAACTGAACAGTATTCAAAAATACCATGGAATGGAAACACATGCTGGTGTCATTGTTTTGAATAGAAGCATAACTGCATTTTCTCCCATGAAACTGTGTTAAAATGCTCCCCAGACCGGTTTGACAGGTTTGACCAGCTAAGAGCGGTGGGAGGAGGAATTCTGTTGTGAGGAAATGATCTAGTTAAGAGGCACAGATGAAACAAAAGCAAAATGAGTGAAGAAAGAGTTGTGTTTGCCTACATTAGCTACATATTTTTGAATGTTTTCTTTAGCCTACTCTATTGACATATCAGCTAGTACTGAACATGCTGTGTACTTCTGATGCCTGTCATTACACTGGACACGGACAACCTTGTGCTGCATTTCACAACGCAAGATCTTTCCACAAGTGAGTGGACATAATGTGCTTGTTTTCGCCATATAATGCATATTGAATTTAAGATACTGGTGAAATATCTCATCAATTATACTAGATGTGTAAGAATTAGAATGTAGATAAGCCTGCACTATATCAATCCATGGCTGGTATATGATTGTGGTTGTGTTTACTGCACAAGAACGTTTACTTGCACTGTTGACTCAGCACTCCGTGTGAGAAGTGAATGTGAGGATGCTTGTATGCATGCCAGAATGAAAATATTTAAGTGGCACTCCATCAACCACTCTATAGGCTATATTTTCTTATTTTATATAATTACTAGCCACATATTACATACAACATGCTGAGCAGACTCAATGCCCACATTGAGTAGTTTTGAAAAGTTGTAGAAATTGTTGAGTGCAATGACCTATTTCTTGAACAAATGAGGATAAGCATTACATATAATTTCACGCAGGCTTTTGAGCATTTCTAAAGAAGTTTGAAGATAAGGACATGTGGTCATAATGCAATACACTCAAGCGTCTCCATTTTGTTGTGTCACTAGCAGATGTGTCAGTATTAAGACAGAATCTATTTAAAGACAGAAATTAGGTTGAAGACATTGTGAGAGTTATAGGATATGTGTACAAACATAGTTACAAAACCTGAGTCAACCATAGTGGGAAAAAATCATATTTGTATTACTTATATTTGTGTAACGAATAACAAGGACTGATACTGATGTGTACGTTCTTTTGCAGAATGTCAAGAAAATACATCTGACAAATTCCATCCATTCAACCAGTTTTCATCCCTCCTTTTTGCCAAATTCCATCATGAGCGACGACCCAAGTCGCAGACACAGGAAAGAGGGAAGCAGAGGCTCCAACCCCAAAGTGACGCACTCCAAAGGGCAGCAAGAGCACAGGGCCAAAAGCTCTCAGCAGCAGAACAGGAAGCCTGAGAGGAAGGCGGCCAGGGAGCGCGCTCCACAAAGGAGCCGCAGCACCGACTCTGATCCCCTGGGCCGAAGCAGAGGAAGACGGCGGGATAGAGAGAGGGAGGATGGGAGGAGAGAGCGTGGCAGAAGTGAGGAGGCAGGAAGACGAGATCGAAAAAGGGACACTAAAAGTGGCAATGAGCACAGGTCGCCAGCATCTCCTAATGATGACCTAGGAGACACCGAATGTCCTGTGTGTTTCTGTGCTTATAACAATGGGCTCAAAACCCCCAAGCTGCTCTCATGTGGCCATACGTTCTGCCTGGAGTGTTTGGCTCGGATCAATGTGACTTCTTCCGAGCTCAAGCAGCTCTCTTGTCCTGTGTGCCGTGAGATCACACAGCTGCCCCACGGCCGGGATCTTCCACAGCTGGGCAACAACCAGGCTGTATTTGAGAAGCTTCCAGCCGAGATGCAGAGAGCACTATCGGTGCGTTTCAAGCGGAGTAAGGGCAAGCTGGAGTTGAAAAGCAAATCAGTCCACCAGAATCCAACCACTGCACCCACACTGAAGAAGCAAGATGGCACAAGTAACAACCAATCACTGGGCTTGGTAGAGGCTGGTGTCGCAGATCAAGTCACCAGTGTGGATGTGGGCCGGCCCCCCAACAGAATGCACAGTCGTGTGCGACGTGCCTTCCGTTCCAATCAGTGCTACTACATAGCAGTGGGAGCCATCATTGCTGTTACGGTGGCGCTCATGCTAGTCGGGGTGCTCATCTTTGTGGTGATTCCCAGAGTGAGCTACCCAGGCGGGAAACCAGGAAACACTACACATCCTCACCCAGGGCCAGGTGCACCCCCTTGAATAATCAGCGCTATTGACTGAACTCCTGTAATGGACAGACATCAACACTGTAGGCATATACTGAGCTTTCCCCCATTATTTCAGCACTACTCAATGAAGCTTCACTCCTGCATCTGTGAGAGAAGTGTTCCAAAATATTACACCAAAGACTGAAACTGTGGATAATGGTGAATGCTAATTATATTGTTTTGCTTTTCATATACTACTGTATCTACTGTATGTTGAGGTTGCATTCATAACATGCACATAATAAGATACAAATAATGTCTTGTATATAAAAGTAATTTTTGGCTAATGTTAGTTGGTCTACACACTTTCATGGAAGTTCTGTGAAAGTAGGCACTCAAATGAATAGGGTGTCATTGTTGCTGGCTAGAGCTATGACAAGGCGTGAATCAAGTCTTTGTCAATTTGTTAATCCCTTCTTTCCCACTTTCTGTCTTCCTTTGTTGGCATCCACCCTTTGTTATCATGCGATGGAAAGCAGAAAAGTATGCTGCAAGGGTGGTGGAGACAGATTTGCATCAGGAATAGTATGCATGAATTTAATAAATGCACTGAATTTAAACCAAGCTATTTATTTTTGTAAGTATCCACACATTATTTTGATCAAGATGAATCCAAAATAACTTATGATGTGACAAACAATCAGCAGAATGTGGGTTTCTACTGGCCTATCAAAGTCTAAACTGCCAAAATATAATGCATAAAAGTTCACCAAAAGTTACTCACTAGTGTTTCTAAATTGTTTGTAGAATTGTAGCCTACAAAAAAAAGTTTTTTCTTGAGATTTTGCTTATCAAGAGCTGTGATTCTGCTTTTTCTCAAAACCATGGTTGCTAACTTACTGTAGTTTGCATAAGTCAAGTCAAGTCAAGTGTATTTATATAGCGCATTTTAACACAACTCAGTTGATCCGCTTTACAGTGGAAGGGGGGATCTCACTAACCACCACTAACGTGTAGCACCCACCGGGGTGATGCACGGCAGACGGCAGCCATCACAGTCGGTGTCAGAACACTCGCCACGCACTAGCTTGAGATAGGCTTGAGAGTGAGGGAATGGACTGGAGAGAGCGGATGATTGAGCCGATTAGTGAGGAGATGATTGGGGGCAGTTTAAATGAGCCAGGTTGGGACTTTAGCCAGGACACCGGGAAACACCCTACTCTTTGTGACAAGTGTCAATCTTTTATGACCACTGTGAGTTAGGACCTAGGTTCAACGTCTCATCTGAAAGACGGCCTCTCCATCACTGCACTGGGGCATTAGGATTGATCTTAGGTCCACAGGGAAGAGAGCCACCTACTGGCCGCCCACCATCACCCTCCAACAGCAACCAAGTTTTCCCCAATGGTCTCCCATCCAGGTACAGTACTAACCAAGCCCTGTTTAGCTTCAGTTTTTTCAGCTGAGACAGGGTACCATTGGTCTGGCTGCTGGCATAAGATTGTTGTTTTATTTGCATAGGTTAACTGATGCCCAATCAGGGCCATTTTCGGACACCAAAGTTTGGGTGCCCTGATGAAGGCCAATGGAACCGAAGTCACATTAACTTCCGGTTTAGCATAGGGACCTTTTGGCCGTGAGAGTGAATGGACAGATAAACATGACTTTCTGGTCCACTTTTGAGTCACACATGTTGCATGTGAATTTAAATGATAACCATTCATGCCAATCAAGACTATGTTTGTTGTTTTATGTAACGTAACTTATGAAGTTCGTCTACAATCAATTTATTTTTTACGTTTGTGAAGCTCAAAATGTAAGTTTAAACATAATAAACATTATATGTGAAACCCATGGCGCATACCAAAGCGGACCAGAAGTTATATGTATCTGTTCATTCATTTTAATGGGCTCGATAGGTCCCTTGACTAACAAGGAAATGGACATAACTTCGGCTCCCTATATGGCCGCAACGTGTAGGCCCATGCTACATGCCCATTGCTATGTTAAATTAAAGGCTTTTAAAATATTTTTTCAAATCTCAGAGTGCCTCTGCTCTTTCCTCTTTTTTTGGACTTAGGCCTAGCCTACACCTCACCCGGTACAGATGAGCACCTGAGTAACAATGTTTGCACAGCCTCCTAAGCGCTCTAAGCTCTTTTGTGTCTTCTCATAGCTCCACACTTTGTTTAAAGTATAATGACAATTCCAACATTTAAAACTGGGCATTGAAAACTTAGTAGGCCTAACTGTACAGATAGCTACTTACCCCCTCGCTGGCTGCCCCTGGAAGCTAGGCAAACGTTCTAACTTTTTACGATGTTGCAATATACTGGACTTTGGGTCCTTATTACACCTAACTTCTAGGTCTATAGGCTATAAGAAAAAAAAAACCCTGACATTGACTGATATGCACAGTTTATTGAAATTCCACCATTATTATATATTGAAATGCGACTCCTTTTAAAGTTGACCAGATGCTATGGCTGCCTTGCAGTCCATATCTGTCACATATTATGCATAGCAAAGAGGCAAACATCATCAATAACATATTATATGATGAGACTACCAGTTAGGCTGTTAAAATCATGTCTAGGGACAAATAAATTATGCCATTATTACACCTTCCTTGTCCCAGCCCATCCCATAAAGATGTATAGAGAATTTTCCAGAGGGTAGGCCTAATCAAGGAGTGTTTATAGTCAATAAAAAAGTCACAACTTTTTTTGAGGTTGAATTTAAGTAGGCTACTGTACATAAAGGATTGTTAATCTTAAATAAAATCATCTGATTATTTTCATGGTTGGCTACAGGCCTTTTAAAGAATATCTAGACCTGTATCTTCAGCATACTGTGTTTTCATGTAGGCTAACAGCCTTCATTAGTGAAGTGTCAGATAAGCTGACTCAGCACAAACAGGAAGCGCGTGCACCCACCTGTCCCCTCTTTGAAGCGCGGGGAAAGTCCAGATCATGACACATGGGCAGCATAGTTATCGGCTTCTAGAAAAAAATCCCCGGTCCTTTAAAACCACAACAGTAACCTCAAAGTTACACTGGCCTCTTTCCCTTTAGTCTATAGCCTACATGAAAACCATTAGTGTGAAAGTAGGCTACAGAAACACATTAGGTTGGCTGCAAAAGAGTAGGCGATGTATTAACAAATTTCTTCACCATTTAAAATGTCACCTGAATGTATCCTATAAATAATCAAGCTTGCGTTACAGTATTGGCTAGGCCTACAGAAAGTGAAAGTCAACGGAGACATTCCCTTTTCTAACCTCAAACATTGAAAATGCCCACGAGCCACACCGTTTTGGATTTATGACGCATGACTGATACTGTTTCACGCGGTTTCGCCTGACAGTCCTGTTAAATTGAGACAGAATTCTGTAACCTAGGTAAACGTGTGTTTCAAGGTGTGTTTCTAACTACACTTATTAGACATGTTACACACTTAAAGGTGAAAGACGGTTAGCCATAACAATAACTAGAACGTGTGTCAGCTGGCTTTATTCAGTGTTGTGGATGTTGTTTTCATTTCGGCGTCCAAACATTCGAGGAGGCGGCTACACATGCAGGCGGTGACGTAGGCCTACTGCACAAAATGTCAACAAAGAATCATCTTTGCAAAACAGCCAGTAAGATAAGCTACAGTAGAAAACTGATGTTTGAAACAGATGGAGAACTTATGGGAGCCTACATTACCATCCTGTGGTGACTTATTTAGGCTACTCTAGTCTAGGCCTATAGATAGATAGTCCAATTGCACCCTTTAATTCTGTTTCAGATGAGGACTTGAGAGGCTAGTATGTTTAGGAGGCCTTTGCTATGCTTTAAATGACAGCCCAAAAGTACTTAAAAGCAAAGAAGACATGTATGTGCTGTTTTTCCTAGGCTACTGCAAACTGACACAAAAAAAAAGGTTTTAAAAAAGGTTTATGTGTGGCTGTGGCTGAATAGTTTCTGATAGGCCTATAAAAGACATGTGGCACCATGACATGTTGAAACAAAATACATCAATCACAGACAGACAGTTTATGAGATAATAATGCCTGTTGAAATGGGCCGTCTGCTTTGGTGTTGGTATCTGTATAGAAGATGCTGGAATGTTGAAATGGCAGGGGTCTGAATCCAACACTTTGCATGCTTGGCTTAGCCTGTTATTGGAATAGAACAGGGGTATCCAAACTAAGGCCAATTGCGCCCTTTCCTATTTTTTATGTGGCCTGCTGTGATGTCTAAAAAAGGGTAATGTGGCCTGTTGTTGTTACATTAATAAGATATTATTATCTATAGTTCACTTGTAATTGGTTGAAAATTGATGCTTTTAATTTTGCATTGGCTCTTGGACAGCTTAATTTTTCTCAGCATATGGCCCACAAACAAAAAAGTTTGGCCACCTCTGTAATAGACTTTTGGCAAAATGAAATACCAGCAAATCCTTATGGGCCACTTAAATAGGACCTCATCTGGATGCGCTGTCAAGGCCGAAGAGTCCCTCGGCTGTCACCAAAGTATGGAGTAGGCTACCTGGATCTTTTTGGCCAACTATAAAAGGTTTAGCCACAGTGAGGTTGTGTGCAGTTAAGCCATTTATTGCGTTCTTTTTCTTGAGCCAGTAGTGTGTGCATTCTGAGGGTAACAATCTTGATTCATTGTCATGTCTACAAGAGCGTTCATAGCCTACGCATATGGACAAAGCTGCAAGGTTTTTTCCCAGATTGGTTGTTGTGAGCAAGGTACTGTGGTCACACTGAAGGAGAAGGAAATCACACCTTTCAAGTGAAAGTTGCCACAACTTCACACCACTACATTGACCCCTACACTCCTGTTACTATCTCTGTGATGCATTACCAGTGCAGTGACTGAAGCGCTCCAACCTCCACAAGTAATGCTGTAATGCCCTCCACAACTCTGGCTTAGGTTGTTTATGGCAAGGGTGACCAAACTTTTTAGTTTGTGGTCAATATGCTGAAAAATCTAAGCTGCCAAGAGCAGATGGACAGTTAAGAGTCCCAGTTTTCAGCCAATTATAAGTGTATTGTAATATTTATTTATGCATTACAACTTCAATATGATTACAGGTCTTTTACTTTTTTTAGACATCATGGCTGACTGCATGAAAGATAGCTAATGGCTGCGATTTTGGCCACCTCTGGTTTATGGCATTTGTGTTTTATAACTGCTTCTGTGTGGCCAAACATGGTTCTGCATTAACCAGAGTAGGTATACTCCCAAATCTTAGTGGTGTGACGCTTACCCACCTCTATTGAGCCAGTAGAAATACATTTACTGGATTTATATATAGGGGAATTATGTTCTTTTTTCACATTTACATTTGCAACTGCAACATCAGTAATGCCTATACTGTTGTCTACACACTTTGTTATTGTTATGGTCTACTTACTCATCTTGAGAGTCTGGGATGTAGTACCTGTTTCAGCCTCATGAATGTATGTCCATTTAATATTATTTGACTGGCATTTGAATGTATGTCCATTTAATATTATTTGACTGGCACTCAGATTTAACATCATTAGCTCAGAAATATTGAGTATAAAATAGGCTAATTAAAATTGTGAGTGATTGAGGTTTACAGAAATGAAAGGCTTTCAGTAGGCCTCATTTATGCTGTATGCACACGATGAATATACCTGAAAAAAATATGTCTTGGACAAGATAGAACACTTTTCAAAATTGATATGTCGTCCTTGAATCATTCTCAAACAAATAGTTAATTTTAACAAAATTTCATTTTCTGCCATTAATACACTATGTTACTGCAAAGTTTAAATATGAAAAAATACTGTAATTCTTACTGACTTTTAAGTGAGATGTAATGGGCAAAATGCCAATGGTCTAATTCTGCCAGACTTATTAACGGCTAGATGAACTGAGGAAAGATAATGTAACACTCCAGTGTTTAATTCAAGGGGAGGTGAAACATTTGTAAGCGTGAATTTTGTGGGGGTGAAGTTTGCAGTCTGCAATTTACAGTTTGCAGTCACATATGTATTGTAGATCTTTTTTTGGTTTCTCGGTCAGACCTGGGCATTTCCAGGTATTTCCAGGCAATTCAGGTGATCACTTTTGAAATTGTGGTAGGTGGGTTTTGAGACTGAGTGGTGCTTGCCCAGTGTGTGGAGACTTTGAAGTGGGTCTGCTGCCAGACCAATCATGCAGTGAAGCTTCACTGAGCACAACTTGCAAAGCATATCATGCGAAAGTCATCTGATTTTTGTTGGCTGGCAGCTGACAGTAGGCTCAGTGTGTCTTTACTCATGTCCCTACTTCAGTGGTATCCAACATGTTTATTCAGGTGTTACTGCTATGGCTAGGTTTCGAGGTTTGATGATAGATGCTTACATTTTATTTAAAATTGCTCCTTGTTTTATGTAAAAGAAACTAGCTCAAAGTCCTGATCCACGCCGTCATTTAGACAACTCCATTATTTACCATCATTAATGCATTTTTCTGGTCCCAGTCATTTAGACATGTTTAAGCCATATGCTTGATGTTTTTGGTTGATTTTGTATTTGGTTTCATTCTACAGGCACAGTGTAATGATTAGATGAATGGCTAGATGTCCTTAAGGAAGGTGGACAAGAGTAGACCCAGAGTGGTTAGAACCTCACGATCTGTGTAAAATATTTTACACAGATCGTGAGGTTCTAACCACTTATAGGTTCAGGTTATGTTCCACAAATGTCTGTGTTATGTCCTTTCTTTCATTCTGTTTCTCCACTGTTCACAGCGTCATCACAATCATCAACAACAACAACTCATAGAATTATAGTCAAAATATTTAATTATCATTTACTTCAACATCAACACATTGTACAAAAAATATGATTGTGTAAATATATAAATATAAAAATAAGATTTATTATTAAATAGGTGCTGTCCTCTTACGTTTTATTGCACTTAGGTTTATTATGGCACATACTACATTTCCAATTTTCATATCCTGTCCTTTTCATGCTGTACACATCAGAGCAGTTGTAGTATACATCCATACACATTCAAAGTAATAAGGAAGCTTTACTAGAATTTGAACACCAAGTGGTGGTGGAAGACAATTGTCAATAATAAAATAGATAATTTTTTTATTCAGATAGCAAGAAAAGACCCCAATATGTTTTATAAGCATCCTCCATAAGGGATTTAGAAGTTACATTCAGCAATACTTTGTCATCCTTTTTTAACTGATGGACACCAGTTATGGTCACACATTCGTCCCTCTGGCCACGTTCTTTGTCAGCTCCACTGATTGATCTCCGCTCTTTCAACTCACTCTGTTCTACATACAGATGGACTGAGCCCCCTTCACGGCCGAAGGTGGCCTGGGCATAGAACAGGTAAAGGCCATTGAAGAGGATTTTCACTGCATTATTCTCAAGCGTCAGAGCCTTTCCAGAGTGATACTTCCATGTCCCTTTATCGCCTGCAAAATATTTGTAATGTTACATTTAATGTGTTGAATTCAGTCTTCAGTTCCACAGTGAATACATTTTTTGAAACAGTAGATGAATGCCACTGGATTACACAGTAGCATCAGTGGGAAAGTCCCCCGTTGCTTTCTCAATACACCTGTCACCTCTAGTATGGGTAATTGCATGTTGTATGGGTATGCATGTTTCTTTGTATGAGTCTTATTTTTCCTAAGGTATCAAAACCCACCTTTTTTGTTATGATATAACTGAACAACCATTGTTGTCATCTACACAAATGTGTTGCAATAGACTACACCTATTATGGCCTGAGTGACATCATAAGAGAAGACAAGTGTTAGGAACGCTTACTTGTACAACCTGTGAAGTACTAGGTAAGCTGTAGGTAAGAACGTGAAACAAAATCATCAAGGTATAAATTATGGAGAAGTTTGTGTAAGCATGCTGAAATAACAAACATGACAGTTATCTGCTGTAATCTGTCCAACATTGCCTTCCTACAATGCAGGCATTAATTTGACCCCTGAACTAATTGAACTATCTCAATTAATATCCCTTACAGTAATACATTTTGTTACAGCATTCTTACCTACCCCTTACCTAAGTACTTCACGGGTTATAAAATAAAGTGTTTTCAGAAACATTAATGGAAGGTTCATTGGTGCAACTTTCATTTCATTCAAAGGCAACAAGAGTGAATACCTTATGTGTCCTTATTCTGAATGTGTAACCAGGTGAGGGAAATCCCTTGATAGGGTTTTCCAAAAGCCAACGCCTACATTCTTTTTGGAGCGTCTCCAACATAATTTAACTTTTTAGTAGCCTATGTTTAGCCCCTTTTCTGGAGTGTCTTTGATGAAATAGAATCATCAACATCAAATTGTTGACAAATTCTAAATTTCGCTATGATAATTGATTTGGAACATCAGCAGACATCACTAATCACTCTGTAGTTGTGTGGCCTTTACATGCCAGCACGTTTGCAGGTTCTTTAGGGGAAATATTTAATATAAAACCCATATGATTCATATTCAAGTCACGTTTAGTCTATTAATTGGTCTGGGCCTGTGTAATATGTTTCCTAACTTTTCCCCAGTGAAGAGCATGCTCTGCTATATGCTACTGTATGATAGTGTAGGTTAATTTGTTCCATTCATATCTAATTGACACATTACAGTAATATGGTGTGATAATGCCAAAGCCTTGATACATTGAGTGACATGGCAGTGAACTTACCCCTGATCAGGTGGATGTGTGAAGTGGGCCGCTCGCTTTTTTGAAACTCGTTTGAGGGACCTTAATGATAGAAGTTTGTTTTACTCTTTCCACATTGTCTACCTCTGCAACAATGCATACTTAAATTATATGATATAAAACCTACTTTTTGATACAAAAAAGATTATTCAATTATTCATTATTTGAAGAACACACCTCACTCATTCAAAAGGAAAAATACATCTTGCCTACTGTACACAAAAAAAATAACATACTGTGTGGCATGGTGGTGGCACTAGGCGGCGTGCTGGTGACGCTGGGCCCATCTGTAGTCTACAAGAAAGGAGAGGAGCCAGTAGTGTTACATTAATATGCTTATTTAGTAGTGAGCAATACGCATGGCATCTTTTTGATTTACCCCAGCAAGAATTGGCCTCCATTTTAAAAAATTTGAAGCATGACTACAGTACATCTCAAAGGGCAAATCCGAAGTGAATCAATCTCTAGCCCTGTTGGTCAAGGTTGGCAAATGCTGTTAGTCAGGAGACGAACGAGAGAATTTGATATAACATACACCGATAGCAAATCTAGAGCTAATACAGTCTACTGAATGGAGCACAGACTCACTTTTAGTTTAATTTTGCTTTACCCTATTCAGTTACTATTGGTTATCGGTAAGCTATGTGATCTACATTGTATCAGATTTTTCTTGTTCTTTTTCCTACAATACTCTTTTTCATACCAGATATCTCTTTAAACATTGGCATTGATACTGTTCCTAAATAGGCCTATTATTGTTTAATCTTTCTAAATACCTGATCTAAATATATAACGTCACCAAAATGTCTAGTGGAGAACATCAAATGAAAATAATTGAATGTATGGCATGGTAATGTTGACATTCACATTCACACAGCTGAGGTTTGTACAGTAGCCTATGCTATTACTATTACTGATGACTAGCACATACCTGTTGATTCATGTTAAGGATGAGAACTGTCAGGACCACCACATGTGTGATGGTAAGGACTCCACACCAAATGACAAGAGCCAAAAATCTGCAGGGACTCTGACTAGCCATCTGAACAAAGAACAAAGGCCTTCAGTAGAGATCAATGAGCCAATGAATCAATTGACAATTAAGTCAAGTTCTTCACTTGTAAATACTTCAACAAACATCAACATACCAAATTATCTGGTGTATCATATTTATCTCAAAAAAATCAGTAAATTTTTTTTTGTTTCAAATACAATTCTGTTAATAAATTGATATGTAGATATACATTTCTAATGTAAATAGCAAATATGTACTCTCTTTTGTAAATGACAACAAATTATGTACTGTACATCTTGCCCACAGTGATAAAACCCCAATGCCCCCACTAAATGATCTTAATTATAGTAAATGATCACAAAAGAACTTGAATTATTATAAATAAATGAAATGCATTCATGTATGTGTAGACACCTACCTTAATGTGCATTGTAGTGTACTGTGTGTCAAAGACAGCCCTGGTTTCTCTCAAGCAATGTGTGTCTGGGGGCTTCCCCTCAGGTGAACATAGCTAATGAGGAATGGATTTTTTTGCTTTCCTTTCTCACACACGCTTTCTTTCTCACTGTGTGTGTGTGTGTGTGTGTGTGTGTGTGTGTGTGTGTGTGTGTGTGTGTGTGTGTGCGTTTGTGTGTGTGAGAGAGAGAGAGAATGTGTGTGACAGAGAACGTGTGTGTTTGAGACTATGACAGAGAAAAACAGAGAAAGTATGTGAGAGAGAGAAAGGGAGAGAGAGTGAGTGTGTGTGAGAGAGAGAGAGAGAGGGGGGGTCTAAGTCTCAGAGTGGTCACAGAAAGGAAGGAGGAGGTTGAAATAACTTCAAATACTGTCAATATTATTCACTTTAAGCTTTTAGCACTTGTGGGCTACTTTGGTCAAGGCTACTGAATGTGGATAGAAGAACAGACAACAGACAATGAAATCACAATGATGTCACTATTCTCAGAGTAATGACAGAGAGAGACAGAGAGAAGCTAGAGGTGATAAGGTGGACTCCCAAACTGGACTTAGAACGGCCATCGGATCTCTGAAAACTTCCCCCTCAGCCCAAATATCACCATCAAAAACAGAAGTGAACCTTCTTATGATGTAACATTAAGCCACTAATGTAAACAACATTTTTTGAAACTCACAATCCTTAACAATCTTTAGAAATGATTCCAAACAACATCATAAGGATCGGCTGTTGTGTATTTTTGACCTTTCTCTGAATCAGTAGAAGTAGTATAACATGTTTGATTAGACTACATGACTAGTGCCTGTCATTCACAACACAATGCCAATACAGTTGAGTTCCTCAAATTCCCATAGTGGCCTGAAAAGTGCATACATGTATCTCAAAATGTTGCTTTGAGTCCATAACCTATAAGGTCCATTTTGCACCCTGGGTTTGATTTGAGCTTTTCTGGTTTCATTCCATCAATCATTCATGTTTGGCACATTATCATTGAGGAATGAAGCTAGATGTCAGCTTTTCATAAGAACATCAATGAGCTGATCAAGACTGGAAGGTCAGGAGGAGTATATACACTCATCTTGTTTAGATACTGTATGTATGGCTTGACTGCAGTTACTGTAGGTTTTGTTAACTGTCAGGTTATTAGTTATTTTACAGAGAATGTATTGTATGACTATGAGTCCGGTTCAGCCAGCTGTACAGAGTTCATTTGGGCATCATTGTATAGCATGGTGTTACAGTGGTGTGGTTTGCTAAACCACTGATGGTATTAGATAGCCTTAAATGTCAGTGGAACCAACCCAGGCGAAGCGTGGGGGAAATGGAATGAACAACCCTGGTTTCTGTAAAGCAACCACAGACTAGAATAGAAAGTTTGGTTAGGTAGCATTTCTTTCTTGTGTCCTACAACTCATTAGTTCAAACATGATACTATATTTGGTTTACATACATGCAAAGACACATCTCAATCAATGTCAGAAGAAGTCCCCTTACACCCACTTTATGCAGATTAGTTTTGTCAAAATGTTTGCAAAGAAACACAAACATAAACATGCTCTTAGGTGCAGAGGACAATATCTTTTAGTAGTACAAACACTCTTATGGCTTTTAAATCCATATTTATTTTTGTTTTCTTTATATTATGGGCCAGAAAGCATGGTCTTACCGCTGATACAAGAATGTACTGTATTATTAAGATTAAATTTTTATTGTGCCATATTTATGTTGTGAAATGTTTAGTCTACTGAATGCAATGACTACAGTGTGCATTAATGATTAAAATGAATAGATTTGTTTTGCATTCAACTGACTGGAAGACTTTCCCTCTGTTCTGGCTTCCAGACCTCAGTAACGCTTCCCAGACCGTAACACAGAGAAGAGATTATGGCTGACTTTGTGGTCCTGAAGAGTTTTACTTTGTACTCTGACTTCACTATCCTTTGCAGGGCTTGACTGTGTTGCTGGGTGCTTACCACCAGGGCATTTGAGGTGGAAAAGATGCTGCTTTGTCTTCCTAGTCCATGTCAGGTGTTCATCATTACTTCATGAGAAACTCCAATATCCTGGTTTTCAGAAAACCAAGAGTTGTAGTTTACCCATATGAAAATGAAATACTGATTAAAGATTTCATTGACAAACACATACCTACCTTTCTCCAGCAGCCTATAGCCAAGAGATAAACCAAATCCACAACTGCCAATCAACATAATAAAATCATACAAAAAATAAAATGACATGTAATTTGTGTTGTTCCAGACTACTTAGGTAGCAAGTACTGTAATATTCAACCCCTGACACTTTTTGTTATGCTGTTCATGCCTACTCCTTACCCAGTATTCACAGGCCTTAGTCTAAAGGGTTACTACACATCCTCATTTGTTTTGAAGGTCATAGGAAATTACTGGTGACATTTACTCTGACGTTACAATATGACTGTAGCCTGACTAGCCAGACTATGACATAAAGTGTATAGGCTGACCATGACTGATAGACCCTTGGGGACGACGGCTATCCAATCAGAGCAACGAACAAGCCGATTCAAACAACGCAAAGCCCGCCCAATATCTCTGTATCCACATAGAGTGTTGTGATTGGCTTAAGACAAAGATGTCTGAATTACAACCCAGAGTGTTGTGCTTGGCTAAACACAACCAGTGTTTGAATGCAGCCTATGGGTCATGGCTAGATGTACTCGCTGAGAAAATCAATTTGCTATTGCTAGGGTGGCTCTAGATATCTTGGCTAATATGACTAAGCCTACCTTGTAAAATGTCAACATAAATCGGATTGTTTTGAAAATGCTCTCAATGTGGGTATTAGGTAGCCTGGTTGCCATCGACTTTCAAAGCTCTACAAGACTTTGGTCTGACCAAGAGCCCGTATAACAAAATTTCTCAAAGCGCATGGTTGACCCGCCTCCCTGAAATGCCTCGGTTTGCTACTGGTCGATGTTAGAAAATGCGGTGCCGAAGCAAAACCTATCACACCACTCTTTCCTCTGACGTATGTGACGCGAAGGGAATTGCTTGAACAGGACTGAGAGCCGTTGGAGCTGTTCAAAGTTGATTGGCTCTCGACCAAGGGGGGGCAGTTCCCCATTTTGGGGGAATTCAGAAGTCCTGCCCGATCAGCAGATGGCCAGTCACTGGGAGGGCGTGCCAGGCTAGGTATTAGGATTCTTTTTAACACATTGAGCACAGTGGTAGTTCTGGCAGGCCACGGAGTCAAGCCAAACGGTCAGCTGACAGCTCAGATGATTGATCAGCTGACTAAACTTAGCTGGTCATTGAGACTGAGAGGTGAATAGGCCCTGCTTTTAAAGCTGCTTTATCATGGCTGCTTTCTGTCGTCTCCTTTTCAAGCCACTTTGCTACCCACCTCCACCCCATCACCACCTGATTGCTAATTGTCTTATTCAATGTGGTTGTCATTGATGCTTGCTCTGTTCTGTATTCCTTATGGGGGATATTCTTGCTGCTCTCCGGGCCTTAGGCTTTCTGTATTAGCACACAGACGGGTAGGGAGTTTCCAGAACAGAGCCATATTGCCAAATGTAACTTATTGCATATCAATAAACAATTTTTGACTAAAGTGGTCCTGACTGAATTTGAGTGTTTACATACACATGTATTTGATCAAATAACTGCACAGAGCGGTGAGTGACAGACAGACCCAGAATGCTGGTAGAAGTTGTTTAATTTGGAGCCATATATCGCGAATAGAAAAATTACAGCATACATTTCCATTCCAATGTGGGATATTGTGTGAAATTAGTCAACTTCTTCAATGGTTGGACCTGATGAAGAGCCTCCACCGGCACCTGCTCCTCCTGGGAATCCTCCAGGCATCCCGCCCGGCATTCCCCCTGGCATCCCCCCAGGCATCCCGCCAGGCATCCCGCCAGCACCCTGGTAGAGTTTAGTGATGATGGGGTTGCAGACTTTTTCCAGCTCCTTCTGCTGGTGCTCATACTCGTCCTTCTCAGCGGTCTGGTGAGGAGACAGAGACATGAAGAGTGGAGTGGAGTGGGAGAATGCCAGAGGTCATGGGACAAGAAAGCACCAGAGAATAATGGGAAAATGTCACGCAACAAAAAGTGAGGATTTTTTGAGGTAACCTCTAGATTAAAGTAGGCCATGGATTTCCAGTGTTGATTTCTGTAATGACTTACTAAACTTTAATAGATTTAAACATTTAAATACATAATACATTTAATGAATTTTAATTTTACAGTAGTCTATTTTACTTAGTATTTTGTACTAAGGATACCACTTTGACAACTTGTTGGTTTATATTAGCAGCAACTGTGAAGATGTATTGTTTTTTGATTACCTGATTGTGGTCCAGCCAAGAAATGACCTCATTGCACTTGTCCACAATGGTCTTCTTGTCCTCAGGGCTGATCTTATCGGCCAGCTTCTCGTCCTCCACTGTGCTCTTCATATTGAAGGCCAGAGACTCCAGAGCATTCTTAGCGGTGACCTTCTCTCTCTGAGCCTCATCTTCAGCTTTGTACTTGTCAGCCTCCTGGACCATACGCTCAATGTCCTCTTTGCTCAGACGCCCTGGGACATTACACACAAACAAGCAAGCAAACAAACAAACAAACACAAACACATTAAGATAAATAAATCAACAAATAAATAAAAAGATGAATAAATAAAACATTGTAGTGCACATATTTAGTATTTTAAAAATATTAATATATTTCAGTAAAATTACAGGTTGATCTTTATAATGGCTAATGAATATTAGAACTGATTAATAAAACCTATTAACATCTATATCGTCTAGATTTACAAATTTCGTTCACCATAAAAATGAACTGACTAGGGATAGAATAGATTGTGTATATGTTGGTATTGTGCATTTAATACCTTTGTCATTAGTTATGGTAATCTTATTCTCTTTGCCAGTGCTCTTGTCAACAGCAGACACGTTGAGGATGCCGTTGGCATCAATGTCAAATGTCACCTCAATCTGAGGAACACCTCTTGGAGCAGGGGGGATACCAGTAAGCTCAAATTTGCCCAGGATGTTATTATCTTTGGTCATAGCTCTTTCACCTTCATACACCTTCATACACATACAGAGAGAGAGAGAGAGAGAGAGAGAGAGAGAGAGAGAGAGAGAGAGAGAGAGAGAGAGATCATTTGTTATTGTAAAGACAAAGTGAACATTTCATTTAATCAAAATCTGTTGTTTAGAGGCCTTAATGAAAAAAAAAACAGGTAGAAGAAAATTGATTAAAGATATCGTAACTGGAGTGAACAGCCTCATAATGAGTGCAAAGCAGTGTTGCAAATGCATGTTGTGTGAGGAGGGTTAGACATTGCAAAACAAACTGTCTCCACCAGAGGGGGAACTCTGACCACCACACATCTGGCTAGAGGTGAATGAACTACACCACCATACTATGGCACTATGGCAGACAGATGCAAAGCTTATACTTCTTTTATCCGACATAGGCCTGAGCTGCTTAGACTACTCAGAATAAACTTGAGGTCTAATCTTTGTTTATTTTCACTGGTGCTCAAATAAACATCAGGATGGAAAAGGATTCCAGGTCCAGGCACTCAGTTAATCCATGTTAATTCATGCAAAAAAGTGTTTTTTATTGAAGGCTAAAACATTAAAACAAAAACATGTAATGTTTTACCCTTCAATAAAAACTCTTTTTTGCATGAATTAACATGGATTAACTGGAGTGCCTGGACCTGGAATTCTTTTCCTTCCTGATGTTCAAATGCTCAAAATGTTCCATTCAAAATCATTGACTGCAAAGAGCTATAGTATCTGGGCAGTTTGTTAAGATGGCATCATAAATGGCAACAGCCCAATAGCAAGCAGGAGCATACTGTACCTGAATCAGCACCCCAGGCTGATTGTCGGAGTATGTAGTGAAGGTTTGAGTCTGTTTGGTGGGGATGGTAGTGTTCCTCTTGATGAGCACAGTCATGACACCACCAGCTGTCTCAATGCCCAGAGAGAGAGGAGTGACATCCAACAGCAAGAGGTCCTGCACATTCTCAGACTTATCACCAGCCAAAATGGCTGCCTGGACAGCTGTGAGAGGGAACACATGAGAGCACAAAGTTAACGGCAACAATGATGATTTGAAACCTGTTGGGATATGTTGGTTGCAAGCACATGTGGGGGCAACTAACCGGCTCCATAGGCCACGGCCTCATCTGGATTGATGCTCTTGTTGAGGTCACGACCATTGAAGAAGTCTTGCAGCAACTTCTGGATCTTTGGAATTCGTGTGGATCCACCAACAAGGACGACGTCGTGAATCTGGGCTTTGTCCATCTTGGCATCACGCAGGGACTTCTCCACAGGCTCCAGAGTGCCACGGAAGAGGTCAGCATTGAGCTCCTCAAAACGGGCCCTTGTGATGGAGGTGTAGAAGTCAGCACCCTCGTACAGAGAGTCAATCTCAATGCTAGCCTGGGTG
Source organism: Sardinella longiceps (assembly GCA_027497455.2). NCBI lineage: Eukaryota > Metazoa > Chordata > Actinopteri > Clupeiformes > Clupeidae > Sardinella > Sardinella longiceps. The sequence continues at coordinate 32,159,292 of JAODXP020000023.1, read as the reverse complement.
CTGGAGGACAGGGTGCGCTTGGCTCTCTCACAAGCAGTGCGCAAACGGCGAACAGCCCTCTTGTTGTTGGTGATATCCTTCTTGAATTTCCTCTTAAACTCACCAATAAAGTGGTTTACCATACGATTGTCAAAGTCCTCACCACCAAGATGTGTGTCACCAGCGGTTGACTTAACCTCAAAAATGCCATCCTCAATTGTGAGAATAGAGACATCAAAGGTACCTCCACCCAGATCGAAAATGAGAACATTCCGCTCACTTCCGACCTAAACCAGAAACATTCAAAGATTTGTTATTTCATCTCATTATACTGGTCTGACAGTACAATTGTTTTGGTCTCCTATTGCAGAGATATGAAAAGACAAAAATGACAAACTCAAATCATATTAAATTGCAGACAAATGCAGACTAATACTGAAGGAATATGTTACAAATAGAGCCTGAAGAAAATGTTATGATTCTGTATATGAATAGGCGCTGTTAGTTCAGACCATACCTTTTTGTCTAATCCATAGGCTATGGCGGCAGCAGTGGGCTCATTGATGATTCGCAGAACATTAAGCCCAGCAATGACTCCAGCATCTTTTGTGGCTTGTCTTTGGGAGTCATTGAAGTAAGCAGGCACAGTGATGACTGCATTGGTCATTGGCTGAGGAATACCCAAACAGATGTCTGTCACTGGTTTTATTCTGAAGCTGGTAGATTTGCATATTCACATACATCATTATATTATAAAATAAAATATTATAATTGTCATATTTCATACAAACATCTACAGTATACAAAGCAAGGCCAGGTAGACACATTAGATAGATACACCACACATCCACACTTGTGTTATGATTCCTTTCTCACCTTGCCAAGGTAGGCCTCAGAAATCTCCTTCATCTTTGTGAGGACCATGGAGGAGACTTCCTCAGGATAGAATGTCTTCACCTCTCCCTTGTACTCCACCTCCACCTTGGGCTTGCCTCCATCACTCACCACCTTGAATGGCCAGTGCTTCATGTCGGACTGCACCACATGGTCCTCAAACTTACGACCAATCAGGCGCTTAGCATCTGTGCAATGGACAAAGGCAGTGAGAGTCACAGCACTATTGCACTGTCCAATCACCAAAACATCAATCATGGGAGGTGCTTAAAGTGCATCACATCTGTAAAATTGTAGTGCAACGTTATTTTAATACTGTTTAATAGTAGAACACACTGTTAACTGTAGTCAAATAATAACATCTACAAGCTGTATATTCAACATTGTACATAAAATGGCCGCTTCAGGCCTGGTCTCTTACCGAACACGGTGTTAGTGGGGTTCATGGCCACCTGGTTCTTTGCCGCATCCCCAATCAGCCTCTCTGAGTCTGTGAAGGCAACATAGCTGGGGGTGGTTCTGTTGCCCTGGTCATTGGCGATGATCTCCACTTTGCCATGTTGGAAGATCCCCACACAGGAGTAGGTGGTGCCAAGATCAATACCCACAGCTGGACCTTTAGACATCCTGTCCTCAAAAACAATGGGACACCTCAGTCAAAGAAACATCACAGCTTATTTATCCACACACATTACATTGTCTTCTACTATGGACCATCATTTGCAGTGACATGAGATTTTGGTGGGGGCGCTGTGACTACAGTGCCTATAGTTGGGTCCCAGCACCTCCAATAAGCACCTGGGATATTGGATAATTTCCCAATCCCACCTCCTTTCTCTCTCCCATTAGCTGCCCGTCCCTCTGCTCTCTCTCATCTCAACAGGCATCAAGCACAAAAAAAAACAAAAAAAACAACGGACATGAAGTAAAACAAAACAATACATTCAACTCTTCTCATATTAACAAATTTCCAGGCCATAATGTAATTTGTCATTTGATTACCATATATGCCTTCACTATATTGATCTGTTTGATTGGGTGGCCTAATCTCACCTCCTCAGTTGTTAACACTTTAATTGAATATTCACCCATCAAGTACAGTAAAGTTTACCAATCTGTTTTTTCCTAACTCCCCCTCCTTTTAAGATTTCAAGATAAAGAAGTTGAATGGGCCTCAATGATGTGGGACAATAATCTAACTCTTATCTTTAAATTAGTTTACCATTAAATAAATCCAAACTTGTATGAGACATTATCCAGACCTTACTGAGTTGAGTTCTGAAATGTTTCTGAAAGACAAAGATTAGGTTGTTGCGAGAATTTTTTTCTCCAGGGTGAGTCATAGCATCACATGCTGCAGTACTCCCACCACTTACTATAAGTGAATATATGAGAACATGACTCTCCGAGCGTCTGACTTTCACAAGGAGCACACACACTCACTCACTCACCACATGCCAGAGAGAGACTTGTGTGACACTATAAACAGACACCACTGGCTCCCAGCCAAACTCTCACAAGCACCTCACTCCTCAACCCCTCTGTGGGATATATTTATTGAAGAACACTGCTCCGCCGGGAATACTTTCCGACAGCTGGATAATGTCAATCACCACACAACATGATTTACCGGGAGCTTTTAAAATGATAACCAGGTTTCATTAATGATTCTTGAGAATCTTTGCCATGTGTTGTGGCCTGTAAGGAAACCAAATGCTGCTGCACATGGTAACATACTCTTCCAAAAAAGGTGTTGCACGTGCCTTGAGGATTCGAGGAAGAATAATTTCAGGTGCCTTATTCATTCTCTAATGGTCGCCATTCTGTATGTGTTGAAATAGGTATTATTCCATACATTTACACATCTCAGCACATTTCAGGCCCATTTAAACTGAACTCAAAGTCAAAACTCAAGACACAACACAGACAAATAGTGCAAAGGCTAGTGTAAATAAAGCAAGACATGAGGATTCTGAGAGGGACATTTACTGTACCTGTCTTAGTCACAGTTCACACAGTGATATGAAAAGTGTCCTTCACTGCCACAGACACAGAGGTGGGAGGAACTCCGGCTTCCTTCTTCCTCCACAAGAGCTGGACCAAAAGACAGAGCTGGGGTGCTCTTGGCTCTATGTACTCACGCAGGGCACAGAGTTGCCAGTGACAGTCATATGATATCTGTGGAGAAACTTCTAGGCCTGTGTGCTGTGTGAAATTAGCACTCACTTCTTACCAGAGCAGAGGGTACAAATAATACAAATCTATGAGGGTATTATTCAATACAATTATTCAATGATTTATAATTAATACAACTTGAAATCCTCCTACTGCCATACAAGTACAATGGTACTATGGAAATATAGTTGGTCCTAATCATTTTACATGCAGAGTAATATTAGTACTTGTGCTGAGGTCAGACGTAGCTGTCAGTGGTGTCATGTTTGCCCAATGTGTGAGATCTCCAAATATTCAGAAACAGCTGTTATGCTGTGAAAGGACAGACTAGCAACTAAGCTACCTTTCACTTAAAAACACCTCTAATGTTTTTTTACTACACCTTTTAAATGTGATTTTGAGAATGATCAAAATCCCTCATTCTCTTTGATCTGTCAGTAGGGCCAGTGTATGTCTGCTCAGAACGTCCAGTGCCCGGATGATTACTGCTTTTCATCTGTCAATTAACCCTTTTTAGCTCTATACTACACCATGCTGGCTTGCACTACCTTTCAGCTTTGCCTTACATTTCATAATTTCATTCATTTCATAATTGGCATACAGTACATACAGCATTTCACCTTATAAATTACATGTATTATTGAATTCACAATGAGCCAAATGCTAACAACAGTTACAGGACAAATCCGGAGTAAATCAATCTTTAATCTTGAAATCTCACGTTAAGCTTCATGAATTCCCTATCAATCTTCCTTTCAATTCTCTTCATAAAAATATAGCCTACAGTAATGTAGCAGCACCATAGGCTATATAAAGTGCAGAATGTTCTGGCAAATTTAATAAACCACACTTAGTAAATTTTAAACAATCAATAATGAACCAGAAAACAGTTCTCTTCTAAGTCATAAGCTCATAGCTGAACACATTAACTCTGGACAGATCAGGTAGGCTACATTGCGTCCCATTACCTTGTCCCTCACATGAATAGAAACTAGATCTGGCAGTCAGTACAGTACCTGTATGAAAGATCATTTCTGTCCTATCTACTAAAGGTGCAGTACTTATAGGGTACAGTAAGTTTGCATACTAGACACCATCTTCCAGTAAAATGAGACACAGAAAAGCAGCCAAACTAAAGGCTCACAAATATCAAAGCTTAATCTATCATGGTTGGTTATTGCTCTTACTATTCTGTAAAAAAAGAGTCAAAATAAAAAAGAGAACAATTAATGGCAATGGGAACCCTGAAAGCACATGAGACCAAATCTGCCCCCTCTGACTCCACCTACTGCACATCAAAACAGCAAATCAGAGCCAAGAGGAGAGTCTGACTGAGAGCAGTATCCAATAATCAGCTCTGAAAGACTACCTATATGTATCCCTACCATACCACACATTATAGCCTGCCAAGACTTCCTATCACACAAGACCTTACAATACCAACACCACCTGTGCCTCTTACCACAACTTTCTATAACAACTCAAAGGATTCAAAACATTTGTCAATAATGTCCTGTATCCAATAATTGTCCTGATATGTTCTTTAAAAAGAATACAAAATTTAATACAACACAGGACACAGATTATAGCCTATAGACCAGTGTTTCTCAAACTTTTTCAGACCGAGGACCACATTGCCCAAAAATGTTTTCAGGGACCACTTGCCATTGCGCCCCCTCGCCAAGTCACATGCTGCTACCCTTTAACCAAGTCATTTATAGAGTACTATAATATAGAGTATTACGTTAATCAACTCGCGGACCACTTGAGCTTGCTCGCGGACCACCACTGGTCCCCGGACCACACTTTGAGAACCACTGCTATAGACAAAACACAAAAGAGTCAATCAGTGCGTGGGTGTGAGGCAGGCTCATGTGGTGCTCATGCATGATGTGTGCGCTCCATGTTGAAATTAGCAGTGGCACTCATTTGAATTCACAACATGCACTACTGTGGTACATGCTATGGACAGAGGACACTGTACATAATGCAACAACTAGTAATGCTATTTCATGTCATGTTACATGGCACAATGGAGCAGAAAAGACTGAGTCAGTTTTACTGTTTTATTTCACATCTGAAGCATGACTGACACGGATATTAAATCACATACCGATTGAAAAGTTCATCACAATTATGAGTGTCGCTTAAATTGGTTTAAAGTATCTTTGTCCATACACCGACCCACCAAATGCAGCAAGGTGTGTTCTTCAATAAGTACAGAAAACTATTGAGGGCTGGTATTGACACTCTACTTCGAAAATCATTCTGTGTCTTACATGTGGGCTAACCTCACTCACATCAGATGCAGCGCTGCCTCAGGCGCATCCATCTGATGTCGAGTCCATTAAAAGATATTTCAGGTCCGATATTAAACAACCGGACCAACCAGGAGACGCGTACGAAGCACAGGGCGGGATTTTTGACATAACTTATCACTTGCAAACTTACAAAACACATCTAACAGTTATACTTGAAAGAGACATCTACTGTATATTATGCGAGTTGAATCAAGTATTGTGGCAATTATGCTGCAGATTCTAGCATTTATGTTGGTTTGGAACATGTTAAAAACTAGAAATCGCGTGGGCTCATGGGATGCAACTGGTAGGTTTCGATTTAAGTGGTTGAAGTAGGATGACAGACAAGTGGTTTATCCAAGTATATGTAAGAATTTCTGATGACGCCCGGTCTTCTGAAACAATTATCTTATCACGCGACATCAGATGCATGCACCTAAGGGGACGCTGCATCTGACGTGAGTGAGGTTAAAAGTGGGCGCCCCCAGAGATGCATTTCCTGCAGGGGCGAGAGTGTTGCCGGTTGGAGCTGAGACTGAGAGGATGGCTTGGCTTGCTGGAGAGGTGAAGCTGGGCCAGTGTGTCGGTAGTGGAGCAGTGGAACTTGTGACTGACACGGGGGGTGGCTGACTAAAGCTGGGGTGGAACTGGAGGCTTTGGTTTTGACAATGGTGTTTCCATCTGGAGAGGCATGAGGGGAACACGCAAAGACAGTTTGGCCAATGAGGGTTGTGGCTATGGTTAGTGTTAGGGGTCGATCCGCAGACTTAGGTTTCCATCGGCTTTGAGTTTGCCCTGAGCAGCACCTTCCAGGCAGCGCTCTATAAGGCATCACCCACTGAAATCTAGGGTTAGGGTGAGGCTTAAGGGGGTTACAGGTAGTGTTAGGGTTAAGGTAGTGCCTTGCAGACAGTGCTGCCTAGAAGGTGACATTGAGGGCAAAAAAATACCCTCATATAGTCATTGATAGTCCATTTAGATATTAACCAAATACTGAAGACATTACATTTTCCCTTTCAATTTATGAGAAGAGGTTGCGAAGCTGACTGAGGAAATGTTCCTCTTTCCTTCTGTGACTGTGGTAACGTGTGTTGAGATAGTCCCAGGCCGAACGCTTGCAGTAGTTGAAAAAATGTTCTTCAGCTTTCTTGAGTGTGCTGTTTAGGTCAAGAGTCCCCTGCAAACTGAGAGAATAGGGGTTTCCACATAAATAGTTTGTTAACTACTACCCAATATGCATTGTTTTGACATCTAAAAGGGGGCTGCCGATTAGAAATGGTCACCTGGAAAACCTCCAAGAAATCGGTATGTTAGTTTTGTTTTGTTTTGAGGTTTTAATTAGGCTTGTAAAAGATCACTTGGTTTTTGACAAAATACAAATAGCAAGTGAACAGTAAACATAATCTTTTATAGGGCAATGACATGGCCGAAGTGCAGAGGCATCATTACCCCAACATGTCAGACAGTGGTAAGCACTGTAGTCATACATTCATTCAGACATGCATTTACTTTACTAGACCCTATGTAAACTATTGATTCCTTGAGAAGAAAATGTTGTGGGAGCACCCTTAAAGTTACTCGTACTTCACGCTGGTGAGAAGGTGGATTGAAAGTAGGACCGTAAGACTTAAAGGAGAGGTTCAGTGTGATATGGACCCAATGTATGCATCATAAAAAGTTAGAACATTTGCCAGGGAGCAGATTTTTGACATGTTCATGCAGGCCAGAGAAAATCACTTGCTAGTTGTGGCTTCCGGGGGCATCCAGCTAGGTGGTAAGTAGCTATCTGTACAGATTGCGATGCCTAGTTTTAAGTGTTGGAACTGTCAATACTGCAAACGAAGTGTGGGGCTGTTTTGAGCATTTCTATGGTTTAAAAAAGCAATTTGGCCGCTAACACCCAGCTGGGTGACCATGGAAGCTACAACTAGCAAGCAGTCTTCTTCACCCTGCATGAATGTATCAAAATTCTGCTCCCCGGCAAACGTTCTAACTTTTTATGATGTTGCAATATACTTTGAGTCCTTATGACATTGAATTTCTCCTTTAAGCACACACACACACACACACACACACACACACACATGCAAAGGCACCTGCTGGTAAACTGGATGAGCTGCACATCACTTCTGCAGTTCAATAGCGTGTCCCTGTTGTCCAGTATAATGGTGGCACAGATGAAGAGTTCAAAAGTGTACTCTGTGTTGATGACTTGTGGCTCTACGCCTGGGTTGTCTGCTACAAAAAAAAAAATATAAGAACAATACTGTAGATCACCATAACCACCAATAGAGAATGATGCTTGTGCTGACAACAATGCCATTTAAAGACATTTAAAGTTCATTGTGGATGTCAAATATCATTGTCAGATTAAAATTCTACCTGTGCATTGATTTTGGACAAGTCGTTCTTGATAGCGGGCCCGCTCCACCTGTTGGGAGATGAGCTCAAGGTGATCACATCGCAGGATCTCAAAAAGACGGAGCGCCTCACTGTGTTCAAACTCCCGCTGGAAGCCCAGCAGCAACCATCTACAAGACAGGGAGAGAATACGCATGGAGAACATACAATAAAATACACATTTACATGTACTGTATTTCTGCCTGTCTATTGTTTGGTCACAAAGTGCTTGGTACAACAGAAACCAAATAGCCTAGTTAACACCAGTTAATGCCAAACAGTAAGAGCATCAGTTCATGTCTTTCACCATCAATTAGTGTTAGATGATGGCTACCGGTAGTTCCTATTCTGCATTTGCACCCTAGCCAGGGTGTATGTAGCCTGATTTGACCATCCACTTTCACTTCGTGCAAAGCATCTGGAACATCTCCATTGACAATCACTTCCTCTATGCAAGGTGCAATGCAATGTTTTGAAACATTTTGCTACAGTTCGCATAAAACATACAGTAAATATATATATATATATATATAACTGCATTATGCTCTTCCTGACTATCTGGTGGAACGAAATGAAATGCCCACGCCTGGCTAGGGTGTATGCATTTCCAATCAGAAATGGCTAAAACCCAATAAAAACACTATTCTACCCACCAGACAAGATTACAGGTGAGGCAGAGAAGAAACACAATACCTATGACAAAAGGTGAATCTGTCCATGTTGTCTGTGACGAGATGAGCATGAAGAAGAGGATCCAGTTCCTTTAATAAGGCTGCTTCAAGTTCTGAGGGATTTGATATGAAAAAAGGCATATAGGCATGGGCCTATAATTATGAGGTGCAACATAGAAAATTGTGAAGAAAAAGAGAGGATCTTAATACTGTCTAAATGCACTGTTGACAATTGATTGTATTCGAGGCCAAAATGAGATGTACCAATCTTACGATGCAGCCCATCAGCATGAAAGTCTTTGGAGAAATTCTCCATGTAGCACGAGAAGCTCCAGAATGTTTCCACCTCTGAGTCCAGCACAGCAAGGAAACGGCTACACAAGTCATTCATACCCTGGGCATAGCTTACATCTATAGCACACACAGACACATCACAAACAAATGAAAATGAATTCACTTTAGGGATAAAATGATTAAGGATAGTAACCACTGAGATTAGTTTTTTTACAATGCACTGAAAAACTGAATGGTTTTAATAGCTTGACCCTGAGGAGAGCCCAAAAGTTTTAGGTATTTGATGTGCTTCTTTGCATTCCTACAGTATTTATTATCAATGTCTCTCTTTGTTTTGGCTATGAATGTGCCTCTGTTCTCTGAGAAAGAACATCAGATAGCTTTTACGAAATAATGGCAGGGGTATGTAAGTCTACTGAATCCTATTCAACCACAATATTCAGAGAATAAACATTAGACAAATAGACATGCAACATTATCCAACTACAACAGCAGCAGCCTACATAAAATGCTACACAATTTCAGTTCCTCTTTTGACCATACAGGAGGCCCAAGACAAAGAGAGTTCAGTTCTTTATAGAAGCAGCTTTTCATATTGTATCTTATGCTTTATTTTGGAGACTCAAGCATGACTTGGACTTATTACCAAGATGGCTAGTTAGTGGTGAGACCAAAGGCCCAGCGAAGAGCATGTGCCTGTTTCTTTTAGGAAGAACGCAATCTTGTATAAACCACTTTAGATAAGCTCTTACATGCAGTAGACCAAGAGCCAGCTGATGAGGCTGCACTCAATAATCCCAATATTCTCACGCATTAGTGAATGCTCACACGTGCACTATGGAGAATCAGGCAACTTAGGCATGACTATCTGCTTCCTGGCAGAGTTACTGTGTGATCCTCTTGGAATCTGGACAAACCCAAAGTGGTGGTGGAGGAGGGAGCAGAGCTTTGTACTAGGATATAAAGGGCCATATAATAATGGGACAACAGACAGTAAATCACACTAACAGATTGTATAAAGTACTGTAGGTTTCTGACACTGTTTCTGAACACATATTGGTATATTTCTGTTGAGATCCTTTACAGCTTCTCAGACATGAGAGGGCTCCTCACTGACACAGAATGCCCTCTGGTGTTCAAAGAAAGGAAATACTAGTCTGGGTGGAATTCTAAAGTTGGTGGGCCCAGTGCAAGACATTTCTTGATTACTAAAACACAGGCACCAATAGGTAATAGGTATGTTGCAGAGCAAAGCAGTAACAATACATCCCAATTTTGTTCACATTTACATGCAGGGACCCTGGATTTCAGTTCAGGTTTGAAACGTTATTCAGGTGACTTGCATGCAAACCAAATATCGCCACTGTTCCAGTTCAAACCAGAATAGACCCTGCATGCAACTGCGCGCTTTGTTTATTGCCAACACTCACATAGCGTAACTGATTCGGTTCAAAATTTAGTTTCATTGCTGCAGTGTGTCATTATATATTATTATTATATATGTAATAACTCTTCAGGCCAACAAAAGTACTAAATTAAAGTTAGTAAATCTGTCCAACTCCATGTGGAGTATGGGGCGGTGCCCATCTCCGTAATCCTGGGCCATATGGCTGCACAGGGCAGTATGACTACAGTGGGGCGTTAGGTTAGTCCTCTGATAGTCCCGTGTTAATAACAAAAGTTTTACCTGGATGAAAAGCAGCATATGTGATGAGAATGTCTCGTAATACAAGAAGATTTCCAAGACCTTCATCCCTGAAAGCAAAAACAATACATGGCCTCTCTTGTGAGAAACGTTTCTCATTGGTTGGATATGTCAAAACTCCCCAAGGAAGGCCTCAAGTATAATTACAACAAAAAAAGGACATTCCGAATAATGAGAAGGGAAGAGTCATCCAAGACCATGACGATATCCAGAAATATAAAATGTATCCAATAATGAGATATTGGTATTAAAGACAATTCTGAAGATAGTATTGGTCTTCTAGAACACTTCAGTATTAAGCTCAGATGACTCCTCATCTGGCACAGGAGATATTTCATTCATATTGTGGAGAGATGTTGACAAACCGTCCTAAAAGCCCAACTTGTACTTGCCCAACTTACAAGTAATAGGCAAGGTCTCTGTCAGTCCTCGGAACGTCCTTATCAATGATCCGGACGGCCTCCTGTAGCTCTGCTACGTTAAAAGTCACACGTTGTAATAATATCTACATTTTAGAGAAATAAGAATGAGCAGAATTCATTCACATTAACTATGAACAAGAATATCAGGTATTGCCAACTGTGCATGCTACTATAACAACTGTTTGCATTTTCATGTTTTTCGACAATTACAGAGGAAAAGCTCTCTTTTTCACTGAACTCCATCCTATATGCATGACTGGGCAGGCAAGGTGCACTCTCATTCAGAAATAATAGGAAAAACAGAGTTAGTGAAACAGACAACTCAAGCTGAAGCTGCATCTTGACTTGACAAGGGCAAATTTTGTTCGAAATAAAATGTAGGTGAACCATGCAGTGAATGAGTTTTATTGATAGAGAATTCCTGCCACATAAACAATGAATGGAGAACCACTTGGTCTGCATAGATTCATTGCACATTCACAAGTCACAAGAGTATACAGTACATCTATGCAAGGGTTTAAAATTAGCACCCGCCACCGGCCAAATGCGGGTAAAAATTTGGTTTGGCTAGTAACAAAAACCAAGCTACCTGCCACTGGCAGACTACAGAGATATGACTTTCGTCATTAATATGAAATGAAATGAGCGGAGCCAGTAGGTGCCGTAGTAGTTGAGTTTAGATGACCATCTGCTATAAAATACATTTTGAACCTGGATGTATTATAGCTTTTGTTACAAAAAAGTAAAGCTGTTCTTAAAAACACCCTAAACTTTTTTTTTTCAGTGGCCGGTAAAAATATTTTTTGGTCGGTAACTGATCAGGCCTTACCTGCCATTGGCAGGTGGGTCAAAAAGTTAATTTTATACCCACCATTTTGGAGAAAATGTATCATAGCATAGTCACCTTTCCCCAGGTGAGAGTGTTGAAACAATGGTGCGGTCCTAACCTGAGTCTGAAGCTCTAAAAACGACATTCTCTCATGCATTTCTTCTGACAGTTGAGAAGCTTCCTTCTGAATGTATTCCTGTCGCTGATGAAAATACTTCACTGCAGCGACCAGCTCAGCTGTATGTCACAGAAACCAGAGGGAACAAGAGAAACAAGGGAAGACGAGTGATACACATCCAACATTTATAAAAGGCCAAACTGGTCTGCCTTCCCATGGACATTTTCTCCAATCTAAAACAATGTAACAGAAGGATGCATGCTTCTGCCTCCAATTTATATTGTGAAAGTGTAGAGTTGCTTCTTTCAGTTGAGCTAGTTACATGAGGCCTTAACTGGATTGGACCATACTTTAAAGTAGAATGCATGGAAAAATTAACCCTCTTAACATTGACTTCTTTGTCTGCTCAAGAACATTTTACATTTTGCAAGGGGGCCGTATAACTGGAGAGTGATATGATCACTAGAGTAAGTTGGTGTACAGTACCGTCTGTGCCATTGAGCTGCAGGTGCACAGCACCTGGCATAACATGCTGCCATTTCTGTTTCATGACCTGGTAACGGACAGCCATTTGCTCCTGAATGAGAGGGCGCTCCAGGGCGGTGGAATTGCTGGGGTACATGCCAAATAAGAACTGCCACACTTGGGCCCGCTCATGGGGTAACACACCAGCTGGAGTCAAACAAAAGGCACATTGCAAATTGTTCATTTTGAAGGCAGTTCATTCATGACCACGTTAGTCAGATAGAAGATTTGTACAGATGACAGATATGTACATTTGTCCATGATGGACTCAAACTATCCATTAGTGCATTGTTTTGTACATTGGCTACATTACATTCCAATCTCTCACACTGGCATACAGGTGTAATGAATTACCTTGAATAATATGTTCGTTTTAATGCCTGTTTAAAGGCTTTTTTAATGTGGTGTAGGCCTACTGTTTGTTGCTTTAGAAAAAAGTATGTGCTCATATAGAACAATAACACAACATTCAACGTATGGGGGCAGAATTAGTGTAAAATGAGTATTCATCTACCGGTACATGCTATTCAATGTTCTGTCTCTTCGGTCTACTTCTAAATGCCTTGGAAGCCTTGGACTCATCTCACGCATCTAGCAATCAGTGCACTGCCTTCCCACTTCCAGACATGTTACCAGAACTAAATTTGATTTTAATTGAAACATTAAACTCATACAGTTCTTTATTCCATTTGAAAGAAATACACCCCAAGGTTAATCATTGTCTAAGACTCGTGTAGAACCAGCCCCTTACAAACCCTCAGAGGAAATTTGAACTTCTTAACAATGCATCTGAGTTTTACACTTATTTACACTCATCTTGTTCCACAGGGCATAACCTGTCGAGAGAACCAGTCCAGGTTGAAATAATGCCTTATCTTTGCCTTTAGAAATAAGTCATCTTGAATTGAGTTCGTTTGTGGAGAAAGACATAAAACCTGATTCTGTAGGCTAGATCTGATCAATTACTGTGACACACACAAAGATGACTGTTCCTCTGGGTGAACTGTCAACTGCAACAAGTATCTATCTATAAAGCTATTTAATGTTGAGGAGGCCTACTTCTTAGGCTACATCAAAACATGTTCCAGTTGAGCACAACTATGATTGTCCAAAGCCCTTGAGTTCACACAAGGCTACAAATAGTCAAGAATGAAGAGAGCCTGATCTTGAAACCTTCAGGTAGTCACTTCTCTTACCATTTTTGAAAATGTATTTCCGTAGCCTAGAATCGTCAACACGGCCATCTGGGTCCATTATACCAGGCAATCGTATAGATTGAAGAGGCACAGGTGAGATGACGGAGGCACAGCGCCTTTGACGCCTCTGATTGCACCCAGCGTCTTTCATCGATAACGTTATCGTTTTATCCCTGAGCGTAGGATTCCTTCAACGCAGTAGGTAGCAGACCGTTTCGTGTCATTGAGTAGCAGTCACTGACACCGAATACTTAATAAAATTGTCATTATAGCATTTAAGGCTAGCGTAGACATAACTAGGACTAGACTGCCGCACAAAAAATGGTTAGTCTGGATTTGAAAAAAGGACTGCCGCTAAATGTGGAACAAGTTCTACCTAGGCGGCACAAAAAGGGCTTTCGTCTACTCAGTATAAAACTTCTTTTCAGCTGTTCGCTTTGGTCCTAGTCACTTCGAGTGCACATGCTCATGTCATGTGACAGTCTCAGTAATGTTTTCTGCCTCGCTTTTAAAGCTGTTCCTCTGTATTCCCTCTTTTCAACAGGAATGCCCCGGGCTGCTATGAACTGTTATGGAGTCTCCTTATAGTAGGCCTACATCTTGAAGATATAAGACCTAAGTAGCTAATCTAATGCACTCACCCCAATGCATTGAAATAAACCCGAAACAGGGGTTTATATGTAGGCTATGGTTAAGTCAGGCTTTCAGACTTTATAGACCAAGTAGGCTTTCAGGCTTTATACCAAGTAGGCTTGAGGCCTAGTAGAAAAGCTTGCAGATTTCAGGTAGTCTATGCAGTTTTTTTCAGTTCAGAGTATGATCTGATATGGATGGCTATTAGGCCTAGACATTTTTTTTTTCACATAATATCACCCTTCAAAAATATAGCCTATAGGCTACAGTGAGAATAAAAGCATTTCTGTTATTCAATTGGGATGTTTAGGCTACCAACTTGTCTCCTCAAAAGTTTAAGCCTTTAGAGAGGAGCAATGTTGTTGAAATGGTACAGATGCAAAAATAAGCTGCCTCATATCAGCCTGAAATGTTCATAGTCATATGAGATGGGGGACAGTTTGAATAACAAACTGTATAAAATAGAGACCATGATGCTCAGGCTCTTGAACAGATGGGCCCCTGGCTTCTTTTACGTCTGGTCTTTGGCCGCCACCGAGTTGCGTTGATAATTTCACCCCAGAACAGTAGGTGGCGGTCTGCATTTTAGGGCACTATTGAATACTAAATCCCTAGAACAAATTCAAAGAAAAAATAAAATAAATCAACAAACGGTAGTACCAACAACATCGATTTGTCACTTCTTCACGAACAATGCAATTATCTCATGTAAGACTCCTATCAACAGATTACATTTCGGCTGGAAATAAAACGCCTCCACGGAAGCAATAGAATTTACATTTATCGATACCCAAGAAGAAGTTTCGCAGTAGTCTAACGTAACTGAAAACACCGAAAATAGGTAACGTTAGCATGTTGACGTTATTAGCTATCGATAAGCTACACCATCAATAACATACTGTCATGTATAATTGGTTTGACCAAAAGTATACGTGTAGCTTTCATAAATTTAATGGTCTTTGTCCATAAAGCGTACATTTTAGGGAATCTGCTTCTCGCTAACGTCAAGTTAAGTGGTCGCGAGAACGAGATTGCTTGAAACTGTCAACTACTGTATCGATATAACGTTATATTCTGCAATTAACGTTAACGTTGATGTGTTGAACTTTCTCCCTGTTATCAACGTTAGCTGTTGTTCAAGAAGACAAATTGTCAACACCTTGTCTCAAACTGTGCTAAAATCCCAATAATAAAACTCAACATTGTATTATTTAGTGTGTAACGTTGGCTAGTCAATTAACGCAAATAATTTTTGCTTTTATTTCGAAGGGTTTCTGAACAGACTGTGTGGTTGATTCAGAGATGCTGAAAGTTAAAATCAAAACGGAGAAACCAGGTGGGTTATGTCAGCAGAGGAATTTAGTTCACAGTATTGTCATTGTATGTGAAATTGATGTATGTGAGTTATGGAATGGAGACGTTTCCTTACAGATATGGAAGGGTCTGGTGCTCGTGGTCGCTTGGATGCTGTGCTCCAGGGACTAGTGGAGAAAAGTGATAACAGTGAGAGGTTAGTCTTTGGCTTGTGCACTCTGGAAGAATGACTATGAATTTATGAAATCAACATCCCTCCACCATGGGGTAATGACACATAGGTTGTCACCTGAGAAGAAACTGACCAGTCCAAAATCATAGGCTAGTTTAAAATAAGCCTATGGTACTCGAATTCTTGTAGAGTAGACTAACATTAAATTATCTAACCAATAGCACTAGTCTTCCTAAAGTAGGCCTGAATGTGCAAGGGTAGTAGTAGGCATACAGTATTTGTGCTTGACCATGGTAACAATCCACTGCACTACGCACTATGTTAAAGTTAACAAAGCAAAAAGATATTTTACATTAATGGTAACTTTTCCACATCCTGACACGACTATTGAACAGACTAAGAGTTAAAACTACATATGAGTTTATTCTCTGTCATACCAGGGAATATACTGTAGTAGATCCTCTGGACTTGGTTTGCCAAAAGCTTTGGAAACCCAAGTAGTTGGTAAAATTCCTCTTACAAATCTTTTGAGACTATTTCCCAACAGCATTGGAGTTTAAGAATAGAGTTCATGAGTCATACTCTACTGTCGTGGCTGAATTGTTGATACTCCCGGTATTTTTCCAGAAAATCCATCATTTCTCCCAGAAAACAATTGAAATTCTAAATGTGTTGTATATACATGACCAGTATTTTCATTACCGGGGTATGTGTGTATTGGAACAACAAAAAGCAGAAAAAGGAACAATTCACATAATTTACACAGAACTCAGAAAATGGTCAGGCCAAAATTGTTTGGGAATCTGGGAGATGGGCTTTATGTGAAATGCACAGAAAAGAAAACATTCTTTTGTATTATTTTGTGACAGAGATCAGAATGAAGACGACCCAGGAAAAGCAACAGCAGATTCTTTAAGCAAGTATGTTAATTTTATTTTTGTTCATTAAAAAAAAAAAAGAGAAAACCTTCAGGAGGAAATGACTATCTATATTTGTTGAATAGCCTATATTTGAGGTCTGTTTTTTTGTTTCATAAATAATGAATAATGCATTTGGTAATTAAAATGGTCATGTTTTACAGGGACCTTTCACCATCTTCTGTTGGAAAAAGGTAAGAAAATGCCAGTGATTGCTTCAAAAAGTCCACAAATTGTGAAATGAAATAATTGTTATTAGGTTAATTGGCCGAGATGTACGTAAGTAAGTAATTTCGTAGTTACTTCAACTAGCTCAGCCATCCTAATAAAGACACAGAACTATCCTTTATAAGCTTTTTCCCTAAAGGATTTCCAAATGTGTGCAGCATCTTCCTCATAACAGAGCATGGTGATCTTAATAAAGATGCAAAGAGAAGGGAGAGGCCCTAGGGTACCCATGTGTGGGGTGGATCTTAAAAGTATATTTCGGTATTTAGCAGTTTTGGCCCCTTTTCTGGGGTGTCGAGGACGAAATAGAATGGTTGACACTTCAATCTGGACAATCTGTTCTGTCTCTGCTATTTGGCTCATTTAAGAATATCCCTTGCCTGCTTCAGAATGACTATCTATGTGCATTCAAGTGCATTTCACCAAGTGGTTAGTGATGTTTGTTGATGTTCTAAAACAAGCATGGTAGCGGAAAACCTGTCAGTTCTTGTCGGTCCAAATACAGCAGGTGGAACATCAGAATATGTAGTTTGAGAACTACACTGTAGATACCTGGTACGTCTTCAAATTCAAATTTTATAGGTTAAAAATGATGGTGAAGGGGACGGTATAGCTCAGCGAGCTAGTGCGTCATACCGCAAATCCGGGGACCCGGGTTCGATTCCGACCCGAGGTAATTTCCTGATCCATACCCTTCTTTCTCTCCCACTCATTTCCTGTCACACTCTCTACTGTCCTATCAAATTAAAGGCACAAAAGCCCTAAAAAATATCTTAAAAAAAAAAATGATGGTGAATATTGGTGCCAGTTGATCTGCGCAGGATTTGAGGACTCGTCCAGGAATGCCATCTGGACCTGGCGTTTTTCTTATATTCACACTCTTGAATGCTCTGTGCACATCATGCTCAAACAGCGTGAGCGCAGTGTCTTCAGAAGTGGTATCAGGTGCGTTTGTGTCAAAGCGTGGGTAGAAAGCATTCAGGTCATTCACGATTGTGGCGTCGGCATTCTTGATGGAGGAAGCTGGCACCTTGTAGTTCTTGAAGCTGGCACCTCTTTTAAACCTTGCCACATGCCTCTGAGATCCGATTGTTCAAACTGGTACTGGATCTTCAGGTGGCAGCTTTATTAAATAGACTGCATAAAACACTAGTGTTAGACTGTCATTGAAATGAAATTCTAGATCTGACAAAAGGAAACTGCTATACAGGGCAATATGCAACAATAAACCTTCCTGAGTTGAAGGGTTTATTTTGCTATTGTAGATCATACTGATAGTTGATCTTGATATTGTATTACATTTTTTACTGTATTACTTAGGGAAAAAAAATTCTCCATATCACCCATCCCTAGCAGTTTGTTATTAATTTTTTCTTGGTGTTGTGTTACAGGCCATCAGCACGCTTTACCCAGCACAGGAGAAAAAAACGCAAAGAGATGGATGACAGCATTGCTGAGAGCAATCAGCACAAACAAAGTAGGTCCATGCTGCTTTTTGATGTTTATACTGTAGGTGACCTCTACAGGAATAATCTGTAGCTTTGTTGTTTAACGTTACCCAGTGCTGTTGGTAGGCATGAGAACGACTTTGGTACACTTTCACTTAATACAATTCCTTTAAATTGGCCACATTCTTTTCAATTATATAGATTACTTACCGGAATACTTCAGTATTTTAAAACGTGTTTGAATGTAGGAAGTAGAATATATTTTAGTGTCCTGTTGTAGCCTAAACAGATACGAAATATATCAAAAACATTTGCACATTTGTTACAGTTAGAACCTGTTTGTTAACAAGAAAGAGTGACGGTGTTCCAATGTTTCATAAAGCAGTTCTCTTGAAAATAAGGCCTGTCAGCTGAGGGTGACATGACATAAGCAGGCTACACAAGTCATTGTGTGCACAAGCCTCTCGCTGGACTTGCCTCTCACAAGTGTTGCGTTGCTCTGCAGTGTGTTATGGATATAAGCAATATAAAACACAATTTGATGGTTTAAACTTTACTTATTAGAAGTAGAACTGTAATATGTGGTTGTGCCATTGGTAAAGATATTGCTACTGTATGTATCCTTATCTGTCATACTAATGTACTTGTCTTTCAAATCTTTTGAAAGATGCCTACATTATAAAGCTGTTCGACCGCAGCGTAGACCTGGCCCAGTTCAGCACCAGTACTCCTCTCTACCCCATCTGCCGGGCCTGGATGCGCAATAACCCTACAGTACGGGACCTGTCTGCCTCCCCCAGTCCCCCGCAAAGCATGTCGGATGAAGAAGTAAGTCACTCCTTACTTTCATTCCTCTTTTTATTCCAGTCTTTTTTTGTTAGTAGAATCTAGCAGGCATTGGATAAAACAATTGTAAATGAAGTTTATGAAGATATGTTACTTTGTAGAATCAATGATTGAATTGCCTGTGAATAGGCAACTGATCTTTTTACATGTTGAGTATGCACATGCACTATCAAAGTCCTTGAACATGACAGGACTTTTTTGGTGTTGCATATAGTAATGTTTTTTAGGTATTGCCCACCCCAGGAGGAAATACTGACCATTTGTAAGACCCGGCTGGGTCCATACTCACAGAGAATCTTAAGGCTAAAAGTAGCTCTCAACAGGTGAATTTAGGAGAAACTCTTACAGTTTTTCTCAGTCGCTTTGGTACAATTCTCGAATCATCCTTACTTTTAGCAAAACAGTAAGTGCATTTCTCAAAACAATTCGGACAAATGGCGAAACACCATAGCCTGGGAGTTCCCATGCTCCTTTGCCCGCTTATTTCATTTCACTCTGCAGAGCAGCATGGTGACCATGGCCGTTTTTCTCGCCTGCTTTCGGTATCCAATCGCAGAACAAAAAGGGATTTGTACGGCCCTCAATTGCATTTTACGTCACGTGGTGGCTCTGGTATTGGCTCCGAGGTATGTGCAGACGCTATGATAGACATTCGTAGCGCCCAATAAACGGCTATGGGCAATTGTAAACGATGCTTCCGCTACGAGAAATGCAATAGGTAGGTCCCCAGACTAAATATCACTTGTGATTTTAGTTTGGCATTCGCCAGGCTAGAAACACCATGGATTGACTGCAAAAGCGACTGCAAGTCTCTTGCTCAAAATCCTTAATTTACCTCTCAAAATTAAATATCTGTGTCAATAGACATGTCAGTCCATCAGAGGGAAAAGTTCTTGTGTCATCATGTGTGAACATAACAGTCAAATTGATTAGTCATGTTGTCAATGTAATAGTGCACACATGAGGAGTTTTCTGGTGTAAACTATGGTTATAAACCTTGTATAAACTACAACATTTTGGCAATAAGTATTGTAAATTGTAAATGACACCTTAGTGTATGTAAGAGATTGTTCGAAGCGACTGGAGAAGGTTAAAAATTACGCTGCTATTGTTTGTATTGTAATTTGTTGACAAACCATGTCATTGTGCTACAGAAAGGAAAAGACAGCACTATAGCACTAAAAAAGCTAAATGTGAACATAGAACAATCTTGTTTGGGAAAACTATACACCCAGTGCTATAGAAATTGCAATTCAGTCTTCCTGCACCTTGCTTACATGTATTATTTTGCTTATATGCATCTGTCTTTGACCTATTATGACAACATGTTCAACCATTTTGCATGTAAAGACTTATACAATGAACCAATGCCTAAATGCAATGGGGTGTGAGACAATTCAACAGAGAATTGTACACAAGTTTTTGCATGGATGTACCAATGCATTTGCAATTTGCTGAAACCAATGAGAAATTGCTATTTTGATATGCACATCAAGTGACATGATGTTGTGAAGATTGACCAAGTAGTGGATCTGAGAAATGTACCAAAGCGACTGAGAAAAACTGTAAAAAAAAAAAAATGGGCGTGTCAGTCGTGAATTTTTTACTAAGAATAATTTACAAAGAAATTTAGCGCTAAAAATAGCAAGAAAGTCTGGGGCTGCTTAGAAGGAGTCCAGAGGACTTCTACAGCAAGTCACTAAGACCAACTCCTAACATCGCAAGTGCATGTACAGTACCACGTCCTTAATCGTTCGAATCGGATGCAAATTCATTTATTCCAGCATCTGACATTAAATATGCAGCTCAGAAGGAATGCAATAACACCACAAAAACCCTTGTGGAAGTACCGGTATATGTATATGTATACCGGCATACATTCATGATCACATTTAATTAGTGTAATTCCTATCTTTGCAAATGTGCTCTCAAAAATGCTGTTAAAACGGTACAAAATTACACTTTCATTCTGCAGCCCATAACTATTCCATTTGTACCATTACCATTCCATTTGTAGCTTGTGAATATGGACCGTGAACCCATTGGTAATGGTACCTGAAAATTCAATCCAGTGAAACAAATTAAAATTCTGAACCATACATTCATAAATATTTGTGGACGAGAATGGAATTAATCTCATAATATCTTGTATTTTTTGTACTGTAATAGGTGGTTGACATGATAAATGGTAAGAGCCAGAATGTATACCGACTTCCGGCACCCACTACTTGTTCAGTCAACCCTTCAGGGGAACCTGTTAATCTGAGGATACCGCCTATTGTAAAATCCAACCCTACAGAGGTAAGTATGAGGACACTAAGAATATATTTTCTATGTTTACTGCCTTTTTGACAGATGCCCAACTCTACTATACATTGGTCTTACTATTTACACTTAATTTATTGAAACTTAAAAAAATATTTTGAACTTGACATGAGTATTCTCTTATTCCTAGTCTACAGACACAGCTTCTAATGCATCTCTCATGTATAACCATATGGCTCGATGGAAAAAAATCAGACAAAAGTAAGTTCATGTCTAGCCCTGCCTCTTGTCTTTATGAATGAATTTATGAATGTAAACTCTGGACATTGTTGTAAAAGAGCTCAATGCTTGGTAAATTTTCCCCGAAGAAACCATGATTCATGATCATGGAATGTCTGATGTTGATTTATGTTAAAAGGGGATTATCCAGAGTGTAGCCTATCAGGTAGGTATGAGAATGAGAGACCAATGTAGACCAAATAGCGAAACAACGGCCAACACTATCTGATGAGAGCATGGAAGTTCTGTTTTCCTGTGCTCCATCACTTAGCGTTTGCTGCCAGCTTGCAAATTCGGTCAAATACTGCTGCTCTCATACCTCAGCAGTCTCAAAGAACAGGGATACTGTACGGGCTGATTTCAATTGACATTTAAATGTCCTTAGACCTCTAAGATATCTGATAATTATGGTGATAAATCTGTAAAAATATCTGACCACGACTACCAACATCTGCCTCAAATATTTTCATCACCTTGGAAGTTGTTGCTTGTGTTTAGAGAGAAAATACAAATATTGCCTCTCTATTTTTTCAGGTGGAAGGAGGCCTCGAACAAGAACCAGTTGAGATATGCAGAGAGCATAAAGGTTTTGAAAGACATGTATGATCGCTAATATCCGCTGTTCAGTGGGGGGATGGATGGTAAAGTTGATGGATTCATAGTTTTTAAGGAAATACACCTCTATCTTATCTCAATTATCTTTTTGCTAGAACATCTGTACAAATCACCAACTTTGCCTGGTCTTCATGGTGCTATTTTTAATCCCAAACCTGACCAGTCTCAGAACTATGTGATTAAAACCAACACCAATTCAAATGTAATTTGCACAAGTGAGTTTGTTCATTATTTCAAATTGACATTTTCGAGTTGTTATAGGAGTGTTTACAGTAATTTCTAAAACAAATATGCTGCTCATATTGATGGGCACTTCAGAGCAGATGCTTTTATTGGATGTGGAGCTGCTCATCTGCTCCTCTGGCTTTTACAATCATGTATGTAAGCAGCCCTAATAATAGCAGCTTAAACTGTTCAACAACACTGGGCGTCATCCACCAATATCTGAAGAATTTTCTTAAATTGGCTCTTAAGCTTCCATTTGGAAAACTATATTCAAATCTTCTAGAAAACGGTTTGGCTTACAACATATTTCTTCCAATAACGATTGGAGAATGTGGCCTAGTATGCATTGTTGAGAGTCGCCATCTCTTGGATTTACCTCTTGTTGTCTTCTTACACTGTGGCTTAAAATCAGCACCAGGACGTCATCTGACGTTTGGTCAACACTCATTTCAGTAAAAACAAAAACACTGCTTTCACTCTTTCCTGTCCTTCCATAGAGAAATCAGTATGTACTGATGACATAGCTGAATAGTTCTACCCTTTCCCTCCAAAGAAAACCCACAAAAATGTATATTTCTGTCAGGTGGGTCTAAACCAGTCACACAAATTGTTACATACTTGATTCTGTGACATATGGTCTTTGGTGTTTTTTGCCCTCAACGGTGCCTTCCAGGTAGCACTGCCTTCAAGGCACCACTTCACTCAGTTTAGGGTTAGGATGAGGGTTGAGGGGGTTAGGGTTAGGAATAGGGTAAGGGTAGTGCCTTTTAGGCTGTGCTGCCTGGAAGGTGTCGTTGGGGGCAAAAAACACCATTGAGCGTGACATATAGCCTACTTCCAATGCCTGGATATAATCAGTATGTGTTATTACAGTGCAATTTCCTTTATTTCATTGGCAACCAATGTAAAGCAACTAATATTTATCCAGTTTTCATTAAGGGATGGTCAGTGACGAGAGGGTAACCTAGATCATCATGTTTTGAATACCAGTCATATTCAATAATATTTCAATACTCAAAAATAGTGTCCGGAATATGCAACTTTCATGTAATTTTATGCTAATCAGTAAATATAAATAATGTACATATATTCGTGTAGCCTTGGTGCTTGGTATCAAGGAAAAATATAGTTACTTTCTCTGAGATATGCTTATGTTACCAACAGCAGAATGAAATAGTAAAGGAGTTTGTTTTTTTTTTTGAACAGATTTTTGCAAGGACAGGAAAGAGTTTTTAAAAGCCTTGATAAATGTCTTAATAGTTTGATTAAATGGGTTAGCCACATCTGAAATGTGCAGGTTTTAATAGCTTTTATTTTATTTATTTTCTTACATCTACTTAGGTTTTACAAAATATTTACACATTTAATATTTACAAAAAATTAAATCGGGCAAGAATGTGTGCAAAAGTGTTCAAAGGGGTTTTCCCTTAAGCCAATCTTCAAGCAATATGTCCATGTCACTATGAATGAAGAGAAGAGATTAATGTAATAAATACCAACACCAACATCAGAAAAATGAGAGCTAGACTTTTTGATTGGCTAGAGATAAAAAGTACACATATTGATATAACTATGACTTTTGCTACAGTAAGCGGTTAGTCCTCACCATATGCGCTGCTTCACCCAGGCTCTCTGCTCTCGCAGTACCACAAGCAAAGGATCATCTTCAAACTCAAGCCCATCTGAATCTACAATAAATCATGTATAAACCCCATTAGAATGACCACAAAAGCAAAAAAAAAAAAAAAAAACAATTCAGGTGAGTTTTAGGTGACTTTTGGCATATCAAATAGTTTACTCCCAACATCAAGCATATCTATGGCTTTAGTGGTTTTCACCCACAATTTCAAACATATTTACTTTGTCATCAACTGAAAACTACAGGCTAAGTGCAATTGAAATGTCACAAAGTGAGTGTAGTTCACCTTCGGCTTCTATGAGAAGATTATGAATGATTTCTGAAGGTGTCTGATGCCTCTGAGGAGTGGTAGAGGATTGTAATGCAAACGATGGCGTATCTTCATAAGAGTCGGTGATGTCTGCGCTTCGGGAAACGTCTGCTGATTCTGAATCAGGAAAAAGAACTTCAGAAACCACCTGTACGTATAGATGAAAAGGAATGCAGAAGTGGCATCATAAGCCTGCAAATACACATCAACTGGAAAAGAAAGATGCATTTTTGCACAACATGAATATCATAATTATTATATTATAAACATAATTAGACAGATAGATTGATAGACAGTAAATTAAATAGATATGAGATTATGAGCCTTGTTTCAAGCATACATTTTTTCATTTAGGACCGTCATATTAAATCATTTTAGTGGAAGTTGGCTGATCCAGCTGTTAACAGGCATAGCAGTATAGTGTGTATACAGTGGCAAGCTGATATCTAGGGCTGCAACTAACGACTATTTTGGTAGTCGACTAATCTTTAGATCAATTTTTCGATTAGTCACCGATTATCGATTATTCTTTTAGTTTTTAGTAGAGTTAAATATTAAGAGTACTTAAATCAGGGGGAAAAGACAAGAACAATTATTATTATTATTGTTATTATTATTATTATTATATTTATTATTATTATTATTATTATTATTGTTGTTGTTGTTGTTATAATATTATCATCATTATCATCATCTTTACAAATTGAGCAGTGTATTTATTTGCAACCACCATCACATGCAATGTTTCCAGCAGTCTGACTGTGAAAGCCTGTGTAGCAAAAATGGCTTGCCATAGGCACACACACGTCTTGTTTTGGGGAGCAAAAAACGGTAAAAAGATATTTTTCTCTTTCAAGGTTGTCAGTGTGTCCACACACGCTTCATCATGAAATAGGACTTATTCCTCATTCCACACGAGTTTTTGCATGCTTAAGATGTTACATTCTGGGATTTTGGAAGGCTATAAGATTGTTTAGCTGTTCAGTCTTGTTTACTTTGAGTGGTAACGTTACTGTCAGAGCAAGTGAACTTGCGATCGCTAAGCTAGGCTACTTGCGCCTATCGTCTGCACCTTGGTAATCACAGTGTTAAGGTATGTTTTTACTTGTGGTTTAAAATTAAATAGCCTAGATCAAAAAAAACTTTAACAAGAAAACCCTTTCAGTTTCTAGCATATTAGCGAGCTAGGTACTTTGCTCATGTTTAAAACTTTTAGCTTCGTGTAGGCTACAGGCAGGCTTTGCTGTTCAGCAGAGTTGCAGAGACGCAATCTGCATTGCTTCTGATGCATAGAAATTGTGCTTCATGAAGCAGCTCCAAAATCCAAAAGTTTATTTTTGCCTGATAATAGATTTGAGATAATAGCGGTCTCAAGTTTACGAGCTATTTACGAGCAGTCTTGCTCAAATTGACCCAGGGCTTTTCTCATCATTCATGTTTATTGCAGGTATTTTAGTGGAAAGATGAGGTTACTGCCCCCAACACTTCCGGCAGGGAATTGCAGTGTTCTAAAGAGTCGAGTGAAATCTTTCAGGTCGTCTCTGCATTAGTGAAAATCAACTTTTAACATGCAAATTATATGTAGCCTCATAAATATGACGACTAGGCGACTACAAGATTTTGCGTCGACTACGTTTTATAGTCGACGTTGTCGACGTATTCGACTAATCGTTGCAGCCCTACTGATATCTGTCCACACTCACTTTAAAGGTCTGCACACAGCAGCAGAGCGCAGCACACACCAACTTGCACAGACCGGTCACTCATCAACCAGTCACGGATGTAAATGCAAGCAGCTTGTGCATGAGAGCTGAAATGGTTCTTATCTCACCCTAAAAGTTGTATTTTTTCCTAACTAAAAGTAGGTCTCCAATGCTTTGTGAAATTTTAAGGAACAACCTAGTTAGCGACTTTTGTGACTTAGGAGTTCTCTAATTTGTAAGAGATGGGCTCTGGAATGCAGATTTCAAAGTTATTACAAAATCATTTACAGTACACTAAATACTGTTACTGTACAGTCCTTACATTCCGTTTTGTCTTTAAAAATAACGTATGCATTGCAACCCCGCATATGTATAAGTTATACAGAAAGCAGTAAAACAGCATGATGATACTGACCATTCCAAGAGTGCTTTGTAAAGCAGGGTTTCTTCCTTTTTCCTTGGAGTCTTTGCGCTGTTTTAGTTTCTTGCCCTCTTTCTCCCCTCTTCTCTGTGCCAAGTCTGACTGTACCACATGATTCACATACCTAAAACATTACAAAACAATGTAGCTTTTAATTTAGTTAAAGGAATACTGTATGCCAGTTTTTAGGCCAATTTGCTTGTCTTCCACCTCCACCAGAGTGAATTTGAGGTCCTCAGCATCCCTTTGCACATTTCTATAGATTCTATGGAACGTTTGGATTTCTTAATATCTCTTGTATTTTTTCTGTGCCTGCTGCGGTGTCCTTGGCCGTGGCAACCTTGACAAGATGGTAAGAATTGGTGCTTCAATTTCCTATGGGAAGTGCTATCCTATTGTATCTTATCCTATTATAACACTGGAATAGTAGAGTATCTGTTTAGAAAATAGCCCGGTTTCATTTTCAGTTGTTCTTCTTACATTTTGAACTGCAAAAGATTCACAGAATGATATATGCCAACCTGAAGCTAAACATAGTACCATAAGACCGAAAATAACTACTGGGATAAACTGAAGAAAGGTAAAACTCAATTGTTTAAATCTTGGCAAAATGGGAAATGAGTAAATTGATATAAAAAGTAGTGTATTCATGGCATGTTGATACAGCAGTAGTTAAAATTACTGGTATTAGCAAAGATTGTTTTGCAAATATGGCCGTTGTTGCGGTGGCTAGAATATATGTTTTCTGGGAGATGAGCTCAGTATTCATTGCAGAGTTGTGCTTGTTAATAGGACAATGTGCAGGCCTGAACTGTGCAATCAAATATATTTTGCTCTACATGTATATGAACAAAGGTGTTTATGAACCTACCTACCTAGAACCTCTTTCTCTATTGGAGGGAGTCCCATTTCTTTTTTTCCCTTTCTCAGTTCTGGTTCCTCCCCCCTGTGACGTTAGAGCTTTGCCTCCTTTACTGCTCTTCTCAGAAGTACGACAGGGTCCCCCTTTGTCTTCAGAGAGGTGCTGATGAGGTGCTGAATGTGGTTTGTTACGCTGGTTGTCTGAGGTATTTTTGAAGCTGAGCTGATCTGCTGCTAATTGAGGGCACATGTCAGGATCAGTAGCACTTTTCTTCTGCAGCCATTCCCTCTCCTTAGGCAGTGCTATGGGCGAGCTCTGGAGAGGACACGGCACAACACGGCTGTGGGGGGGTGCAGATGGGGAGATGTGCTGCTTAGGCTGGAACTGACACAAATTGGGGTGAGGCAAAGTAAATGTGTTACGAGGCTCCTGAGCACGCATGTCTGGCGACGTCTGCACTGTAGTGCCAATGACTGGGCTTGACAGTTCCCTTGGAAGCATGGTACTCAGAGTCTGGAAGAGAAGGCATAAAACATTTAAGTCATGGTAATCCCAAACCCTTCTGTTTCATTCAATAGCATCAATAGCATTGTTTTGTATTGGTTCCTTTCCTTGTCAACCATCATGTGATTGACAAGAGATGCCAAAAGAGATTAAGGAACCACTGACTTAGATTGAATAGATGAATGTAAAATGGAATAATGAAAGTAAATTCCAAGCATTGTTACATTCTCCTACCTGCTGTGGCAGGCTGCAGGATGAGTGGGCAGGGACTGGCAGTTTGACAACAGACTGCTCCATCTTCCTTCTCAGACGCCACTGATAGAGGATGTCATCCTCGGGATTCAGACATGAAGCTGGATAGCCAACTGAAGGATGCGTGGGTGTGAGGTATTTATAGACGTTCGAGTTTATAAGTCCTTAAAAAGACCAAGGAGTGGGTGAAGGTAATCCAGTATTGTATGTTAAAGATGAAAAGTAATATTTCATTAATGGGTATAACTAATCAAGACTCTTCAGTCTTACCATGGTCTGAGTGGTGTGAGCTACTGCCCAGTGGTTGTCGAACTGGTCTGCCTATGCTCTCCAATGAGGAATCCACACAGCCCAGTCCCTCAGGGCTGACCAAGGGGGAATCATTATGGAGAGAGTGTGTGCTGCTGAGAGAGAACGAAATGCCTTCTGTACCAATACCTCAGCTGCAGTTGAACATTTCAAATGATTAAAATTTCATACCTCAAATCCAGCCTTCTGACTTCATCTTGCATCTTGAAAAGATCACACGAGTTTCTTATGCACTACGAAGAATAAATTCATATTTAGAATAGGATACATATTTCAACCCCAGGCCATAACGTTATTTTGACGCATGCATGTGACTTCATTATGCATTTATTCCCAAAGGCAACCAAGGTAGCAATAACATCACTGGAGACGTTCCCATAACGTTAACGTTAGATAGGCTAACATTACCAGTGTCGGGAAGGAAAATAACGTTAATGTTAGAGAAATTTTAATAGCCTAAACGGCCCTGGGTATGTCTTTAGAACAATAGATGTGATAAAGCATGGTACGAACTCCAAGGGGAATGAACAAGGAAATATCCGCGTTGCTAACGTTAACTTCGTGTCAGATCTGGAGGTGATGTACACATGAAATCATTTTTTAAAAAAGCTTAAAGGTCTGAATAATTTGAATTATAAAACCTGATTTTAAGTAACGAGAGTGATGCCATAAGCTAGCCTACAGTCTATGTATCATAATAACTTTTTTTAAAGTTAAATTAGCCTTTAACAGACGGATTAAACGTTATGTGACCTCGCACACACCCTGCACAGGTTTCAAAGAAGTTGTAGGCAATGGTTATCAATGATTGAGCCACTTACCTGTAGTGTTTGGTTATCATCAATGCAGAGAGTTAATCATGTTCATGTTTTGATGTTACCCTGGACAACAACCACTTAACTGAACAAGTTTTCGGTATTGAATGTAAACACAGTGGCAACGCAGCGCCAAGGTGCAAAAAATGAGCCAAAACATTTCTGCTCGATCCGATAGGCAGTGCCTGAGCATGTGATTAAAGACACGTGACCGCTTTGGGAGTGGCTTTGATTTGATTCAGAAAATTTAATAAAAATGGGCTCTGGCGAACTCGAGACCACGCTGCGCTGTGCAACACTGTGGTGCTTCAACGTGTTGCAGGAGAAATGAGCCAAACCAATTGAGAAAAACTGTAATAGAAGGGGGTCCTGAAATCCCTTTCAATGGGCGCGATATCAGATGCTTGTACTCCAGGGGGCGCTGCATCTGACGTGAGTGAAAGATGAATATTTCAACAATTTGGCCAGCAGATGTCCCCGTTGGGTCTAATGGGACAGAGCCGTATCTATATACGGCTCTGTAATGGGAAAGCTAAAGCAGTTGGTCATCTTGTCGTCACCTTGTTAAAATAATCGCCAAACTCATTTTTTCCAGATTTTTCAGGAAACATTTATTGACCATTTCTATCAAAATACATGCAACAAAGGATCACTGTTGGTATGGATACAATATGAATTATTATTATGTAATATAGTTATTATTATGAATTATTAATATTATTAAATTTTAAGAGAAATAAATGACTTAGGCAATTTTATTTTAACATGCCTCTGTGACTTAGGCAAGATGTGGTAAGGTTTTTGTTGAATATATCTGCATAAGAGTGACATGAGCCTGTTATAAACGTAGCATGAGAAAAATAATGAGCATTATTATTTCAAAGGGTCTCTAATATTCATGACTCATCCAGTGTCATGCTATGGCAGGCAAGTGTCACCCTTAAAGAAATAAATGTGTGTTTTATCTAAAAAGGTCATTCCTGAATCATGGAAGGGAGTTCTTCAAAGGTAGCAGCCATCTTAGAAAACTATTAAAATGGCCTAAATCACATTTAATTGGACTTAAGCATAATAAATCTGCCTAAATCAGCCAAAAGTCACACTTTTGACATAGGCAATTGTCTTAAATGGGAAAAATCACATGATCTGATTGACTTGGGTGTTGAGACTTTTACTATCGGTGGCCAGCACCATGAGGCAATGATTTAGGCAAAATAATCAATTTTGGCAAAAAATGACTTAGGCGATTATTTTAACAAGGTGACGTTGTGAAATGTAAATGTAGGGAAGAGGATAACGCCATAATGGGCAAGTGAATGGTATACGTGAGGTGTGACACAGAGGTGATACAACCCAGGAAAGGCTTACAGAAAAGGGAAAGAGGACCTATTCAATATCAGAACTATATTTGGAAAGGGGTAAAACACCAGCTTTCCTGGTCTTGGCTCCTGTGGATTCTGTTAGAAATCAACAAAACATGTTGGTGTGACTATAGACTGTCAAGATGTGGCCTGATCATTGTTTAATCATTGTTTGATCATTTTTTTAAGCAACCAAAAATGACTAACATTTCAGTCAGTTTGTAATTCAATTTCCAAAGCTGGTATGATGGACATATATTGACAGTTGAGGTGGTGTGATGGAGGTGGTGTGATGTTTTGTTTTTGCATAAAAATGTAACTAAGAATAGCAACATGTGAAGAAGCAATCATCATCAATCACTGATTGCAAACAGGTCAGCAGGTCAGCTCTACACCATATGGCTGGGGGATTAAATACAATGCAAAAGTCATGTGGTAAAACAACTCAGAGCCTGCAGAATTCCACAGGAGTCCTTTAAGCCTACAGCTTACCTTATTTGAAATTGAAGAATTCATTTGTAAAAGCCTCTAAATCCATTTTCCGAAATATATATATAAAAAAAACACTTGTTTTATTAATAATTTCCACGTAATCGCAGTCAAACTACATTTTTTTTATCAAGTGCAAAAAAATCAGACCAAAACAATTGGAATGGAATGATAACAGAATTGTTCAAAATTACCTTGTAGAGCCTTTTGCAAACGAACTCTTCAATTACATACTATAAAGAGCAACATTTATATGTGATTTTTTAAAAAAATAAGCAGCCAGTTTAGTTGATTAGAACCAGTAAGCAGTACTGATAATCCAAACAAAAGCCACCCATTTGTTATAATGGTGTTGTCAAATAAACACTCATCCCACCAGCTGCTTAAGACAGGAAACTGTTGGCTGGAGCAGCACTCTTAACTGTGAATTGGACATTTTGCAAAGCTCAAAACTACTATGCCTTTTTGATATAGGCATTGAGGGTGGAATGCCAGGCCTGGCTGTGGCCCAGTGTGACCTATTCTGAATTGTGTGAGCAGTGAAGTGGAGTTTGAGCCGGCTCTCTGACGCTCACGCTTTAACACTTTAATTGGACTAGAGCACGGAGGCTGCTAGTGACGCAAAAGGCATGACGGCCCTGCCTCTTCTTTCCCCTGCCAGATTGGTATTTTTCCCTTGCTCACAATCCCGTCATCCTGGTCAATGAGCCTGTTATAAATATCAGCCAGACATGAGGTTAATCTCAGCTCACAGTGAATACTGAAGTAAAGCTGTATATTTTCAGATGAGGTGCAGTAGGGCAGGGTGTCTGCTCTAAATAGTGACTAGTGCACGCTGTCAAATGTATTGCTGTGCGGATGTGTTGGCTATTGGCTACCTGATGCACTCCTCTCCTCAAACAAGATGGAGTAGGCTACAGCTACAGTATAGGCCTAAGCTCCATGTACAGCATAGTGCTTTAGAATCTGTTTGGTGCATGCTACTCTGTGTTCTACAGTAGCCTACCCAAAGAAAAGAATTCTTGATTCTCAGCTTCTCTCCCTGCTCTAGTCCTGTCCCTTTTGCTATTATTGTTGGGTCAGATTTTTGCTTTTTAATAGGAAAGCTATTTCGTAAAATGTGAAATCTTCTTTGGGCACTGAGCATCAGGGTTCATTTTGGTCTGAGGGAAGAGTGCCACCTATTAGCCGCACACCAACCATTTCTCCAAGGAAGAAGTGACTAGCCCACACCACCAGCTTAGCTTCAGTAACTCAGACAGCTAGCCTATCTGTTGGTCTGTGTGTGGACAGAAAGAGAGCCCCCATTAACAGAGCCCCCATGATGAGATTTTCATACTATTTGGCAGGGCTATGGATGTTATATAGAAATGTGTAGTGTAGCCCATTTAATGGGCTGCTGATTTATCAAAATGCATGACATAAATTTATGCAGAGTGTGAGAAACGCAATGAGCTATTTTTGTAGTCCAGGGGTCAAATAATCTGCAATGTTAGAAGGCAATGGTGGACAGGTTAAGCAGATAACTTTCAATGTTTGTTTGTTTTTTTCAGCAAATTTAGTAAGTACTTTTTGTTACATGTAACCCAGTACTTCACGGGCTGTAATTTAAATAAAGTATTGCTCATTCAATTTATATTCTGGAATACTTCAACACATAGCCCTGCTTTCGTGGACACTCACTGCTAATTGGTAAGAAAATAATAACCTCCTCTAAATCTGTCAGGCACATTTATGGCTGGATTGATCATTTACAAGGGCAAATATGACATTTCCATAGTTCACATCTGTGTTCTCTGCACTGAGCTCCTCAGCCAGTCAGCTCCAAATCCTCTTCAGGAAAGACATCTGTCACTTGACTATGATTAACCAGGATTATGCTAATTTAATCAATTGGTTAGTCCTATGTCTTATCAAGGAATTTCCAGTACTTCATTTAAACATAGCCTATTGTAAATTCACATTACATTTCATGATGAAAACAAATGTTAGATAAAGATGTATGATAAGTATATATATTATAAATGTAATTTATCTTACATGCTAAAAACCATATATGCTAAATACTTTTCTGTGACTTTGTGACAATAAATAATAAATGACTGATTTAGTTAAGTAGTTGCCCAGCTGCAGCTTACTGTTGTGCACCCCCTCACACTCACACAAATGTCTCCCAACCATCCCCTCTCTCTCTCTCTCTCTCTCTCTCTCTCTCTCTCTCTCTCTCTCTCTCTCTCTCTCTCTCTGTCTACCATGCCTTAGAGCTGCAGCAGGCGCTATAAATAGTCTGGCTGCATGCCTGTGGCTGGGGAACAGGTCACATTATGGAGGAAGATGAAAAATTTAAAGGCACAGGCTCAATATAATTGAACTCTTAGCTTAAGGGCACTGTTAAACTAAGTGCATTTGTGTGACACAAATGACACGAAAGTGTACATTTAGTATGTCTGATGTATGTTGTTAATAGAAAAAGCTTAGCCTATAGGTCTACTTGAGGAAACCTTAGATAACGTGTTTGTTCTGAAATAAAATGGCATACAGTACACAGCTCCTGCAATTGTGGAAATGCAATATTCATTTCAACAAACCAATGTTTCTTTTTTTTCAACATACAAACATGTTGTACATAAAGGGCTGTATACCATTGGAGAGAAAATGACAGATTTTTCCATGAAGTGTATTTATTTTCCATGAAGTGTGTGATGCCTTTGCTTTTGCAACCCTTTTCAGGACATGTGGAGACACAAAGGATCCAGACTCCTGTTGAGGTGCAGAGGGGAAAAGGAGCCTTTACCATGAGGCTATTTCAACACAAAGGAGAGAGGGGGAGAGAAAGAGAGAAGTAACAAGTGAGTAAGTCTCAGTCAGTATGAATGCGAGTCAGGAGACATGGCTTCTGGCAGTAGCTGAAATGGGCAGCTGTGTTTGGTGGGATATTTTTAAACGCATCAAATGCTGCTCCAATCCCCTCGCCATGCCTGACCTATTTTTAGCTGGGCCAGCCATTGTTCTATTTCTGTCACCTGTGCTGCACACTGTTGTTGATGCACATGCAAATGAGTGAGTCTGCACACTCTGCCGAGGACTGCCCAACAAACAGAGCTGCCTTTCTCTTCTCTTCTCTTCTCTTCTCTTCTCTTCCCCAGCAGCAGCAGCACAGCAGTGGCTTACAGCACAAGCAGCAATCTGCTGGACAAGCGGCCAGAAGAAAGAAAGCAGTGGAAGCAAGTGGAGTAGCTGATTTTCCTAGGAGCGTTTTGCTGGAGGAGCGAGGAAGCCACACACGGTTTATGTGAGAGAGAGTGTGTGTGTGTGTGTGTGTTTGTGTGTGTGAGGGTTTGTCGGTGTTCAGAGCAGCCTTCCCTGAGGAGAACCAAGAGGAAAAGTGAGCGTGTTCAGAGGAGGCTCATTGTGGCACAAAGTGGGCTGACTTTGGCAGGAAGCGTTCCTCCTAGCTGATGAGCAGACTGGGCAAAGGGAAGTATGCTGCAGACCATTTATGAAGGCAACTCCTGTTTCTCTACGGACAACACCTACCAGCACCAGCAACTTGCACAACATCACAACATGCACAACGTCAATGGTTCAGGTGACTAGGAAAATATATTTGCTTCTTATTTCTCATTTCGTTGTTTTTTTCTGACATAATTTATTTATAGCCTTCCTACACAATTAGATGTTTGTGAGTTTTACTCACCTACATGTTGACAGAATTCTTTTCTTTTTGAACAGTGACTTTTTGTTGTGACAGTCTTGTTAGCGAGTGGGGAGTTGTTTACCGCATGCTCTGACAGCATCATGGTGTCACTGGCTGTCATCCTAGATACTTTTGTTTCTACTGGAGGATGTGCGCTCTTTTTATAGCCTACTATATATAAGCTGCGTGAAATCAACTCACTTAAATACTGATTCGTATGTCATGTGCATCAAAACAGTGTACGTACCACCTCTCTGTTACTCACACAAAACATCAGTTGTCAATGACTGAACATACACTAGTCATTCATGGCTTTTTACTGGTCAAAATAACTTGCTTCTCTGACGAGAGACTACGTTGTTTCAGTTGGGTGACAATTTAATCTTTGAAATAATGAGTAGTGAGTCTTAGATATCCTCTGTCCTTAAAGTATGATAATTGTGAGCAGCTATTTGTTTAGTATTTAATAGAAAAACAGTCAGATTGAATAGCCAAATTATTAAGTAGTCGACTGTATCTCTTCTGTGTTTGGGTAATTACATTGCGTATTATAAATATAGTACACATTATTTAGCTTTTTATCTGTATCTTTAAGAGATGGATATCTGTTTTGAAAAACCAAGTGCTATATTCAGCTGGAGTCTTAATGAGATAGTGCTGGTCCTTAAACCTCAGCTTACACCTGCTTCCTCTGTCTCAGGCACTAGGACACCTCCAGTAAAACAGGGCAGTAGGCTGATGAGACAGGAGAGCCCATGCAAATAAGACAGACTGGCTAAGAACTGCAGGAGTCTGCAATAAAGACTAAAGGCAAAATCAGCACTTCCATGCGTCTGAAAGATATGATTACTGTATGTAGATAAGAGATGGTGTTTGCTCACTTGCTTTGAGGACAAGTCCATTACTGTTTGCACAATTCAGAGGCACTGCTGCTCCTGTAGGTCAGCTATTCATAGTCTGGCTATTTTAAAGTCATGGCATCAGGGTATTAAGATAAGGTATTTTGGTGCTACTGCTCCAACGGAAAATGCTACTATTTTGACTATTGAAGGAGTTAAAGATGAAAAAATCCACAATGTGTATTTTAGTATCAGTATTTTTATTTTCCTATTTTTTGTGCCCTTACTGTTGTCTTTCACATATTGTCAAATATACTTGATCTAAACAAAATGTCATTGGCATTCAAGTCTAAGCTACATTTTTAGCATGTTGACATTGATGGTGAGCCTAATATGTTGACTGGAATCAATGGTTTTAATTCCCTCCCTAACACATACAGTATATCGACATATACATTTGTTTACAGTGGAGCAATAGGCAGCTTGTCTTTGGTTTTTTTTTGCTTGGTGTGATGAGGAAGATTTTTCTCACTTTTAAAGATCGGCCTTTTTGTCTCCTAAATAGAAATAAGCACACATTTAAAAAATACTGTCATTTGAATACCTTAAACAATGTTATGCCCATAAGGGTCTTAAAATGAGCCAAAAGAGGTGCTCTACTTGTAGAGTCTTTGAGTGTTGTTTTGGAATAGTTGATCTGAAATGGTGATATCTGATCCCAAGTGACTGTAACAGAGGTCTGTTTTGTGCTCCATCAGTAATCGTGAGGAAGAGATGATGAAGTGTAACAGTACTGATCCAAACCACTAAAAGACAAACAAGAGATGGGGTCAGGACAGGAGCCTACCAGTACTATTGTTTGTTGCCAGATTTTGAACTTTTGCTTGGTCCTGATCAAGGCTGCCATAAATAGATGGAAGCTGTTTTGTAGGGTTATATTTTATGACCATCTCAGATTTGTCCATTTTATGGTCATTTACTTTGTTTACAGACCAGTATTAGAATCACAGGTCAACTTTAAGCACTCTGCTGCATTTTGTGCTGTCTCTTTGTTCCAGCAGTCTAATCATACAGGAACACTAGTACTAGTGGAGCAACTAGTGGAGGAGTTTCTGTGATCCAGTCACTT
Source organism: Sardinella longiceps (assembly GCA_027497455.2). Lineage (NCBI taxonomy): Eukaryota > Metazoa > Chordata > Actinopteri > Clupeiformes > Clupeidae > Sardinella > Sardinella longiceps. The sequence goes on along the minus strand of JAODXP020000023.1, from coordinate 32,122,512 downwards.
GCTCTATGTTCTATCTGTCACCAAACTGGGCTTGAAGCTGCATTCTATACAGGCGTCCAAACAAACACTCAACAGGAAGTGGCCAAAACTTCCCTTCCTGACTCAAGTCCAATGCAGAAGCTCTGTTCCTGTCTTCTGCTGTCTGTGGATGGAACAAGAGAGGGGCCTTTAGCAGATGACGTCATGGCAGTGAGTGCTTAGTAGAGACCAGTAACACAGGGGCTTGACAGGGAGAACCAGAGGCCCTGGGCTTGGCACACGGCATGTCTAGATCAGAAGATCAGTGGCCTTCTCTCACCTCACAGTGACTAGCGTTAGCAGGGATGCAAGAGGGAAGTAGAGAACTATGGCGTATCATGAGAACACTGTGTGAGGCAGCCAGGTGTTTGTGTGCTATATTTAGAGCCATTAGAGAAACAGGCTGCTCCATTGGCCAGCTTTTAGTGTGCTTAGGGAACACAGCCCACCTGCTACACACAGCAGAGAGAGAGAGAGAGAGAGAGAGAGAGAGAGAGAGAGAGAGAGAGAGAGAGAGAGAGAGAGAGAGAGAAAACACAGCCTGTCTCACCTCTGCTACACAACCCCACTCTCGGCTCCACTCGCAAAAGTGTTTGCTTTGAGAAGGAACATTTTGTACAGTACTTGTACAGATTATGCACTGTTGGAAATGATACATTATTATAGTGACTAAACAATATTTTAAGCCTTTGTGTGTGTGTGTGTGTGTGTGTGTGTGTGTGTGTGTGTGTGTGTGTGTGTGTGTGTGTGTGCATTTGTCTGTAGCTAAAGCAATATATAAGGCCAAATGGTATCTGTAGAGAGAGGAGTCATAATTATGTCGCCAGCGTTGCCATAGCAGCGAGAGGGATGGTGGGTAGGATGTGGGAGTTGTCTTAGCTCTAGTTCGCTCTGCTAGCTCTATGTTGCTATAAATGTCATTGCTGCATTCAGACATTTCCTATGGTCAGATTTTGACAACCACAAAGCACTTTAGGACTTGGTATGATGACATCAGTCTTGCCTTATCTTTGACCTCAACTTATAATGGCTACGTTATCCATATATAGCCAAAAGTGTGTGTACACCAAAGATTTAGAGAAGCAACTCACTGTTTAATCTGTATTACGTGATATTGAATAGATAGACATGATTTACATTCATTTGTCCAACCCTACTTAAATGACATTATTATATGACATTAGTATGATTATTATTAGTTTATTTATTATTTTCAATAATAAAAAAAATGTCTAGATGGATACTCAAATGGATGGATACTCAGTCCTTAAAAGCCTTAAAAAGCATTTTGCCCTTAAACATCAATCTTTACAGTATAAACAGCAAAGAATACATTTGACCTTTGTTCTCTAGGCCTAATTCCTTGCTAATTGTGCCTAATGCTACTCCAGAGGGGAAGTTGATTTGACAAAGCATCAAGTGTCAGTTCCATGGCTTTATGGGATGTTCAGTTCTTGGTATGGATCATCATGATATTCTTCCTCTAGGCCACTTTCTTCATGTATAATAGCTATAAGCCTAAATCTGAAGGCAAGAAAAAGCTTAGGCTGAACCCCAATATCCTCCCTAGCCCTCAGCCCTCAACCCTCAAAGATGGGTAATTGGACTGAAGCAGCCAATCAAGTGTGGTCTCATGCTAGCTAGCTCTTTGATGATTCAGGGCTAGGGGCTGAGAGAATACATTGGGGTTCAGTCATTCTGGGTGCTTGGGACTTGTGATGTTTATTTCTCTCCCATCCTCTCCTTGTGTGTGTCAGTGAACGTGAAGCCAGAGGGGCTTGTGTCAGTGGAGCCTGTGTCGCCGCTGGACCTGCGCACAGAGGTGCGTGTGCTGGAGCCGGGCTCCGACTCTGCTGCGGTGTGGGAGAGGCAGCTGCAGGAGGAGCTCCTGCTCATTCAGAAGCAGCAGCAGCACCAGAAGCAGCTGCTCATCAGCGAGTTCCAGAAGCAGCACGAGAACCTGCTGCGCCAACACCAAGCACAGCTCCAAGAGTACCTCAAGGTACGCTACACTACAGTACACTATGCCCGCGCTTGGAACCTCACACAAACCCCACATACACCAAGCACAGCTCCAAGAGTACCTCAAGGTACGCTACACTACAGTACAGTAGGCCCGCGCTTGGAACCTCACACAAACCCCACATACATGTTTCTCTACATCACCAACTTCAATCCAATCTCCACCAATGTCCTCCACAGTCATGCTCTTCTACATTGTGAATGAATTCATAATGAACTCAACACACACACACACACACACACACACACACACACACACACACACACACACACACACACACACTTGGTCCCTCTGTTTTAGCAGTATAATGGGAAACAACTTAGGTTGTGGTTCATGGCAAGTTGTTGTTGGCGGCCCATTGGTCAATGCTGGTGTTGTGATTTGCCCTCCAGCTCCAGCAGGAGTTGCAGACTATTAAGAAGAAACAGGAGCAGCTGCAGAAGGAGAAGCAGCTGGAGCAGGAACAAAACCACAAGAAGGAGCAAGATGGCGTCTGTCAGGAGCAGCAGAGTCTTCCTCAGAGGAGCAGGGAGCGGAACAACCGAGAGGGTGAGAACAAATTCTCTGTCCACTTCAACACATGACATCCTCTCGTCATTCAGTCCTCACCCAAACCCTTGTCCTTATTTCTTCTCCTCCTCACTTTATATGGCATATCTGAACACTAATCTCCGTTACTAATCTCCATTGCCTCCTCTATGCCTTTAGACATACAGTACACCAGGCCAATTCTAACTGACAAATTCTAAATGAGGAAAAGCACTAATAGCTACTCTCTTCATGTTGTTTTCTTCTCACAGGTGCAGTGGCCAGCACTCAGGTCAAGCAGAAGCTGCAGGAGTTCCTGCTGAGCAAAAAGGATGGCGTCCCTAGTGGCTCCCAGCCCTGCCTGAGCCTCAGCCCCAAACAGTGGTACATGTAAGTGTGTGTGTGTGTGTGTGTGTGTGTGCAGAGCTCTCAGTGACAACTCTGTGAAATGTGAACTGCATGGGTGTTGACCTGTAACTCTTGTGTTTAGTGCTTCTCATCACACCTCTCTGGATCAAAGCTCTCCTCCTCTGGGAGACACTCTCCCTCCCTCCAAGTTCACCCTCCCCTTCTTTCAAGACAGCAAAGATGATTTCCCTCTGCGCAAGACAGGTGTGTGTGCAGTAGCGCTCCGCTTACTCTTACTTACTCTTTTACTCGCCATATTCGTGCAACAGGTGTATGTTTTGATTTACTATAGAAACAGTTTACACGGTCTCACTGTTTACACTGTGCACGCCTCAGCTTTTATTAATATTCTTTCAACTTCTTCATATGATTTACAACAGTTGTATCAGACATAGTCCAAACAAGATGGGCTTTGCACAAAGAATGCTGTGGTGGCCTGTTTAGCAAATATTTTAAAGTGATTATATTTAAAGTATGCACTGTTGTTTTTCAGTTACATTTACAGAAACTGATACATACAAGCAGATTTGCTAAAACATTCTATCACGTTAAGCACAGAATGTTAGATGTAAAAGACCAAGAAGATGATGACATACACGCGCACACACACACACACACACACACACACACACACACACGCACACACACACACACACACACACATGCACACCAGAGGGATGAGGTTGAGAAACCCTCTCTGGGACGAGGCTAAGCCTTGGGTAAGGCGCAGGTGCTGAAAGGATGAAAGGGATTGGATTGGCTCCTCTGTTGGTGTGCTTTTACTTTCCTAGAAGCCACAGCAGTCTCATTCCCACCAGAAGGCTTCAGTGTGTGTGTGCGTGCGTGCGTGCATGCGTGAGTGTGTGTGTGCGTGCACACTTTCAACACCCACAGTGTAGTTCCGTCATGCTTATAGGAGATAGCAGTTGAAAATGGAAAATCAGATGGAAACTTCCTGAAAGTTGCATCAGCTATGGGTTTGGTACAGATTACAAATGGTGTTATGAAGTGTTGTCTACAGTACCCAGATACACAACACACACCTCAATGCACATAATACTGCCTTTTGTTTTCAGTATATTTTTTTTAACTTTTTATTCAGAATTGTGGCAAACACTACACCACCTAAGGACAAGGGGAAAAAACATACAAAAACAGAGTTTATGTCTCTGTGATTATAGTTGCAGAAATTCCTGTGTAAACAATTGTGCTCATGTAATAGGCTACTGATGATTAGCCATGACTGGCCCTGACGTTCAATGATATGAATATCGGGGTTAATAATCGGTAGGTCTGTTGCCAGCTTAACCAAGTAGCCTGTAATCTTTTTCTTCAGCATCAGAGCCCAACTTGAAGGTGCGCTCTCGGCTCAAACAGAAGGTTGTGGAGAGGAGGAGTAGTCCTTTGCTGAAGAGGACTGAAGGAACCATTGTGGCGCCATTCAAAAAGAGAGCCCTGGAGCTCCTAGGTATGACTTGCCTCCTTAGTGAATACTACTGTACGCACGATAAGCACGCAATGTCCGAGGCAGATTTTTGAGCCAGTCTGCTTTCTTTTTTCACTTTCTTCACTGGCCAAATACAGCGCAAACTGTGTCCTGACTGCTTTTGTTACTGTCTGTCATTCCCAGAGGCCACAGAGATCACCTCCTCTGAATCTGGCCCCAGCTCCCCCAATGGGGCTTCCAGCGCAGTAGGAGCTGAGAATGGGCCTTCCTCTCTCCCCACCACCACACGCACTGAGGTAAACAGCCACACTCACACAACACTTTACTCAACCTAACTCATCCAGTTATCATGCAGACTCTTCCTAACACACCTCCAATCTGCATTGCCAGATTATGGGATGTTTTTAAAACGCATCTTTAGTATGCAGTGCTGCTTGCATTTTTTAAAATCTGGATCACATGTGAAAGGCAATGGTAGAGTCTGGAAAAATGGCTCTGCTATAAGTTCTACAGTAACACTGTTACCTTAAAGTCTCACCAGAGAGGATTCAAACGGTCCGTATTCCATGATCTTTGGTCTCACTCTCTAGTCCTGACTTGTCTCCTCTAACTTGGGAGATTCCACAGCGTTTGCTAACCTGATTTCCTAAACTAACCTCAAAAGAAAGAAGATGACAGACATGCTTGCTCTGCAAGGGCTTTGTGCTTTCACTTCTTACTCTTTCTTAGGTTAAAGAGAAATATCGCTGGCTTGCTTACATCTGTTTCTGATTTACTAAGACTTATTTAGAGATAGACCAGTGGAGATAAACAAACTTCATGTAGTTGAATTCGATTGTAAATTTAGCCTGGCAATATATATTTTGACTTTTATTTTTTCTTGGGAAATGCCTTGGAGAAAGGTCACTTAATCCTATGGCTGGAAAAAAAGTAGTCCAGCTTAAAGAGTACATCACTTTCCCTTAAGAATACAGAATGTGTGTGTTATCAGTTCTAACTACAGTTTGACAGAAGCCTTTGTGTCTGATCTCTCTTCCTTGTTGCACCTGCCTGCCTCTCTGAGCACTGAGGGCTTTTCTCATTCTCTTCTCTCTCTCTCTCTCTCTCTCTGTCTGTCTGTCTGTGTGTCTGTCTCAGCGGTGGCCGTCCCAGCCCAGACTCTTAGGGCCTGACGGAGCTGTGTCTGTGCTGAGTCTCTACACGTCTCCTTCTCTCCCCAACATCACTCTGGGCCTGCCAGCCTCCTCCTCTCCCATCACCGTAAGCACCCAGCTCACTTTCACACACACACACACACACACACACACACACACACACACACACACACACACACACACACACGTCATCTCCAGCTGCCTTTCTGCAGGCCTTTCTGTCTCACAGCAGGAGTGGTTCTGTAAGTGCGTCCATTGAGCCTCACAGTCTCTCCTCCTCTCTTGTGTGTGTGTGTGTGTGTGTCTGTGTGTGTGTGTGTGTCTGCCCCAGGCTGCTGCAGGTGTGGGCGGGGCTCTGGTCCGGCAGGGGCTGCCCACACACCTCCTGGGCCCAGTGCCTCTGCCTGTGGTGGAGAACAGAGTAGCCAGCAGCAGCCACCAGGCCCTCCTGCAGCACCTCCTGCAGAAAGAGCAGCTGCGCCAGCAGAGGAGCATCTCAGCAGGTGGGTGTGGACAGGACACGTGCCTTTGGCCACCTTTGGGTGCTTTCGCTTTGGTTGATACTGTTGCTTATGGTGATAATGTCACTGTCTCATCTACACTTTTCCACCTCTCTTTGCCAACCTCTAATGTTTCTCTGTATTGTATGTGTGTGTGTGTGTGTGTGTGTGTGTGTGTGTGTGTGTGTGTGTGTGTGTGTTTGTGTACAGGCCAGTGTCCTGTGTCTCCACAGTCCCAGTCGCCTCTGGCCACAAAGGAGCGATCAGCCTGCAGCACACGGCCCAAACTCCCCCGCCACCGTCCCCTCAACCGCACCCAGTCTGCCCCTCTCCCCCAGAGCACTCTGGCCCAGCTGGTCATCCAACAGCAGCACATCCTGGACAGCAGACAACAGACTAACTATGAGCAGCAGGTCCCCTTCAGCAAGGTACTGTTAGTACTGTATGCCTCCCTCCCTCTACTGGGCTCTGGTTAGCTGCTTCAGGGGCAACACTAACCGCTCCTATTGTAAAATCCTGCAGTTTCCTGTGCAAACTAGTTGTAAACGACTTTCCAACCTTCCTAGAAATAAACAAGGTAGTTCGTCAACAAGCAACAACAGACAGCTGATGTCATGACACCGTGACACCTGTTGGCGAGGAGTGCGGAAGGAGGCTTCTGAGAATGTGGGCTATAAGAGTTTGATAATCCAGGATAATCAGTCTCGTTTAAGACACTGCCCCACAAGCCACTGTTAAAATCCAGCATTCAGTTTCAGGGTCAGTTATAAAAAGTCTGCCTTGAATTTAGGTCAGCTTGAGGGAATGGTGACTCTTGTTTGTTAATTCAGCCCACCTTAACACCTAAACAAGTCTCCAGTTAGATTTAAGGTGTGCCATCCGTTGCTCACTGCTGTTGACTGACATGAACACTGCCCAGTGCTCACTACTATACATGCTTTACAAAACACTTGTGTGAACAGAACTTATCATGATCCTATAGAGTCCTACCTCATTCAAAATACTAGTCTAGCATGATAAACAGTGTTGGGCAAGTTACTACAAAACTGTAAAGCGTTATTTTATTGCTTGTTACTGACATTTTAAAGTAATCCTTTACATTACAATATTACCGTTTTGAAAATGTAAAGCATTACACTACTTTTGCATTACTTTTAAGTTACTCTCACCAGTAAATGCAGCTCAAGATGCTTAATTAACACACCAACATGCAGTGGAAGGTGATGTGGTATCTGACTAAACTGGGCTTATATATATAAAAAAAACAAGACAATATAGAATATGCAGTATATGTATAGAGTATTAGAGGGGTCGGCAAACTTTTTGGCATGTAGGGCCGATATGAAATGGTCTTGACCACTGGCCAATCAACAGGCCATTTGTTTACACATAGACCTAATTATGGCACCACATTTTCAACATGAACATGACTTGAAAATATGTTGTGACATTCTTGCATTTGTTAGACAGAGGGGGAGCGTGTTGTATGCGCTTTCGGGCCCTCCCATAGCCTATGACCTTCACTAATTCAGTGTGAATGTTGAGGATGACAAGCGGAGACTGTAAAGTTTTGTATGAAGGAAAAAAAACATTTCATTCCAAGTTAAAAATGCATTGTAACTTTACTGACAATTGTACCGAGTAAAATATTACCAATTTTTTTTCAGTAATGCCTTACATTACCAAGTTACCACAAAAAGCAATGCATTACAGTAATTAGTTACTTTTGTAACTTGTTACTCCCAACACTGATGATAAACACCTCTGTTCATGGTTGATATGTTGTTAGATATGTTAGACTGTTATGTCTAAGTAAGTAATTTAGTGCATTTGTTGACCCAATCAAAGGTCTGACGACAAACAGAAAGACATAGACAAATCATAAAAGACTTGTATGTATCTTGGCCTTATTTGCTATATTCAAAAGTATAACCAGAATTTACTTACCAATATAGGTACGAGATTGAAAGCTTGCCCTAAAATTGCAAAGCAATCATGCAAAATCACACACACATTCCCAGAATAGCATTTGACACACAGAAATTCACCTGGACAGCAGTTCACACATACACACAGATGGGCACGCGCGCGCACACACACACACACACACACACACACACACACACACACACACACACACACACACACACACACGTTTTCATGTACCTGTAGTGCCTCCCAGAGGGCAGCAGATGAACAGTTGGTAGTAAATTGACCTTAATAGGTGTGTCTGTGGTGAGGCAGTGGGTGTTGTAGATGTTTATGTCTCTGTAGAGGCAGTGGGTGTTGGAGATGTTTGTGGCTCCAGTGAGGTGTTGTAGATGTTGTTTAAGGTGGGCAGATTCATTCATCATCTCCTCTCTTTATTCTCCATTCAATCCAGTTGCTGTCTCAATCCATTGAGAAGTCAAGACAAGCCAGTATTCATTTGTTGGAGGCAGAGGATGAGCAGCAGGACAGGGAGCGGAGAGAGCAGTCAGTGCTGCTGGAGAGATCGCCCTCTGGTGGGGTGATCCGGAAACACAGCACCTCAAACGGCACACAGATCCCCAGCTCCACAGCAGCACAGCTCCCAGACTCTCACGGAGACGCTAACGCTAATGCTAATGCCCCAGCCCGTCAGGTCATAAAGGTCAAAGAGGAGCCTGCTGACAGCGAGGAGGAGATTCCAGCCAAGCAGCTTCCCTCTCATCAGCGTGAGGTGAAAGGGAGACTGGTCATCCAGGCCATGATCTAAGACTTCATGTAGAGAGGGGCTATGCAGCGGCCGGGAAGCTGCCCCATCATGGCCACCCCTAGTCCAGCCTCTATGGACTTCCCTTCTTAGTGCGATGAGAATGGAGGGAAACCAAGAGGCTGATTTAATGTCCATACTGTGAAAACAATGTTGACAGCTTGTTCAGCTATGTTTATCTTTGAATTTTGTCCTGTGAATAAATGTCTCATACAAGATAAAAGATATATGGCAGCTTTAGAATATGTAATCTATGATATTTCTGCCTATTTCTTTAAGTTCTTATAAACACAATTTGTAATAACTTGAAGAAAGATGTAATAATGTCTTAATGTCTATGTAAAAAGTAGTTCCTATTTTCATTTGTATCACACAGGTTTCGTTTAGATAATGTTCTCTTCTGGGCAGGTGAAACTCATTACGTGTTCCGTCGAAACCTTTTAGTGAGAAACGTTCTGTTCCCCAACTGAACGTTTCCCACATGACAGGAGGAGAGTGCAGAAGAGGGAATGATACAATATCTCCAGTTTCTTCACTCATCCTAATGTCCACCATTCTCAATGCCATCCACTGCTCCTCCAGTTTCATGATGTCACATGTACAGAGGATTTGAATTTCCGCCTGCATACTATCCATTTGATTTGCATTTCTGTGTTAGTCTCCTGGGTCACAGTTTACTTGGGTGGCCTTGCAAACTATCCAAAGGCACATATTCATTATGCTGACAATCTGTCAGGAGCAATGAATCATTAAGGATAGGGTTAGGGGTCGGATTTGGTCAAGATGTTCAATTTCAGTAAGCAGTTTCAAAGATTGAGTTTGAATTTGATCAGTCCATCTGTAAAGTAAGTTGACTATCCAAGTAGTGTTTCTCCTGCAAATGGTTCTTCTTTGGTGAGCTAGAGAGCAGGACTACTTTATGTGTCCCTCTTTTTGTCTGTCTTCTCTGCCTTCTGTTTTAAGACACAGAAATAAAATTCATTCCCACCCTCTTGACTACAGTTAAATGTCTTTTTGAAATCTTTGGTGACATCAAAAAAATGTAAAAAAAAAAAAAATGTTTTTAATGTGTTTAATGATATGTCCACATAATATGCTTATGACAAACATTAGCTGCATGTCAACAAACACAATAGTCCAAAAAATACTGCCAAATCATTTGGATATTTACAACAAAAAGTGTAAATAAGTTACCAGTATCACTGACAAAATCATAAAAGGAAAATCAGAATCACTTACAATGTTCAACAATACATATATTATCAAGATATAAGGAAAATCAAGACCAGGTTCAGCATTTTACAAAAAAAAGGCAAAAAATTAATCCAACTCCATTGTTGTTGTCTCATTGTTTTTTTTTTTTTTTTAATGTCTTCTATGCCTCACGGATATTTCAGCAACAGCACAGTAAGGACATACAGTATCAAGGCTCAGATACAAGGTATGTAATGACACATTTGATATGCCTTTCTGTAGTTAAATAATTAACATAGGATTGGTTGCCTTTTGCATGCAGTTACTAAAGGCTCATCTGTATAATGTGCAGTGTTCAATGATCTCAACTGTTTGATAGTGCTCGCACTATGCCTAACTCAAGTGATGAATCCCAAAAAATTTAAACACATTAAAAAAATTACTCAAATTAATCCTGATTCATATGGTTACACTTTAATGACATGCATTATACTCAATTTCAGAAGGAAAATGGCTGAGCTATCAAGACAAACTGACAGATATGGACAAGCTCCTGTACAGTATGTTCAATAACAACAGAGGTTGAAGTAGCCTAAGCATGCACCTAACATGACAGACTAACACTGTCCTAAATCTCTTTCAAAGTCTTTGTCGCATCTGTCTTTCTTGACCTTTTTCACATTGACATGGATTAGCCTATTGTGGATCTTGTTCAAGAAGTTATTTGATGTATGAAGTCAATGAGTCTAGGGGATGGGTGGGGCCCAGCATCAGATGGAGGAAATGAGCTGCGATTAAAGGTGATTAATCATGGAAAATGTTTGTGATTAGTCAGATTAGTCAGATTTGATAGTTTCACAGCACTATTGTTTGTATTTGTCTTTATACTATGGTGTAGTGGTTGACTGTTGACTATTGTAGCGCCTGGCAGTCTCTGATGTCCCAACAGATGCTCCAGAATGAAAAATATTCTCATTTGCTGCTGCACCCTGACTTGCTTTTTTCGGTCATTTCTACAGAGTGGTGAAGAGAAAGCTCTCGCTCTAGAAACATGCGCTGTTGCTCAGCGCTAGCCAGACGACAGGTGAGCCAGGCGCTAAGAGTGCTAACACACATCCCCAGACACGCCAGCACAAGAGAGGCTACCTGCAGAGAGGACATGACGTCGGTGCGCCTGGCTGCTGCACGCACAAACTGCACATTGAGAATGCCGCTAATCAGTCCACAGATACAGCAGGCACAGAAGAGGATCATCTGTGAGGAAGACAAACATCACTCACATTCAGTAGACCACACACACTCACACACACCGCATTGGTGACACCCACACCAGAATACCAGCACAGAAATGCTGTAAAGCTACAGAGAGCACATGACTGCTATGCAGATAGGTGTGTATGGCCATACATACTGTATATTAATGGAGGCAGTTTTCCTGACTTATTTATGCTATAGGCTGATCTGCCCATCTCACATACATAGACTGGCATTTAATAGCTTGTTGTCCAAAATCTGACAGCATACTCGCATGCAGACTTTCAACAGATACATAAAATACAATCAATTCTTCTCACACTTACAATTAGCCCTGTTCTCCTCCTAGCACAAAGCATCCCACAGAGTCCACAGATGAGAAACTGTCAAAAAAGAGAGGATCAAGTAGCCAAGCTGTAATATCACACTGAATAAATGAGTCATTTCTCTTCCTTTGCTCCTACTGTGGGATATTTTGAAGGTGCTATGCAAGATTTTGGTTGGATTCGTATCCAACATTTGCAATATTTCAATATTTTCAAGTTTTACGGTTCTTTTGTTTTTTTTTTCAAACCTATTTTTGAATTATTGTTACAAAAGTTTGAATGAAGTTTTTCTTTGCCCCTCATGGGTGCTCCCTGTACTGTCTCTATAGCGCTGAGAGACAATGTATTGCATTTGTGCGCTCTACAAATTAAATTGAATTGAATTGAATTTTTCCCTGGTAGTCAGGAGGCTACTATAGGCCTACAGGCTCAAACGCATGATAGGTATAAAAGGTTCTGCATAAGCCTGGTTCAAATCTTTCTTCTCCGGTCGTCATGAGTTTGCACATGCTCATAGTGAATCATCAAGCCACACCAAAGTATGGTGGACCCAAATCCCAAAGGCTCAGACCTAGAACCCCTATTACATGTAATCTCCCTCTACATTAGTGTTTCTCAACAGGGGCAGTACAGTCCCCCGGGGCCCGGGGGATGTTCTGACTATGCTCAGGGGGCCGTTAAACCACAAATAGGGGGCGCTAAAGGCAATTTGCTATTGCATATTTTAAAACTTTGCAATCACTTCAGAAAGCAAAATAGTCAATTGAATTTTAAATAAGAAATTTAAAGATGTGTTTATGAGTTGGCTGCAAAGGTTATGCACCTTATTAGGCCAACAAGTGCTAGAGGAGCACCCTTTTATACATGTAAACTGTACAAATAACAATAATTTAGACAGACTGCTTTTTGTGCAGGTCAACTTGAGCATGTTAGGATGCCTTGCCACGTGTAGTCTACAAAATTACTGTTGAAGGCTACAAGTTTCAACTGTCGCCTAGTCAGCCTGAGTCAGTTTGTTGCCCAATAGTTTGCTCACTGATTTACAGTGCTATATATGAGTGGGACGGCGGTGGTTTGTAGGCCTACTGTATGTGTTTGGGGGACAGAAAGGGGCGTCATGAGGACCTAAGGTTGTTCAAAAAAGGTTAAAATCCACTGCTCTACATACTACTTTTAAGGTGTTTGAAGAAGACAAGACATTACTTTCCATTCATATGACTACATCCAGCTATACCTTTCCATGAAGCCTATTGACTGCTTGGAAACATTAAAACCTGGATGACTAATATTTTCTTCTGGATGAACTCAGCAAACAGAAGTTGATAGGCCCTAAACAGCTGTATGACAATTTACCTCTAACCCAGTGTTGGGAGTAACGAGTTACAAAAGTAACTAATTACGGTATTGCATTGCTTTTTGTGGTAATTTGGTAACTTAAATGTAATGCAACAGTAATGTAACGCCTTACATTTTCAAAACACTAATATTATTTGACATTTCGTGACAAATCAGGAGCCTACATTGAAAACAACGCTTTAACTCTGAAAAAAAATCTAGAAGCATTTTGTCATCAAAAGATTTCACTTGGTTTGAAAGACTTGATGAGCTTTCCCATACGGGATGTTTTTCTTGGCATCAATTACGGCGGTTGAACATATCTATATCCAATATCCATCTTTAGTTATGAAGAGCTCACTAATTTAAATGTGGGGCTATCATCACAATATCAGACAGAAACAGATGAAAGTGCCACTTACAGCCACGCCGCTCCACACCGGCGCCCCCTCCCCATGATGCGCTTTGAGCGCAGCTCGGGTCCTCCGGCGATCCAACATTCCAACTGTGATGCTGGATACGCCGAATCCCATCTCGAGAAACGAGAGCACCGCAAGACTCCATGCGATGTTCCGACTACTGCACATCCTCTCTCGACCGTCATTCCTTTAAAAGTTGCAACTGATCAGGAAGTTTACTTCTGCATCTTTCTTAACCCGTAATCTTGTAAAATTGCAGAAATAGACTGTAAGGTATGCTCCTTTTAAACTGTTGGCGTCCTCTGTGGTTGTTGTAGCTCGTAATAATCCGTGATCATGTCTTCTGTAAGAAACTGACCTAGGCTCTTGAGCACGCAAGTGACGTGCGAAGTAATTCTCAGGATCATTTGCCTTATCATGATCAGCTATGGCTTTTCATTGCTGGCTTTACAGCATAACTGTTGACTACTCTGGCAGGATGAACCACGTGTTTCCTCTGAGCCCCTGTTGCCTTCAGTGACAGTTAAAGAAGTGAGCTCCTTTTGTCCATAAAATCTTAGGTGCATTTGAATTAACGAAGTAATGCTCCTCTTTGTCAGGAGAACTTTTATTTCTCATTAGTGTGTACAACAATGACCTTGCATGAAATGTAGGTTTGCCTGTAGCCTATCCCGCAGCTATTTTCCTCATGGGATATGTAGGGCATATCCCACAAATATTATTTGTAGTGGGAAAGCTATAGGGCATTCATATAGACCTACATTCATCAATAACACAAGTTTGAGTGTGTATCTGGCTTATTGTTGTAATATTTTGACCCTCCGAGAAGGTTCAACAATGAAATTGTACATCTTTCTATTTATAGTCTCTGCTCCCTTATTACACAGAGTGCTCACCCATATAAGGCCTGGCTACTCACAGTGATCCATTCTGATTCTTCAGTGAACAGACACTTGCCTGCCATCCTATGCCCTGGATTCAGTGAAAGGCTCTCACAACAAAAGTGGTCATATTCCATTAATCAAATTTGCCTCAGTGCCTCTGAAGAGGGATTGGTTCACACTCAGCAGCCACACAAGTGCTGTTGGAGCCTCCAGCAGTTCCCCCTCTCCTGGAGAAGTACACACTGCACTTGCATGTGTGTGACTAGGAGCTTACCTATGGAAAAGAAGTATTTTAGAGACTAGGGTATGCTTTGCAGCCTTGTGAAATGAAATAGCATATTGGTGTTGGGATGTTTTTTTTCTTTTGAAAGACGACTCAGATCATTCATGTAGCCTATTTCATGACTGCTGAGTAGGTCTAGTCATTTTCAAATGTTGATAACGAAGTAGTTAATAAGTGTTTAGTGGCCTACTCCCTTTCCTTGAGTTTTAAAGCCAATGAACATAACATAAATGCACATTGTTTTGTTAGTCTCCTTGGAAAAAATGCCTGGACTGATTCAACAAGTGTTTTTGGCAGTGTTATGTTCATAGATGATATTGTTTGAATATTTGATTCTGGGGCTTTGGCATGAGGTAACATTAGTCTGTGCAACTAAGCCAATCACTGAACACTTGAAGGCATCCTGGAGCGGAACATATAGACATTATGTTTGAATGCTCCATCAGGTACAGACCATGAACTTAATGCATTAAGGAAGTTTTTAATGGGAATCTCTGCTAAATATGTACAGGCCTATAGGCCTAAGTGTGTCAAATGTTAATGGGATTGACTGATTGATTGATTGATTGATTGATTGATTGATTGATTGGTGGAGACAAGCAATATTCTTTACTATAGAACTGTAATAAAGAATGTCTTCCATATAAAACAATGAAGTGATATCATAACAATAATTTAGCACTGGAAAGGGTATTTATTTGGCCATTTCTTTTTTGCAGATTTCAAAAGTGCAGTGAAACTACTGGGCCAATGTACTTGTATGGACCCATCTAGTTGAGGCCAGAAAAGAAGTGCTCTCCTCTCAGCCAAGGGCCTGCTGCTTTATGCGCCTGCACTGGGACCTTCATGCACTGGGACTGGAGTCCCCATTTGCAAAGGAACACAGGGGCTCATTGTCTTCCCTTCCATCACTGTAAATGGCCCTAATTGGTTTGAAGGCTGAGGACCAAACTGATTCTGTTTTATGCAAAGATGCATGCTTCAACCAATAGAGGATAGGAGGTGTTTAACCTTTTGAAGGAAATATAATGTTCTACTAAGGCACAAAATCATGTCAAGAACACATTTGACGATGTGCCACATGTAACGAAATGCCAACAGTTTGGGCCAGAGTTTAGCAGGCCGTGCCCATTGTTTCACTTGCTAAATGAGATATGCGGAGTTTGAAGGCAGCATACACAGGCCTACCACTATTATCTCCACACTGCCTGAAGGTCATTTCTCCCATACTGAGAAACATAATCATCACTTATTTTCCTCTTCATTCACTTTCTTGCAGAAAGAGTAGAATATGAACTCCCTTTCAATCATTTCATGAGCAAATATGTTGGTTTTGTTGGTTGTAAATTACATCAGAGGAATCTAGTAAATCTTCTGGTAATTTTGAAACATCCCTGATATTGTGCAGTTGATCCTGGTCAATGTAATGTATGGTTATTTGACTTATTTAAGCATTAGTTGCTTGCTACATTGTGTCTTTAAAATACATATGTGGACTCATATGTTTTGTTAGCAGGCGGAATTCTTGGGACTTTTTTCATACTGAAGTGTAACAGCATAATAAAATGATAATTTTTGATTCATATTTAAAATTTGACCTCAACAAAAAAATTGACTTGAAGGAAAATGAATTAGGCCACACATTTAATTTGACCACCACTCACATTAATGCAAGTGACGGCCTGTTTGATCTCTCATGTGACATGTATTTAATTGGTTCTGCTGTAGCCTACTGAGTGGTAACTTTGAAGATTATTTCAGAATGTTTTATGCGTAATTAATTGTCTCAAAAATCTACTTCATGTGCCAGATGCAACAATTGTGAAAAACAAATAGACAAAATAAACAATATTAATTTAAAAATGACACTATTAGTTACAAAATAAATGTAAAATAATGTATTTGTGGAGATTTGCAGAGATTTGTATATCAGTACAGCATATTTAATAGTAAGTACATAATAGAATACAATAGAATACTCAGTGGTTGAACAGGTCCTTATTTCTTACAGTAGCAAGTTAACACAAACCTCTAGGACAGATCCATAGGACTTTTATAGAAAGGTTTTGCTCTTTCTGTGGCTTAACTCATCGTGGCCAAAAGCATGGACTTGAAACACACCCCAAACGCATCCTATCAGCTGCCTCTAATGTATTTGTTCTTTTAGTAGAACAAAGGGCTTGACTGAGTCATGTAAAAAAAAAAAAAAAGACAGACAACACCATGTAATGGTAGGTCAGGCTTGATCAAATACAGGAAGTTAAATAGTTGTGTGTAAATAGTCCGGTGTAAGTGCATGCTGCAAAGTCATGGCCATGTTGAAATCACTGTGTGAATATACTGCAGTAGTGCAGTAGTGGCAAAGTGACATAAATGGGAAGGGAAAATCATTATGAATGGAACATGGGTTCCGCAGATGTGAATCGGGCGCACTCACTATTAGGTCACAATTAAGGTCACTGCATGCTCGCTTGCTGTCCAAACAGTGACTGTGACTGAAAGAACATGACCGTGTGTGGCCAGAGATCACATTATATCTTATTAAAATAAATAAATCAATAAAATAGATTTTTTAAAATAGGCATTTTTCAATAATAAACATGCTGTTTTAATTCATAATCATGTGTTTAAATTCCAACATAGGCACTTCTAAGTCTGGATGTATGGCAGCTACAATGAAGGTATGGTGGTGAGGGATTTAGCATAGCCTCTGGATTGGTAGCAGCATTAGTACAAATGTTAGTACAAATAGCCCCTTAATTAATAATGAGGAATGTGTTGGCAATATATTTATTGTGTACTTCACACAGTTTACATAATGTTAAAACAGAATATGAGGTAACATTGTATTCCACTGGTAACCAAATATACATAAATCCCACTGTAACTGACAGCAAAATATCCTATTTATTAAATTCAGTTGAATTTTTTTCATCTAAAGGAAATGCATGTGAATTTTGAACAAGCACTATAGACAAAGACAAAAGCTAACCAATGAAAATACATCTTAAATAAAGTTACAAAAACATCTACATGCAAAATATACTGCATGTAATTTTTATATTACGTTAGTCAAATACATTAGCATGTTAAATTCTTTTAAAAAGGTAACAGACGACAGAGGAATTGTGTTAAGTGAAAAAACAACAACAACAAAAAAACTGCAACTTTAAAGTAGAAGAGTAGAATGCCATGTCAATGCCAAGTTTGGGAGATATTGTTTGGGCAAATGTACTCATTTGGCATGGGGGATACTCCAAGTAGGTGGTTAAGTGATAAAAGCTAGAAAAAATGGTAAACTGTCTAAAAGAGCTATACTTACTTTGTTAAAGGAGAAATCTGGCGTGAATCAGTCAACAGTTCTCTTGTTTGACATTGCAGAGTGGTGCAAAACAAAACTGAAACGAAGTTCACTGTGCCCCCCACTCTTCTTACTATACCCACTGACAGCTCTTTGCAACGTTAAACAACCAAACTATTCTTTGGTTTGTAAATAACTCCACATGGATTGGTGAGAATGTTCTGTTGCTTTTTTTTTTTTTTTTTGTTATATCACAGCCTTGTGGAGTAGCCTATGCCTTTAAGACAGCAAGACTCCAGTCACTTCTACGTAGGCAAAGATCCAAGACCCAAGGTTTTCCCATGTCTGAGGGGAACTGTGGACAGAGTAGCCTAACTCACAGACTTAAGTGGCTGAGTGCTTTTCTAAAATGGGTAACACATGACCCTGGCATGGAAATGAGCAAAACGTGAATTATTCAGAAGACAATCCTACAGCAAGAAAATGTTACCAAGATATCAAGATATGAATTTCTTTGAGCTGAATGATTGGCAAGTAACAAAGAATCACTGTCACCGATGGAGCAGTATAGAACAAGCTGTGGTCAGAGCTGTCATATATTGTGGAATTTACAACAACGTCAAGCGTAATTCAGCCAATCATAATCAAGAACCTCTTGGAATACCCCCCTGGTGCTCAACTCTGAAGTGACAAATGTATTTACAATTCATTCCCACAACTCCCATCCCACTAGAGCTTTTTGAAAGCTGAGGCCCTCAGGATTTCCAAACAGTTGACCGTGATGAGGGCACCAGTGATGTGTCTCCACTGCTTGGTCACCGGACTCTTCATCTTATCCAAAGCTAAATGGAGGTCTTGGACCATGTCTCTGTACCCCTCTCCATACTTCAGGCTCCACAAATGAAGGAAGTCATATGCTGGTTTCCACATAGACTAAAATACAAGAAATATATTTTTTTTGTAGAAGACAATTAGGGGACAAACATGTGCCTACATATACCTAAATGGTAATACAAATGTCTAATGACTAATTGACTGATGCCAATCTTTTAATTTTGAAGGCAAGAAGTAACAGAGTAACCCTAAATCAACCTCACTTTTGAAATGCTGCTGTTCTGATTTGGACGTCCAGACAGAAACAGGTCAACTTACATGAAAATTACGAGAGTAGCCATTTTCAGTGACAGAAACGTTTAAGTCTATAGTATGTACAGTAAGTGAAGACTGACACTGCTATTTGTTTCATTGAATGATTTGCTGGTATCAACTGTATATTGCCAAATCTTTTCTTTTCTGGGTTCTGTAAGTGCATGTGGCAGCAGTCAGCAACAGACTTTTGCAAAAGAAAAGCTTGTGAGCAACAGAGTTTTACAAAAATAAAAAAGGTAATTTAAACTGCATTTATGTGCAAAAAAATAATTGTTGCTGTTAACTAACATGTTAATGTGATTATAGCATGATAACTTGATTGCACATCATCATCATTCATGTTTTCATTTAATTATTTTTATATTCTAACTATTTTGATGTATGTGATTTTTGTCATGACATGTTGCACATTGCATTTTCTACTATTACTACCACTTGTAGACAACCTGCTAGTACTAATAGAAATCAAATAGACTGACCTGGGCACTGACTTCTCCATTTTTGCCTCTGTGTGGCGTCTCATAAGCAGCTATCTGAGCACTAGACAGGCGCCCCAGTCGCTCGGCAAGTTCTCTCCATCTAACTCCCAGTTCCACAGCAGTGGACAAAATGACTGTGTTCTGGATCAGACTTGCCACCAAGCCCTGGGCATCCATCTTCAACAAGCCCTGTAAATATAGGAATCCCAAGCTCCACATTTATTTCAACTTACAGATACTTTAATCTATTATTCGGAAGTTCATTATTAAGACTGAAAAACCCCAAATGATAATCCACGATAAGGCTACACTGTGGCATTTCAGATTAGGGGTGGGCATTTCTCACAATATGCAATGAACATCTAACCTCAAACTTACATTCATCAGTTCATACTGAAATTTCAGTCGATGTTTATCTGTGTGGCAATCCTCTTTCAACTTTTCAAGCACACAGGCTACTTTGTCAGTCTCTGTCTCTGCATGACACCGCACTATTGTATCCAATGTGCTTCCTGAGTATCCCAGAGCTTCTGCAAAATTCCTCCAGCTTGTTATTTGCTCTGTGACCTGTGTCTCAATAGCAGAATACATGTATGTAAGCTTCTTAAATGGAAGGGTCATGTTATCCAGCAAGTTCTGAGTAGTGATCTTGATGCCCGTGAAATCAATGACCTGATCTCTGGTGATCAGTTTCAAATTCTTGCAGTGCACCAGTCCGATTCGTCCACGCAAAAACCCAATGTACCACTCTTTTACTTTGGACTGACCCACTGACCTTACTTTTTCTCTTGAGAGGAGAGCCACAGTGTCCCCTTTAAAATACTCCAAGAGATAGTCAACCCTTGGCTGTCTCAACACTGATTTCAGCGACACACCATACCACTGCACATTCACTGGCCGATTCTGAAATTTGGGGAATTGTGGGATTTTCTCTTCTGGGATAGCGACTGAATGTGTGGCTTCCTGAATTTTGTCTGCTCGTCTTTTCACTTGCTTTTCAGTCCTCAGAGGCGCTGCTGGAGGAGAGCTGATGGTGAAGTCAATCACAGATTCATCTTCTGAGCTCTTCACCTGGACATCAAGGACAAATGGGCCTTGTTCACTCCTGTCAGATTTGGAAAGTTCAAGGGGCAGATGGATAACTCTTCCTAGTCGAAGTTGATCATGTCTTACTTTCTTGATTTGATCTGTGGCTTTTACAACAAACCGTGACTCAGCCACACTAGTTTCAATATGCAAGTCTTTTAACCCATCTGGATTGAATTCTTTTTTACCCCATAGCTGCAGAACAAGAGGGGGTAAGTTTTTACTGTTCCTCTTCATGTCTGAATAGGGAAGTTTTGGTGGGACCTTGTGACAGGAGATGGCCATAATTAATTTGATAGACGGATGTATGTGCTTGGGTCCATAAACTGCTACTGTAATTTGACGATTCAGATAATCCCAAATCGAAGTAGCAGGAGCTTGTATGACAGAGGCCTCTGCAGCTGCAATGATGTAAAGATGTGGCTTCAATTCTTGTAGCTTTATCTGTAACATATTCTCATAGACGTAACAGTTACTGACCTTCTCATAAGGCCCCTCTTTCTTAGTGGAAATAAGCCCCACAAATGTGGTCATCAACTGGCTTTGTGTATCTTTCTTCACCTCTGCTGCCATCTTCATTTCAAGTGAGATCCCCTGACTGATGTTGAGGTTACTAAGACTCATCTCCACCAGAGGAGACACAGTGGTCATGTAGTTGTTGTTAAGGCCTTTGGGTGGATCCAGGTTGGCTTTAAGAGCAATATCTTGCACTTCCCCTGCTCCTACATGGCCCTGTGGTATGTGGACACTGATGTCAAAGTCTTGCAGTTGAACAGAACCACCACTATGATCAATTTTACAGAAGGTCTGCATGTCTCCAGCCTGAGTCTGTGCCCAGCCTGGACTCTGACTCATGATGCCCAGGTCCAGGCAGGAGCGTGTGAGCTGTCTGTGACTCAGCCAGGCCATCTTATAGGCCTCACGGTCGTCCTTAAGCCACTCAAAGTCAGGGTTGAGGTATGGCCCAGAGGAACCCAGCTTCCCTTGTTTCTTAGGCTGCTGCTGCTTCTTCTCCAAGCCATCCAGAATGTCAGAGGCACTCCGCCACCTTGCAGATTGCTTAAAAGACTTCCGCTCGGGTGCTAAAAGATGACCAAAATTGTTTTCATCTGATGATGTGCTGATAGAATCCTCATGGTCAGCATCAAAACCAGTAGTGGGGTCTTCTTTCAGAATTAAGTCATTGCTGGATGAATGAACAATGTCATCTAAGAACGGGTTTGAGCCAGAGAGTTTATTCCAAAAGGGGTTTGTGGTTTGTTGGTTTGTGTGCTGGGCTTCTGGCTGCAAGATGGACCATTCATGATGGTTTGGCATCTGATTAGAAACATTACTGCCTAGAAAAATGAGAAATGTTGACAAAATCAATCAATCAGTATGATTTACAAATGTATAATTTCTGTTCCTTACAGAGAAGCAAGGAACAATGCTAATTGTCAATTCAACTAGAGTAAACATGAACTCATTTTGGTCACAAATAAGTTGGGAGAGGAAAGAGACTCAAGATTACCATAGAGGTTGTTGTTGTTTATGGTAACACTGTCACTTAGATCTATCAAGGTGCCCTCGGATTTGCTGCGCATCAGACTTCCCGTCCGACGGAATGACTTTGCTCTTGCAGCTGCCATAGCTGGAACAGGAAGGTATTATGACTTGTTATCAGATGTGTTTAATATCAAACTGTGTAAACCTGTACCAGTTACACTGTGGTATGTGTACAAAGAAACTAGGCTATAAGAAAGAATGCTATTACAATGTAAGCTGTATTCATTACATTGTATAAGTTTCCACAGAGATAATACTCTATAGGCCTAATTATTCACTATAGAAAAACACTAACATTCATTGTATTGCAGATAATTGTGAATAGAGTATGGACATAGTAATTTAGAAACACTATAATTTGCAAATAAATTACATTTCTCAGATCACTGCACCTCACCATCACCTAGGCCTATATGGAAATAATATAAACAACAGATCTACATCTGAACTTATCTCCACTATGTGAACAAAATTTCACCACCTGACCTACTCCTAGGGTTGGCATAGCCTCAGTTGGCTTTTGTGACGTGTTGTTTACTAAATAGCATGTTGCTGAGCCACATATTGCATGTGCCCAAGTACACAGTACAACAGCTACTGTGTCTCAAAATACTTGTCTGCAGGTGCTACTTGACTGGTTTCTAGTTTATTGAGCAGTGTGGAGCATGGTATATACAAGCGGCAGAAAAAGGCCTACCAATGACCGGTGGTCTAGCTGACTAAAAGCAAAATTACTATTAAGCAAATTTATTATTAAGCAAAATTACTAGTAGCCTATACCTACTGAATATTACCTTTGCTTATTCTAGCCGACTAAAAGCAAATTGTGCCATATACTAGGCCTACTCCTGTGCTATTTTTCATCTCCTGCGTACCACACACTGCTTTCTGCAGAGATCATACTGTTCCAGTAGTACTGTGTGCAGTACTAGCCTAGGCCTGAGTATTTTTGCATACTTCTGTTAGTCTAATTTTCTGGGAAAAGACTAACGTCCGAAATGAGTGGGTAGCCTACGTGGCGGGGACTGTTCCATTTAGGACCATTCCTAATTGGCTTGCACTGTTTGTTTTTTTCCTGGACGAGTGCACAAAAACAGGTTAGTCTTGTCTTCCATTCAACAAGTGTGTATGACACCGCCCCCAAATGGTACTGACGGGCGAGAGAATGGGCTGCTGTTGAATCACTTCTCTCATACGCAACAGTAGCGAGTCTAACCTGCACCTGTTCATAGGAAATAAAGACACGGACGCCTACGCAAAACAAAACACGATTATACTGTAGCAACTTTCCTGTCGGTTCAACAAAAAAAACTAAATCTGCGCATCTAGGATCGGTTTTGTAGCCTACCCATAACTCCAAATTAAGTTAGGCTAAAGCCAAACATAATAGCCCTACCTTCATAACTTTCTTCACAAATACAAAACTAAGTTAAACTCAAGCATATTTCTGTTCAGAACATCATCAAATAGACGTATTTCCCACGTTTCCAACATTTGAAAAGTTACAGCAAACTACATAAAGCCTTCTGCTGACCCGAAAATGAGTTAGAACTGCTTGACGGCGAATCACTTACCTTGGGCGTAAACTACAAATATTTCCGATCTAGATTACTTTCATACATAATAAGTCTTGAGGTCCCGATAATTCGAACAAACGTTAAAGTTATGATCAGGGAGTGTCACAAATGGTACACGAATCGAGATGGACTGTTCTCGTTTACATAGCTCAGCCAAGCATTGTGGGTCTGGTAGTTCAACAGCGCGAGGCAAATGCATTTGTCACCTGTAACCACCTCCTTCACTGAAACGTCAACACCCAGAATCCTGAAAGGTATTTTCTCAGAGTTGCAACACCTGAAACTTCAGCCGATGGGTAGTTTCGGTGAAAAAAAAAAAGAAAGAAAAAAAGGTGTTGGTCTGACCAGTGTTTGCAACCTCTGAGAAAAAAATTGATCGTGTTAATATAGACTTATTATAGGCCTAGTTATGTTCTGGTTTTTAAGAATTGTAGTTTGTAGTAGGCCTAATGTTGGTTACATTGTACAGGCTATACATTTTTTGTCTTCCATCCTACAAGATTATGAAATTTATTATGAAATTTATTGCATTGAGGATAATCCCTTGAGGTTAAAAACCTCGTTTTCGAGGGGGTCCTCAGAACACAAAGACAATACAGCACAAAAACAGTACAACACAAACAATACAGCACAAAACAATACAACACATACATTCACACTAGCTACATCCCTCTCTAACCACCCCTCACCCGACCCAATGACTCCTTAGGGAGTCATTGGGTCAAGATACGATGTATCCGTGCCAAAATTGAATTTAAGGCTCCATCAAGAGCCTTGTTCTGATGAGAATGGGAAACATAAGGACACAAGGATGTTTCAGTCTCGCATGCTCAGACTAGACATTTAGTGAAACTGGATCTGTTTGACAGGCCATATACTGCATATACGGCATGAAAATGGCACACGGTGCTTACTGTAAAAGGCAGTGACAACAAATTCTCTCACTTTAGAGATGAATGACAAGAGTTGCTCCATTGCTCTCTCTGTTTTGCTCACTGCTTATTGCATGTAATGGTACAGCTTGTAACATTACCATAGCCCTTTGTAGCCTAGACTTAAATATATGGCAACATGTTTATTAGGCATGCATGTCAATTATTAGAAGTTATTGACCGACCAATTTTGTCATGTCAAGTTATACAAATATTGTTCAGTTAAAGACAAAGATGTAGGCGGCTTATCATGTTGTAGGCTATTAGCAGAGTAATAGAATTCAGTGGCAGGAACAAACAATGCAACACATCCATTAGCTCCAGCGTCCATTCCTTCAGTCAAAGCATCACCAAGACATCACACTAAGATGGCTAAGATGGCATGGACATGTACTAAGGATGGAGCAGAGCCACATCCTAAGAGTTGCCTTATAAGGCTGCCTTATTACACTCTTAAAACAAAAGGTTCCATATTACTTATAAAGTTGCCTTATATGATGGACACCACCAGGGAAAAGCAAACCTGGAAGACCTGAAAACACCTGGCGTAGAACTGTGGCACAGGAGCTCCAAAAGATGAACCTGACTTGGGGAGAAACACAACATGCTTAAGGACTGCATGCGATGGAGAAGTCCAGCCCTTCAAGTAAGGTCTATAATGAAACAATTACTGTAAACAGAACGCTGTGTGGAGTTAACAAAGCAGCCATAGGAGGATATTTTGGTTGGTTAGTTCCCTTATTGTTTAGGGAACATTTAGCCTGGCCTTTGCTGCCTACGTAATTCGGCTCAATTCTCATTTCTCAATTCTTCAGTACTCCATCTGGGAATCCTGCCATTGGACTCGATTACAGAGGATGCATCTCATCCTAGCCAATCAGCGAACTTTGAGAATGATTAGAGGCTATCAGTCAGGGGCTGATCCAATCTTTTTGAAGTTAAACATGTTCAGCAAGCAATCATCTCTCATTTCCCAAAGCCTTGCTCAAAGCAAAGCGCAGGCCAAGAGTATTAGGCTCTGTTAGGTTTCTGCATAACTTAGATGGTACTTTATTTTTTTCTTGGTTTGGTTTTAACTAACCTTTAGAGATATACAGGCCAACATCATTTTTACATCCTGTGCCAGGGGGTATCTGATTTGACGTGAAATAGTGATATAAACATTTGATCTTTATGCAAGACTATGAACTTATTCAGGCCAGAGGTCTTTGCTTGAGAAACTTGTGCTTTGAGCAGTGAAGGAAGCCAACTCTATGGAATGTGTTAATCACTGTTGAAGAGATTATGGATCATATCCATCTTTCTTGCATGGGAAGGGAGGAACATACTTTTCTCCACTTCCATTTTTATACAGTAGGCCACGTCTAAGGCATATCTGTAGGCGTTTCTGACAGACCATTGTGTCAGGTGGAAGTACATACATACAGTGGTGCACAAAGCTGTGTATAAGTTGCAGATGAGTCTCTCAACTATGAAGAGATTCAGTAGGAAAATGTCTCATTTAGGTATGGAGTGCCCCCTGCAGGACTCATTTGGCCTAACATGAGTAGAGGCAGCACAATCTCTCATAGAACTTTCATAGAATTAATAATGGAAGAACATAAATACTCATTGGTAACAATTATCATTCAATTCAATTTAAGTCAATTGAGTTGTATGAAATGGCAAATATGGAAGCGCTAGGCTATAGCAGCATAACTAGGTATGGTGCACGGCAGTTCAGCATCCCAGTAGGGGTGGTCAGTGGCCACCTAACCCCAGGCTAGAGGCAACAGCAGAGGCAGTCCTTGCCAATAAGACCCATGGGGAGTGATGATGATTGAGTGATGAAGAAGGTTAATAGGAAACGGATCAAGTCAGCATGTTGAGACTTTAGTTGAGGAAATAAGAGAAGTAATATATCATCTTTCTTAAGTCTTATAGACTCAATTTTGTCATTGAAGAAGAACAGAGCATATTTGGGATATCACTGGATCTAAGGAGGAGAAGGTTTTATTGTCAAACAGGCCAAACTTTTCCCTTTTCATTCAGGCCACTAAATCAATCAGATGCTCTCTTTGCATTTATCATTCAACGTGTATGAAAAGCTCAGTAGGTGCAGATCAGTCAGACCCCCATCTCTCAAAATTTGCCCCCATCATAGTTGAATCTTTGATTCAAATCTTAAATTTCTGCATTGGTGACTCCCTTGCATAAAGGTGGAGAAACAACTGATTTGAACAACTATAGACCCATCTCTTAGCTTCCATGCTTAGCAAAATCTAACAGCTTAGTAGCTTTCATTCATCAAATGCCATTATATGCCCTTATCAGTCTGGTTTTAGAGCTGGTCATAGCACCATCACTGCAGCTGCTACTGTTTTAAACGATATAACTACTGCTGTTGATAGTAAAAAACATGTGCTGCTACGATAATTGTTTTGGAACATCAATGGACACCACTAACCACTTGGTGAACAGCACTTATTTTAAAATAAAGGTTTAAGGTTGTTTTAAGGGCATTATCAGACATGCACAAAGCAAGCCATTTTGAAGCAGAAAAGGGGGATTCTAAATTACCAAAATATCCAAGATAGGACCAATCGTCAAAATTGTCAATGATAATATTTCATACTACACACTCCAGAAAAGGGCATAAACATGCTAAAAAGTGAATTTCCCCATTCAAGTGACAGTGCACCATTTATCAATAGGCTACCTACTTATCAGAAGCCCTAATACAAGGATACAAGGAGTTTCTATTTGTCACATAAATATGAAAAAATGCAGTGAAATGGTGTTTGGTGTCAGCCTATGTATGCAAAGTACAGTATACTGAAAGTATGTCAGAGGCTGTGTGTGCATGTGTGTTGGGAGGGGGTGAGCATATGATGGCAGGGAGATGGAGTGCTGGAAGTGGTGGTGGAGGGGCATTGTGCTATACTGTATGCATGTTCCAGGGTCACAGACTTTCCTGTGTGTTGTGTTTGTGTGTGGGCCTAAGGTGACAGGGGAAAAGATAATGACAGAATCTTGTAGACAGAGAGGGTTTAAGCTCAATATTCCATTCCTTTGGTGTAGATGTGTTGAGTGTGTGTGTGTTAAAGGGGAGAGAACAGTGTATAGATGAGTTGACACCCGGGTAATTACCGGGAATTAAATGGTAGTTCTGCAGTGCTGGTACTTTCTCACCCAGACATTACACTACCGCCCTAGTACAGTATAATGTCTGGTAGTTAAATGATTGCACTCATGGGTGAATGGAGCAGGTTAATGTCCAGGTCCATTGAGGGGGCGTACTTATATAGCAACTTACTCACAAATCAACTCTAGAACGAGCTAACATACATTGTAAAGACTTTCCTTAACTGAAGAAGGAAAAAGAGTCATTGTCTCTTCAGAACATGTTGGGTGTTAACTGTCCATGTTAAATCTTCAGTAATGTGGACACCAAGGTATTTAAAACTTACAGTGACAGTGACACTCTCTACAGGTTGCCGGCTGATCATTAGTGGGATATAGTTACAGCTCTGCTACCTCCTATAGTTCAATACCATTTCCTTGGCTTTACTTTCATTCAGTGTCAACATGTTAGACTGACACCACTGTTCCATCTCATCAATCTGATCCAAGTTAGCCTGGGAGTTCCCATGCTCCTTTGCGCACTCAATTTCTTTTCACTCTGCAAAGCAACATGGTGACCATGGCCAATTTTCTCGCCTGCTTTTGGTATCCAATCACAGAACAAAAAGGGACTAGCACAGCCCTAGATTGCATTTTACGCAGAGGTGGAAAAAGTACAGAAAAATTGTAACTTAGTAAAAGTATATTTACTTTGCTTAATTCTACTCAAGTAAAAGTAGGCCTAAAAGTAGCCATCAAAAAGTAAAAGTAAAAATTACTTAATTTAAAATGTACTTAAATGACAAGTTACTTAGTTACTTTCAATTATTTGACTTAAAAAATCATAAACAAAACAAAATCAATGCTAGCAACCCCACGAATTGATAAACCACCTTCTCAGCAACCACAATCAAACTTATGAATGAATGAATAAATGAATGAATGACTGTTTATTGGTCATTAATCCAAAGGGTACACTGGTCACATTTTTAAAGGATAAAAAAGGAATTTATCAAGGAAAAAATGCAATATTTAAAAGAGAAAAAAGCTAAAGTAAAACTAATAAAACGTACTGTACCTATACTGGTCTACAGGATAATACACCAGTGTTATTAACATGTCAGCCAACAGCCACGTGGCATGACAGAGAGCACAATGGCCTACATTCCGATTACAGTATGTACAAGTTTTTCTGTTTGTTAGTTATTATTGAGAAATGAATTTGTCATGCCTTAGAGTTGTAGGTAGCAAACTAATGTCATTCTGACCCAGCAACCACCCCAGAATCACACTGACAGTGATTGTCCCAGCCATCTCACCTTGTTTCTTCTTATGGGGTGATTTGTGAATTTGGACATCACAA
This sequence comes from Sardinella longiceps, assembly GCA_027497455.2. Taxonomy (NCBI): domain Eukaryota; kingdom Metazoa; phylum Chordata; class Actinopteri; order Clupeiformes; family Clupeidae; genus Sardinella; species Sardinella longiceps. The sequence continues at coordinate 32,093,471 of JAODXP020000023.1, read as the reverse complement.
GAGTGCTAGAATAAGATAGCCGATTAGCATTGAGATTTGCTTTGAGATTTTACATATTGATGGTATTCAAGGCTAGACTCAAATTGACCTGGACTGAAGGAATGGTAAAGCTGGCTGATGACATTCCTTGGGTGAGATATGACCAGGGATCTCCTTTGCTTTTGGATTAATCTCTTCCAACGGTTGCTTGGCTATTCTCCATATTTACCGGAGGTAGCAGTCTGAATTTACTGTCAGAGCAAGCCAAATTTTTTTCCCCACATTACATTTTTTACTCAGTAATCTGGGTGGTTTCAAATGTAGTAAAGTACAATACTTGTCTCAAAATGTACTCAAGTAAAAGTAAAATTACCTATTTGAAAAATTACGAATTACCCCAAAAAACTACTTAATTACAGTAACTTGAGTTACTTTCCACCTCTGATTTTACGTCACGTGGTGGCTCTGGTATTGGCTCTGAGCTATGTACAGATGCTATGACAGACATTCCTGGCGACCAATAATCGGCTCTGGACAATCATAAACAACGCTTCTGCTACGAGAAAAGCAATAGGTGAGTCTCCAGACTAAATATCACTTGTAATTTTAGTTTGCAGATCGCCAGGCTAGATCCAAGAAGGCCAGTTCATTGTTGTTCCTAATCAGGTAGGAACAACAGTTTGTTGTCTCCCCCCCCCCACTTTCAAATTAACCTTACAAAATCGGCGCATGTCATTAATATCCATGATCTTGAAGTCTCATTGCCACTACGATGTCCAAACAGATAGAAACTAGCCAGCGGTCTGTTTACCACTGAAAGTGGAAGTTGGAAACACAAGAGCCAGGTGCTGAACTTTCTGACTGGTAGATCTCAGGTAGTCAGAATAGGTCAGCACACCTCTAGCTCCATCACCCTGAATACATGGGCCCCACAGGGGTGTGTGCTGAGCCCTGTTCTGTGCTCTCTGTACACTTATGACTGTGTGTCTACCCATAGTTCCACTTCCATCGTAAAGTTTGCTGATGATACAGTAGCTCTGGGCCTCATCACCAACAACGATGAGACTGCTTACCTGAACGAAGTGGAGAAGATGGTAAGCTGGTGCAAAGCTAACTGTCTCCACCTTAACATCAGCAAAACTAAGGAGCTGTTTGTGGACTTCAGGAAAAAACAACAGACTTACAGTCCTCTCCTTATAGGAGGCACCCAAGTAGAGAGAACAAGTACCTGGGAACAGACATATCTGAGGACCTGACCTGGACTAACAACATCAATGCTCAAGAAAAAAAGGCCAGACAGTGCATGTATCACTTGAGACTACTGAGCAAGTATAAGGTTCCCCCTGTGATATTAAGAATTTTTTTTAAAGATATATTTTAGTAGCCGGGCTCCGCCCTACTGGTGACGCAACGCCTTCGGCTCAGCTACACACAGCAGGGCCATGACCTCGTTCAAGTACATTCCCTGATCCCGCTACAGCGGGATCTCCACCCACTTTTCGGGAACCAATCAACTTTGAGCAGCTCCAACGGGTCTCAGTCCTGTTCAAGCAATTCCCTTCGCGTCACATACGTCAGAGGAAAGAGTGGTATGATTGGTTTGGCTTCGGCACAGCATTTTCTAACATCGACCAGTAGCAAACCGAGGCATTTCAGGGAGGCGGGTCAACCATGCGTTTTGAGAAACGTTGTTATACGGGCTCTTGGTCAGACCAAAGTCTCGTAGAGCTTTGAAAGTCGATGGCAATCAGGCTAATTTTTTAGGGCTTTTTTATGCCTTTAATTCGATAGGACAGTAGAGAGTGTGACAGGAAATGAGTGGGAGAGAGAGAAGGGTATGGATCGGGAAATGACCTCGGGTCGGAATCGAACCCGGGTCCCTGGATTTGCGGTATGACGCACTGGCCCGCTGAGCTATGCCGCCCCCGATATTAAGAGTTTTTGACAAAGGGCAATAGAAAATGTGCTAACTCAGTGCATATCAGTATGGTATGGTAGTTGTACTGTCCAGGAGCGGAAATCACTGCAGAGAGTGGTGCATTTGGGTGAGCATATTTCTAAGTCATCTCTTCCCTGCATGCAAGACGTTTACACCAGGAGATGCCGAAATAGAGCCACCAAGATAATCCCTGATCCCACCCATCCCAGTAACTGCCTGTTCATGGATATGCCTGCATTTCTAAGATTCACAACATAAAAGTGTATTTGTTAATGTCTATATACCATTTAACTGAACCTTTTTGTAATTATTAAAGTAAATAGTAAGCTATCAGTAATTATTATTTCTATTTTCATTATCTCCGCCAAGGAGGTTATGTTTTCGCCGGCATGTGTCTGTGTGTGTGTCCGTCCGTCTGTCTGTCTGTGTACAAGATAACTCAAGTACTGCACGGATTTGGATGAAATTTTCGGACAATGTGTATATTGGGACAAGCAAGAACTGATTCGATTTTGGTGGTGATCGGTGATCCAGAACATGATCTGGAATGTATATTGTGTCTGTGACCACATTGCCTTGGCGGAGGTCTGGGCTCTCTGAGCGCTTTCCTAGTTTTATTTATCAACACAATCTGTGGAGTCTACCAGTCCCACATTTCACTGCTAATTGTGAACTATCATGATTATGTAGGCTTGAGCTTGAACTTACAGTGCACAGAATACAGTCCGTCATTTCCAAACGGAAACAAACTCATATTGCAGTTTCCAGACCGAATGACGGAGAGAATCGTAGTGGCAGGCACTGTAGACGTCAGGGACACCAGGGGGTAGTCATGTAGACATGATGGACTTTTAATGCAGTAACAGCTTCAGCAATTTAGCAATATTAATCTTCAATTTAGAATAGAACATAATATTCAAACAGGCACCTGCAACATGCTTTACATTTAGTTATACAGATGTTTGCATTATACCACTCAACATGGACGTCGTTAGGTCCATTTTGGGGGGGCTCAAGCCTCCCTAAATTTCCCCCAAGCCCCCTAACGCTGGTCAGATTATTTTCATTGTATGTAAATTACATCCATTCTTAGCGGTTATATTACTCGCGGAGTTAACGTCAAATACGCGATCTCCGGACACCATCGGATTCAGTAGGCTCCAAGCTTTCCAATGGTACTAGTCACTTTCCACGAGAAAGTCCACTTTAAGTACATGTGAAATTTCTCAGTAAATTCTCCAGCTCTGCCTGCATCCACTGAGAGCATTTTTTTCTTGTTGTAACTGATGACGAACTATGCTTCAAATTGAGCAGGAAAAATAGTCTTAAATCTGAAGTTTGGTAGGCTATAGTCTGATCCAGCAAATTTCTAGGCAACATATTCTCCAAAAGACTGAACTATGAAATATACATTAGCCTGTAGTCTATGCCAGATTAGTTTGTCCTACATGCATTGATGGACATATTTATGCTATAGCCTAGCATAATATTGTAGTAGCTATTGTATGCTCATTTTGCAGAATAAATGTTTGAGAAACTTTCATATTTGACTGTATCATCAGATGTACAGGATTTGAACTAAGCTAGTTGTTACCATTGTTGTATCTTGCTCAGTGCATTAGACTGAAATAAATGCAGCTATAGAAGAGCCTAGTTCATTTACACCACAGTCATTGATGGAGATATTTGCAAACATCTCTCTTCACAAACCAGTCTGATGAATTGATTTAGACTAATTTTGTTAATAAAAATAGCCTAAGATATGAGATATTCTGATAAATGTCCTTCAAGTAATAAATAGTTGGCAATATACACACATATACACTGTAGGCCTATATTATAATTTATTTATTAAAAATTTTCAGCGCTCTCCACGCGCGCATCTACATATTACCCCTCTGGGGCTAAGCCCCCCTTGACTATGGATCCTAGTGACGTCCATGCCACTCAAAAATGTATATGCAACTTATCAAACAGTTTTCCCCCTAAATCTCTAGAAACGCCCCAAGCCTTACCCAACTTCAGTTTCAATATCCGTGTATCCCTCCCCCTTGATATTGTAACATTAGACAGAGAACTTTTAAAAGGTTAAGGCCTAGTTATACCTCTTTTTGAGCCTATCGCCGATAGGCCGGCGCAGTGAGTTTTGGTTTATACTACCGGACGAACAAGGAAGTAGCTTTTCGTTCTCGAGCGACGAGAGCACAGAGCAGGCGGCTCGAGAGGACCAATCACAGCGGCTCCTGCTGCCGTTTACTGCGTTGCTGTCTGCGGCCAGTCACATTTTCAGGGGTGCACACGCAGTCACTGCGGAGGGGGGTAAAATAGCTGCGAGGCTCACTGCATTATCGCGCAGTTACGTTTGTTCCTGACTATAAATCGGCCATTAGCCCTCTGGGTAATAGGTAAACGGGATCTGCTATACAGGTAATATAGGAAGAGTAGGAAGAAGCAAGCAGAGGAATCGAAAAAAAGAACGTGAAAAGTTATATGCAAGTCTGATAATAATCACTCATACATGGTTGAAAGATATGGATGTTAAACTGATAACGAGGAGACATAGCAGTTTGTTACTATGCGGAATCATAATATATATGATCAATGGTAAGTACAAGAATTTAATTGCTATAATTTAAGGAACAGGCTAATCAAAGTAACGTTTATGTTGACATTGTTTGCAATATGAGTTTGTTACGATACGTTAGTTTGTTGTGAGTTAAGGCCTAGTTATACCTCTTTTTCAGCCTATACCTATCGCCGACAGGCCGGCGCAGTGAGTTTTGGTTTATACTACCGGACGAACAAGGAAGTAGCTTTTCGTTCTCGAGCGACGAGAGCACAGAGCAGGCGGCTCGAGAGGACCAATCACAGCGGCTCCTGCTGCCGTTTACTGCGTTGCTGTCTGCGGCCAGTCACATTTTCAGGGGTGCACACGCAGTCACTGCGGAGGGGGGTAAAATAGCTGCGAGGCTCACTGCCGATTCACACACAAACCTGTGCGTGAACGGCGCGTAAGCAGTGCGGGCACGGTTTTGGGGCGATTTCATTTAGAATACATGTTAACAGGTTAGGTCATTCAGACTGCACGTGTGTTCTGCGCGGCTCCTGTCCGGTTTCTGAGCGGTGAACCGCGCAGCTCCCGCGCTGCTTTTTTGAAATAGAAACAAGTTCTATTTTTCCAAGCGTTTTCAGCGCGGTAAGCGGGACTTGCGCGGTGTCTATAGATTTTGAATGCAGAGCTCGGGCAGCCGCTTCGCGCAGAACACCGCAGAAACAATTTCTTGTGTGAATGCCCAAGTCCACAGGCACCGCTCACGGACCACTTACGGACCGCACCGCGAACGCGCAGTTTGTGTGTGATTCGGGCCTCACTACATTATCGCGCAGTTACGTTTGTTCCTGACTATAAATCGGCCATTAGGGTACGATTCCATGTCATTATAGTGTGGGTTACATAACGCTTTCTTTATGGCTCTAAGTGTTACCAGGGAAGATTTAAGCAGATCAAGATCTTTGTTGTAACCAACCAACTGTAGGCTACACCCAGAGAGGGTAAAAGCGAGGCAGTCAGAATGCCATGATGATCTTTGGTAACGTTAGTGCTGGTATTTACCTGCTGTTTGACCAAGCGTAAGCGCTCCCGTGTGCGAGCGGCAGTGCTCCGATTATTGTTGCAGCATTACACAGTGAAAACGCACGTTTGTGAAGAGGTCTCCACTTGGGGCAGACCACAGCAATACCAAATACCGCCACAAAAATTGTTGTGAATTTTGCGTCTCATGGTCACTGTGTTTTTCACCCCATAGCCCCACTTTTTGTCGGTAGGGGAGACCGGGGATAGTTGTAACACGGGGTAAGTTGTAACACCACCATTTCCAGCAATCAGGGACAAGATATGAGCCATGTGACAGTCTCAGTCTCCTTAGACTTCCTTTACCATCATACATGGACAATTTCAAGTCCTTGGTGCAATTCCTTGGAGCTATGAGAAAAAAATTGAATCTGAGGTATGAAAGTAAAAAAACAAAAAATAAGATTTTTTTTTTTCTAGTGCTTTTACTATTGTAGATAAAGTTGTATGTGTTATATCAGGTCAAACTATGGTTTCTCCACTAAACAATGGTCTGGCTTTCCTTTCCTAATGTCAAAGCACTATGTTAGGCTAATACAGCTCGTTAAACAATGGATGACAGTGCTGGGGTAGGTTGTAACACAAATGTTGCAACCATCCCCTTACCTTGAAAGATTTTGAAAATCTTACAGAATACCTCAATACCTCGGCTCTGGTCAATCGTAAATGACGCTTCCACTACGAGAAAAGCAATAGGTGGGTTTCCAGACTAAATATCACTTGTGATTTTAGTTTGGCAATGGCCAGGCTAACCAAAATGTGACCAAGTCACCTGACTCAAAATTCGCTGGATCAAGACGCTTGCAGCTGCTCTCACTTGGGTCGAAGGCTGCATCCCAACCCTATGACGTCAGTCTTTATTCCCATTGGTTGCAATGTCATCATTAAATTTTTATTAAATTAAATGACAAATGACATGACAAATATGATACTTTATCACGTTGTGCTCACTGAAAATGAACTTATTTGAATGGGCTACTGGCTGGTCCCACATCCCATAGCTTAACAGTATTGAAGTTTTGCCCATCGCAAATAAGCATTTCATACAACATTGGCTTTAAAAAAAAAAACCTAAAAAACATGTCTTCAAACACAATTCTGTTCATGTTGCATTGCAACAATAATTTCTTAGACAACATATTATTTATTTCGGCTTTAAACTTGTTTTCAATGCAAACAAACTTCTATGATATGACATCACATCTATGTTCAGCCGTGTTGTCCAACTTGTACCTTGTGTTTTTCTGCTGCCATCGACGCACTTTGGCAAATCCACCCTTCATGAATACATGCCATTCAAGTAAATTTGGAGATGGACCAGAACAAAGCTTTCTGACTCACGCTCCCTCTCATTCCCTTACACTGAATATTCTCTCATTCCTTTACTGTACGTTCAGACCACAAGCGCAACAGAAGTAATTCACTTTGTAGGCTATAGAAACATGCAACAAAACCAACTACATCACTGAGTGAAGAACTTAGCCAACTTGAGTGATTCAAAAAGGTCCTTGTAAACTAGCATACTCTTTGTTGCATTAGTGTTTTATAGTAGTGACCACACAGACTATATTCTTTGAAAACTGACACACTGTCTCATACAACATAAACTACACAATTTCCTTGCACTGAAATAATCATATTAGTCGATTGTTCTCACTGTTTTTTTTTTTTTTTCGCCAACCAATTTGCTTTTGAATAGTTCATTTTATAGCTAAATTTCAATTTTAATTACTAAAATCAACAAAGTATAAATGTAGACATGTTGTTATTTGCCGGAGTTGGCCTGTGGCATAGTTTGATGAGCCCTGATGTAATACATAGGTTTACTATGTAAGTGTGACACATAGATGTGATTTTCTGCTAAATATTGTACTGAAATATTGAATTGTACCTGGAGTGCTTAGTGTGTTGGGTAAGCATTTTGAGATGCTTAATGATTACTCCTTTTCTCTTTGCAGATATTTTATTTTTCTGGTGGCAAGTCATAACCGGGATCTTTCCCGCAGTTTCTAAACCGAATGAAATGGGTAGGAAACTTGTACAAAAAGAATGTATCACTTCAAATTGATCAGATGCAGTTCAGTGACGGTGGGACATACTGGTGTGATGTGAAAAATCCACCAGACCTAATAGGATCAGCATCAAAAATTAAAGTTAGGGTTGTTACCAATGCAGGGGTAGGTATGTAGCAAACCAAACACAAACTAGTTCCTTTGAAGGATATGTTATGTTGTGAAGGATACCATTATGTGTGTGTGTGTGTGTGTGTGTGTGTGTGTGTGTGTGTGTGTGTGTGTGTGTGTGTGTGTGTGTGTGTGTTTAAAGATTTTTTGCAAGATCTTGAGAGCCAATCAGCACATCATTTCAATTCTGAAACATTTTTTTTAATGGAATACGCCAGGGCTCTGGAATAGGCCATATAGAAGCAAATAGGCCTACATGTTTGTTGACCTTTAAGAAGCAACAGAGCTTTGTGCACACTTGTGAAATGGAAAAGAATGAAAAGAGTGTGCTGTGTGCTGCCACCTGTTAGCCTACTGCTTGTTCTTGGTGCAGGAATGAGTGCAATTGAAAATGAGTATTGAGAACTTTTAAATCTCAATTTTTAGGTTAACCTTGAGCTACCAATTAACCCAAGCTTTGCTATAGGCTATGTAATACTTTTGCAATTCTTTTATTTTATTAATTTCTTAACATTTTAATCATGAAACCATTGCATGTCATATGTAATCATATAGCCTATCATATGTAACCATTTTGGAATGTTGAATCGAAGGCTGATCACAAGTTTGTGTGAGTTGACAGAGTTAAATGCCACTGTCAGGGAAGAAGAGATGTTAACGACTGAAGGCACATTTGTGATTATGTTTTTTGTGTGGGCTACGTGATAGGCTATAATGTGTGTGTTAGCACAATGTTCTTTAGCAATCAAAAGTATCCATATGGTGTTGAAAGGTAATGTGAACTGAGCATAGCCTAAATTTTGTGGAGACCGTAATTTGATCAGATGCATTTTGTTAGCCCACTTTTATCATTTAGCCTAATCTTTCCAGAATTTTTACATCGTATAATCTTTCCTTCTATTTTCACATATATTGTAAATAAAACTAACTCTATCTGTGAAAGAGTAAATGAATGCGAGTTTGTCTTTTTTGTTGTTTGCCGAGTAACCTTTAGGCTACCACCTTTTTCTTGGTGGAATGACTCGCATCTGCGACCTAGGCTATTCTAGCCTACAGAGCAGTGAGGAAGGTTGGTTATCCTAGATACTCACAGAGGCCGAATGGTCACTAAATGAAACGGTAGTCTGTAACAAAACATTAGTGAGACTTAGACACTTGAAGGCAAGACGTTTATGTTTACATGAAACTCTTTCCTGTCATTAAGGGGTAGGCTACAATCTGCTTTCATTCGGAATAAGCAAAGAATAATATTATTTTTTATTATAATATTATTATTGACACAGTTTACGAACCCTTTTTTTGGCTGTGATGGGCTGCGTGGACTGTTATCCCACCCGAAATTTACACTTACCAAACTCATAGAAAACCCCTTATGCACCTTCATATCTCCAACACACGAGGGAGCAGTTCATCCATTAATCTTGATGTATCTCAAACATTGGACAGGTCTACTTGCCCCAAAGGAAAAGAGAGGGAAAATAGTTAATCTCTGAAGCATTTAACCCAGTAGGCTATTTATTTAATTGTTTAACCTATTCAACTGTTTTAATTTTTTTCGTTGCCTAAATGTTGAAAATTGGCAGATCAAGGGCTGCTGGATAGGCGAAAATAGAATATAAATTCATCGGCGCAAAATGTAAGTTCATGCTGGCGCAAATAAAATGCAAGTTTGTTATTGTCAGTCCTTTCTCGGTTCCGGAGGACTAGCCTATACAAATAGAAAAACTGTAAATTCTGCATCTAGGCCTAAAATCGGTAATCATAAATCATGAAAAGTCGTTTTCTTACTAATGAATACAAGGCTGATCATCTTAAGTCCTTCAAATAATTAAAACGCTTGCACACGAATGTGGTTTCAGGGGAAAAAAGAGAGGAAAACGAGGCGGCTTGGTGAATTTACTGTACAGGGCTAGAATGGTTTTATTAAGCACTCGGTTTGATTTCAATGCATGCTATAATCGAATGAGAATGTTGAATAGTACAAGCACAACGGTATTTCTCCGACAAAATGTAGACATTTTATCATTAAGTCACAGACTCTGGATTTATTTTCCTAAAGAAATCTCGCCCATTTCGTCATCAAATTCGGCCAATCTATTTTCCAAACTCTGTCAACTTTAGCGCATTTCATTCGCTTGCTGAACGGATCTATCTCAATTCATGGAGTATAGGCCTACATCAATAGGACTTTTTATTGGTGTTGGTGTGTTCACTCTGGAAACAAGGCTCTGAATTTTGCATTTTGATGTAGGCCATGTCTGAGCCAAATCATTTATTCCGCATATTTTTTTTTACATCTCATGAATTACCAACCAACTGTGGATTAGGTATGAATCGTTAACTGTGAAAACTACCCCGTTGACCAAGTTTGCCGATTCTTAACGATTTGAATCAAATTCGTTGAGTCCGTGCTGAGTCCATTCTTACTTTATTGAGCGGCTGAATTTGAGCCCCAATCTAGGAAGTGTATCAATGAAATTAGTGCTCACTTTACAAATATGTACATGCTTAAATATAAACGCCATGAATCACTAAACATCTTTATTTCTAAAATTTAACAAATAAAATCAAAGTGCGTCTCTGGCACGCATCATAAAACGAGCCTGACTCTTTGATAAATATTACAACTCCAGTTTACGTGTAGGCAAATATGGCAATCACAGATGAAAAACAAGGAAAATTCACTCTGACAGAGTTTTAGATATTTACTAGAATAAATTTACATCTAAAATTGTACTATACAAAAGGGGTTTCCTGGACAAATATGTCACATATATACCTGCATGTAACTCGCTATGCTATTGCATTTTATACACTGCAACATCTCATAGCCTACAAACTTGATCAGGCTCTGGGAGAATAAAGACCAATGTGATAGGCCTATATATTTTTTGTCTCTGAAATATTTAACAAATCAGAATAAACGACAAAATCAAAACTACAAAACACTACATACAAGTTCTTACAAATTGCCCATGAAAAGGCACACATACTTCACGCAGTGTTTCAGTTTAAAGTGCCACAGTTTGGTTTTAAGAAAACATGTTCTCACTCGATAGAGCACTACAGGCCGTGGTCATATAAAGGCTTTTTTAAATCTTAATTTATTAGAGCAGGGTGGCAAGACAGACCTGCTCTAGCCTATATGTAACCACTGTGCGTTCTATTGGAAAGGCCATGTCTAGTAGACTGTTCGTAGGTTACTGTTAAATTTCTGCCTGTAGGCCTAATTACCATTCATGCATTTGATTCATAGCCTTTTCTCGTAGGTAGGCTATATCGCGGAGATCGTTTCCAACAAATGGCTAACAGAATGCATTCAAATAGTTTATGAAAAGTAAAATGTCCACCTGCCACACATGAGTGGCCTGCGTAAAATCTAACAGTTCAAAGAGTTACTGAGACCACTTAAGCTTGTTGTTTGAGTGGAATCAGGTGGTGGCAGAAGGTCAGGCGAATGACAGGGAGGACTACCAGGAGTGCTGTGTTCGCTGTCGGTGTCACTTCCCCGTTTCCCCCCACTGCCGCCTGATCCTGACCCCACGGAGCCTCCTGCGCTGTGCGTTTTGACGTGTTTACTGAGATGGTCGCTCCGCATGAAGCGCTTGTTGCACACGGGACAAGCAAAGCGTTTCTCGCCTGTGTGTGTGCGCAAGTGTCGCTGAAGTTCATCTGACCTTGTGAACCTTTTGCCACAAAACAGCCAGTTACAAACAAACGGTCTCTCTCCCGTATGCCATCGCAAATGAGCCTTCAAATGAGATGTTTTGCCGTAGACTTTCCCGCAACCGGGGATATGACAGCTGTGAAGTCCTTTGCGACGCAGACTCGCCCCGGCAGGTCCCAATCTCTCTGCCTCCTGACAATTTGGGCAGTCGCAGGTGGCCCTGCCTGAGTAACGTCGCGCTGAGGAGCGTGGGGACCCCGCCAGTGAACCCGCGGGCCCTCCCGTTAACATGGTGCCACCTGCACCACCGAGGGGAGAGGGGCTTGAATCGGGGTATGAAGAAAGGACTGGTTTAAAGCCGTCCATCAGATGCTGGCTAGTGGTCAACAGATGGGGAGACGGACTGGTGCTGAAAGCTGAGTGGCTTAAACTGGAGTAGTCCGAATTGTAACCCCCCAGGGGCGAATGCAGAGATGTCTGAAGTCCCCCCGAATGCAAGGAAGACTGTAGCGTGGTTCCGCTTGGATTCTGGACATCAATCCAACCAGCTCCGACATCCCACCATGCAGAAGCACCTGTAGTACCCACGTCCCCAGTAGGAATACCAGGGTGGGATGACTTGAACCAAGACTCATATGGATGCGTAACACTCATTCTTGGATAGATACCTTGCAGGCTGTCAACTGAAGTGTGTACTTTGGAAATAAACACCGGCTGGTGGGTAGCCTCCTGCGAACCATTGGAAACCGATGTCGGAAAAACAGAGTAGTCGTTTCCAAAGTGCGCATTAGTTGAGTTTCCAGGTGTTAATGAAAAAGCACTGGATCCACTTGAACTGTTGCTTCCGAATGAGTCCGTGAGTCCTGACCCGGTGCGGGTCACCCCAAATGTGGATAAACCTGAGCCCAAACTGCAGCTATTCGCAGAGGCTCTTTTCCACGGATGAAAGCCTTTTCCAAAGCCGGCGGAGTTATCTGGTATTGAGGAGGGCGACGGATTTGGCGTCCCAATCTTGTTACAAGTAGCAGCCAACATTGCTAAGGGAGTCGATCCTAATCTCGGCTCCTCCTAAAAGGTAAACATGAATCACTGTTAAGGAAATTCCGGAAAAAATAACAACTGTTGCATTTCAAGTTGTAAATGCATAACTAGTCTAAGTGCATGACAATTCCTACCTTCAGATAGAATGCAAGTGTAAAGAATGCAACAAGCCAAAGTAGGCTATGTAGAAAACTTGAAGGAAAACCAAAGTTTGTATTCGCTCTAGAGTCCGACGGAAACTTTTTAGCGTAGTGATGTAATGGGTATTTCGGTTTTGCGTTCTCTTTACTCTCTACTTTAAAATATAACCCACCAACCGTTCCTCTCCGTTACAATCCCCAGGGTAATTTTAATTCCCCGGGTGGACAATAAAGGAACTAATTAAACCCAGCAAGAAACTCCTTAGACTCACCCCTAGAAGCGAAGTTGCCATCACAAAAAGTGCCCTCCGCAGAGGATCTTTTTATATTTATCAATCTGACCAGTGTTTTTTAAGAGGTATGCAATACAATGATGAGATCCGCCCATTTCAGCACAATTGTAGGTCCGCTCTGGCTTTGAAGAACCGCTGCTATACAGGCAACCAATCACAGAGACTAGAGCTCCTCCTCCCGACTTTGAAGTACGTCTGCCACATTGAGGACCAATCAAGACTTCGGGAGTGCCAACTGGCCGCAACGTAAGGTCATCAGTAGAGCTCGCAAGCAGGTCCTCCCCTGTCACCCCCTTCCATGGGACAGACAGAAAGAGCGCAGGAAGGTAATAAGATTGAATGTAAATACTACTTTTATACTTAATTTGCCAACATTAGACTACAACTTCAAGGAAACAAACTTCCATTTGAACTACAGTCACTAAACACTTTACAGCAAATGTTCATGGTGATGTTGCTGCTACTCTGTCAACTTAATTAGACCACCGGTATGTCCATTTCCATCTACATTATGTCTACAGATGTCAGACATAATTACAGGCAACCAGGGTCATCACAATAACGACTGAGTTAATGATCTCACTGTTCGCGTAACCACTGTTGGAATTGTCGGAGACGCGAAAGGGGTGAAGGCAAAATTTTTAGTTGTTTAGTTTAGTTTAGTTTAGTTACTTTATTGTGTTGAAAGTGTAACCACATTCGTGGCGCTCTGGTGTGTTCCGTTTAGATGCATTAATATGTATCTAATATGTGTGTGCCAGTGTGTGTGTGTGTGTGTGTGTGTGTGTGTGTGTGTGTGTGTGTGTGTGTGTGTGAGAGAGAGAGAGAGAGAGAGAGAGAGAGAGAGAGCGTTTATGTGTGTGCGCACAAACTACTCCCTTTGAACCATTGAACAAAAAGCTGTATATGTATACCCCCAATATACCCCCAATATTCCACGTAGATTATTACATTTAATGAAAAAGAGTTTTAAGCATGCTGAGCTTTGTCTCATGTCAGTGAAAAGTTAAATAAAGAGGCCCATGCTTATGAGTAGGCTACAGCATTTAAGGTGAACAGACATGATGCATTCTACTGGTATTATTTTCTATTTCTTCGATTTGGACAATTGTTCGTTAAGTATTTCAGGTGAAAACGAAATAACCAGCTTTAGCTGTGATCAAAAAATAATTCAAACGAGTGACCTATCAACAAAAGAGTTCCTACTTACTGAAATAATGAACAACTTTAAAGTAGTCCTATACAGTTTAATTAATCTGGATCTCCTTGTAGATCAGTAGAGCAGAGTAACTTTGCTGCATTTTATCGATTCGAATCTATTATTTACTTTTCGCCCCTTCAAAATGCTTTAATGTTTTAACAAATTAGTGTTAAAAATAAAATAAATTATTTCAGAAAATCAGATGCAATGTATTATCCTGTAAATAGGCTATAGTAAATATGAAATCGCCTACACGCACAGAAGTCTGAATCGCGGAACACGAATATTGTAGCCTACGTATCAATAGAAATTTTCCAATAAATAGGCCTAGTCATTTGCAAATATGTTTTGATAAAGCGAACGAAACAAATGAACAGTGCTTACCGAGAGTATTAATTTCTTGATGCACCTTGTTCCCGGTCAAGCTTTCTGACCCTGGTACCTATCTCCTGTAGACGGTGCACCGTACAGCTGGAGCGCACAGAAGATGAATGTTACCAAGGGAATTCCGTTTAATTACACGAGGCGCCGCGGGCCGTTGGTGATCTAATCACTTGCCTACACGAGGTATCAGCATCTGACACAGCAACGAGGGGTTGGAGGCGCGCTCTCTCTCTCGGCGAACAAGTGTTTTCCATGTAGTCACTCGACTGAAGAGCAACAGGATAGCCTACCCCTAATAACCAAATAGCTAATTTGAATTGAATTTGTGGTCACAAATAAGGTGTGTATGATTAATTAATATGTGGTAAAGATGAATACACTTTTGATGCTTATTTTCAACGACGAGTAAAAATATCTAATTTGGAGTTTGGAGAGCTGTAGGGGGGACCAAAATGCGCTTGCGAGTAGAGGGGCGTTACTCAGGCCTGCTCGGCATCCATCTCAAGAGCTCATACGCCCCCAGAAATGTTTGCCCGTCGCCCACAATTGATGTATTATTACAATCAAATCTGTTCCCCAATAGTCTATATAGCTTTTATTTTATAGTGTGAAATATAAACTAGTCAGAAATTTTAATTCAAACATGACTAATAAACATGGTTTGGCTATCAGGTCGAACACATTGCGTCTGATTTATTAGGGACTGTCCATTTGTATAGTGTTGGGTCACTTACATAGAAATGCCCAATGATGGTCCCTCTCAGTAAGTTTGAATCCAGGCACCTGTCTTGGATGTTGTAGTTTGAATGATTCTCCATCTGAAACCTGATCAACTTAAAAATAGATCTGACAAGCAAAAACTGCTGAAATAATTATATGTACTGTCCTATGGTGAACTTGAAGGACAAGAAGGAAGTGTGAAGTCAAAGTAAGGTGAGCATTTGACTCTGAATCCAATACTGCCAACATCCCAGTTCCTCCAAGCGCTCTCAGCTCTGGAGCATTAGGAGGGCCAGAGCAGAGCAGAGCAGAGGAGAGGAGAGCAGAGGAGGTGGTTGGAGTGTGAGAGTCAGGTGGAGTTTGAGTGTGTGGAGCAGGAGGTTTGTGATGGAGGAGCAGATGTCCGTCTGCTCCATGAGCTGCCAAGTGTGTCCGGAGGACAGCATCCACACACACAAGGGTCCAAATGGTGTGACAAAGGACATGCAGGAAGCCTCTCTCCGGCTGGGTGAGCCTCACAGAGGGTCTCGGCATTGCCAGCTCTCTCTCTCTCTCTCTCTCTCTCTCTCTCTCTCTCTCTCTCTCTCGCTCTCTCCCACTCACACCCACACTCTCTCTCTCTCTCTCTCTCTCTCTCTCTCACACACACACACACACACACACACACACACACACACACACACACACACACACACACACATACACACACACAGATAAAGCTCTGCATATATATATATAGTGATTCATTTAGGTTTATCTTAGCTGCGTGTTGATAGTGCAGAAGATTCCCATGCAGACTGTAGACACATTGAGAGAAACACTGCTACTCATCAAAGCATAACTTCACTCCTCTTTCTCCTCCTCTGGCGCTGAGTTACAGCCACAGGCATTTCACTAACCTCATTCATTTGAAGGAAAATGGGGTATTTCTGTAACATTGTTTTGATTGTTGAGAGCTAACGGATTCAATTTAAGTTGTGGGTAAAATGTATTTATTTCTAAACATCAGTTAATATAAATTTCCTGCCTATTACAAGCTAGGCACATCAGATTTGGTTGCTATCAATTAGTTTGTGATCTCAAATGATGTGGAATTTTCAGAGGGCTAATATTGAAAGGCTATCTTATCTATCTGCAGGTGTGCTTATCTGTTAGGTGTGTGTCTGTGGACTGTGGAATCTGTCATGGGTATACATAGCTCAGTTAAGTCCACCAGTCATTCATCAGGCGTTAGTAAAAAGTGGGTTCTGGAGTGAGGAAGGGACCCTGACTAAGCAGACAACCTAAACACCTCCAAATGCACTTTGAACCGCATGCAGGGAACCAATGAGTCTCTGCAAATGAAGGGGCTACATAGTATAGCCATATGATCTAACACTTTCAAAGAAAATGTGGTTATTCAAAGTGTTTGGTCTTATTAGATTTGTGTAAATTTTAATTTACTTGCTTTTGGTCATACTGATATTTACATATCACTTCATCATATCAGGAGGCCATTAACAATCACAAAAGATGCCTCTTTACTTAACTGTTGGTTATTACTTTAACTGCAATATGGCCAGTGGGATGTACAATCCACATCACTTGTGTTTCCTCACTGATGCATAAAATGCACATGTCAAACATGATCCATGTCCTGAGTGATGGGCCAGACCCTGAGATGCGGCTGGTGCGGTGGTGGCGGCGCAGCAGAGTCAGGGTGCAGCAGGCTGGGTGCAGCAGGGCTGCTGGGTGCATGTCTCTCTGCCGGGCTTGCACAGGTGTGCAGCAGGCGCAGGCTGAAGGAGAGCACTGGAGCAGAAACAATGATATAAATGTCTGGCAGATAAAATGGCTAGTTAACAGTCCTTTGACTGGCCTAACCTCTGAGCTTTTGTTGCCGATCGATCAGCCAGCTGCTTCAGAGGCTGCATTGTGAGGCTGGGTGGGTGAGGGCTCCTTTGGCGTACTACTGAATGGGCCGTCTTTTCGCCCCGCACGGCCCTCTCTCTCTCTCTCTCTCTCTCTCTCTCTCTCTCTCTCTCTCTCTCTCTCTCTCTCTCTCTCTCTCTCTCAGGCTCAAACAGACACTTTCAAAAGTATCATACTCACACCATTCTGATTCTTCCTGTAAAGCAGGAGTACATTTTACTTCTGTTTAGTCTACCTTGATTTTTCCCAGCCAAATTTAAGATGACAGTCCTAGAAATATAATTTTAATTGATCCAATTACTCTTGACCTTTTTAAATTATTTTTTCTATTTCTAAATTTCTAGTAGGCCTACAGCGTGGCTGTTTCTCAAATGACATTTCATTTTAAATATACTGTACATGGCAATTAACGTATAACTGACAGTATATTTTGAAAAGAGGTGGGGAATTTGAAAAGTAGCAGAAACTTAATAGTAAGCAGCTAGTCACAACCCTGTAGCTACATGAGAATCAGTAAAAAAAAAAAACATGTCAGATGTTTTAGGCATAATTATGTGTCAATTTAAATGAACATAATTTCAATTTACAGTGCCAAATAAATAAGTAAATAAATAAAAAAGCTAATAAACAGTTTCTTTCAATGTTTATTTGGGTTGATGTCAGTCAGTTTATTTAATTCCATTGGACTTTAATTCTTCTGTGAATTTAGATCAAGTAGTTTGTCATAGTTGTTTCATCCATAATCATTTCATTGTTAATTAATTAAAACATGTTCTTTTATTTTATAATTCAGCACAAATATTAACAAATATAGATTTTACTTGTTAATAATGTAGGAGTCATATCTGAATTTAAGCTTGAATGCTGGAGCATTTCAAATTCTCTCATTTCTGATGGTTTATAAAAAATCTCTAATTTTGTTAAATTCAGTCCACTGAATACTAAGCAGGAAGCAATTCTAAAGAGTAGTGGGAGTGGGACTGCCTGTATACACACACACACACACACACACACACACACACACACACACACACACACACACTTTAAAATATGTAGATTCAGCCATGTCTGTCTGTTTTATATTTCTTTGAGGCAGATTTGTGCATTGGTTGTGTTGTGTCTTACTCTTCTTTTGTGGCTAGTGAGTTGTACAAATGGCATATGTGTGGCAGTTGTGGTGGTGGTGGTGGTGTGTGTGTGTGTGTGTGTGTGTGTGTGTGTGTGTGTGTGTGTGTGTGTGTGTGTGCGTGTGTGTGTGTGTGTGTGTGTGTGTGTGTGTGCGTGTGTGCGTGTGTGTGTGTGTGTGTGTGTGTGTGTGTGTGTGTGTGCATCCATGTGTGTGTGTGTGTGTGTGCGCATGTGGGAGGATAACAGAGAGGGGTGGTGGTGGTGGGGGGCAGGGTAAAGACAGGGGAGCTGGGAAAGTCTTCTCACCCTGCAATTTAATCACTGTATGCTCAGGGTTGTATTGACAGTTGTCCTGTGGAAGCTATTAAAGTTGCTGTCCAAGGTTAAATGAAATTGCAGTTTATCATGGAAGCATTGAGAAAATAAGCAAATCTACTTGTGGCCTTCTGATTAATGTGCGGTGTGATCAACACAAGGGCTTCATTAAGCTATACATCACCAGGCTGATTTCACATGTCATCTTGGGGTGGGTGCTTCTGTATGTGTGCACTAAATGTGTGTGTGTGTGTGTGTGTGTGTGTGTGTGTGTGCGTGCGCGCGCGCGCGTGTGTGTGTGTGTGTGTGCGCGCACACTTGATTGGGGTCTACATGTAGCACTTGGTTGTTTAGATGAGCTGACACAGGTATTATTTCCATCATGTGTTGGTCATGCTGTGCTGCTGCTTGTGCTTTAACTGCTGCCTCTCTGGTGACCGCAGCAGCAGCAGCAGCAGCTCCAGCTCCAGTCATCAAGGCCCCTGCTAGCCATAGGGAGAGTGGAGGAGGATAGCACAACTCTGGGAGGTCAAGGTTCACTGTCATATTCATATATACTACACAACACTTTTTCACATCCCTTCACCCACTTGTCATTTTTTATGAATGTCCCGTAATGAGTGAAAATTAAAAACTATTCAAAAGGAAAAACTATTCAAAAGGTAAAGCTGATACATAACAGTGAGGTATTTCATTTTCTATTGTAGGTCCCTAAGTACCAAGCGCTTTCCATGTTTGTCTTCTCTAAGCTTTGTAATGTGACACTGGTCATTGGAGAAGATGGGCTTTGGACAGAGACACTAGTGGCCATTCTGAAGAATGTGTTTCAAAAGACCTTATTTGGAGATTGGAAACACAGAAAGACAATCAGAGTGGGCAATCTGGCTAATCAGAGCCGAGAGAAGGCCAGCAGTTTTAAGGTTTGTCCTAAAGTAACTAAAGCAGGGGTGGCCAAACTACGGCCCGGGGGCCATTTGTGGCCCTCTGCTCCTTTTCATGCGGCCCGCCAGGAAGTAAACAAAATAAATGTAATGTGGCCTATTATTAAATGAATGTCATACAGTAGGCTATTGTCCTTGTGCATCCCAGTTTTAGTACTGGTGTGATGTTTGTTGATAGTAGGCCTATCATTAAGGAGTGTAACATTAGACGGCCTGCAGTTTTTCTTATCTAAAATGCAGTTTATATTGGCCCTTGGCAGCTAAGATTTTTCAGTAGGTGGCCCTCTAACAGAAACGTTGGGCTACCCCTGATCTAAAGGATGCTGACATTGGAAAACATGATCTTTTCAGTCAAGTGAAACCCAAAAGTGTAACCCCCCAGTCAGACTAGCGACTAGCGACTTGAGCAACGCGACCGGTTTCTATTCATTGTCAATGAGAGCAAGCGACAAGCGATAAGTCGCCCGGTGGGCGGGCCCAGAATAGACTTCAAGGCTATTATATGCAAATGAGGAGCGATGCGACTCGGCGACAGCCAATGCGAGTGAAGCCGAGGTACTCTGAACGAAACGGTCTCCCGCTGACAAGATGGCGGCGCTAACGACAACGATCTCAAACTTGGCCACAAACTAAAAAGTTAGGGATTTATGACTTCATGTTTTGGAAATCGAGGTATCAGTGTTACTAACGGCATCGGAAAATATTATTTTTATACACAAAAAATACCTGTGTGTTGATGTACGATTTTCTACCAAGTACCTAAGTTAGCAACATGCTACCAACGAATCACAGCCCTAGAGTCACGCCTCCTCAGCGACCTGAGTCGCTTGGATTTGTAGCTAGTTTGACTGGAGGGTAAGAATGTGACACAGCTACTGTAAGTTGGAGTGGAGTGCTTTGATGGGCAGCTGTAGAAGTTGTGCAGCTGCTGGCCCAGACCCCTGACTAATATAACCCCGCTAATCAACCCTCTCTGGAGAGAGCCTAACGCTGCTTTCACATGCAAGCGGAGCCGAGAGGTGCTCTGTGTTCAATGCATTTCAATTAGTAACAGTCAAACGTGATGTAGAGCAGCGAGATGAGCGGAGCCGAGAGGTAAAATGAAAGAGGGGTATGGCAGGTGGCAGCCAATCAGATTCCTTGTTTTTACTCAGGGTTGCAAAATTCGATGACTGTGGAGCTGTTTGATCGTAACTTGTCAAAAACAGACTAACTGTAAGGCCTTCGTATGAGGTTATTGTTGTTGTTGGAATGGTAAACATTTAATCGTGAGCTTCATTTCAAGAAATCAGTGTTGTAATATTAAGCTAAGTACCTTGATAGCCAGTTAGCATGTTAGTTGCTAGATAATTGCTATCATAGCGTTCCCATAAATTGACACGCCTACTAGGAGTGGGGATAGCGGCTCCGCTCCACTTGCATGAAAAACCAGTGTAAAGGTGGCTACAGACCAAAGATCCACGACGAGACGTGCTGCAATCGTAAAAACCTGTGACATTCTAAAACTCAGAAACTGCAATTTGACATGATAAATCTTCTGCGACGGCTTGCAACTGCTTGCAACATCCTGCACCGATTGATTCACATTGCTGCAACTACTTTCTAAAACCGTCTCATCTAGTCGCTGATCTTCAGTCTGAATCGACCTTAATGGCTGCATGGCCTAGCCTTATTGCCATCGACTTTCAAAACTCGGCAAGACTTTGGCCTGACCAAGAGCCCGTATAACAAACTTTCTCAAAGCGCATGGTTGACCCGCCTCCCTGAAATGCCTCGGTTTGCTACTGGTCGATGTTAGAAAATGCTGTGCCGAAGCAAAACCAATCACACCACTCTTTCCTCTGACGTATGTGACGTGAAGGGCATTGCTTGAACAGGACTGAGAGCCGTTGGAGCTGCTCAAAGTTGATTGGTTCCTGACCAGGGGGGTTCCACATTTACGTGGAACTCAGAAGTCCTGTCCGATCAGCAGCTGGCCAGACCTGGACAGCAATGCCGAAGGCGTTATGTCACCGGGGAGCGTGCCACGCTATGCATGGCCACCAAAAGGCACTAACTTAACCAGACACAGTGTGCAGAGAAAAGTGTTAGCAGTGCAAAGGCAGTGCGGCCGGGTGCTGCTGGAGGAGCTCCTGCTGAGGTTAGGCTGGTTAGTGGGGCTGGAATTGATGGGGCCTGAGGGACAGACAGACAGACAGACAGACAGGCAGCACAGATACACACATGAATCACAGCTGCTGCTAGTGGGACTGATAAGGAGCTGCAACTTGTCTGTAATGAAGAAGAGCACTAGAGACCAATTGTTTTTGCAAAGAGATTTTACTGGGCCTAATTGACACTAATTGTTTAATCTGATGTCCGCCACCTTTGTGAGACACCTAACCTTACAGCCTGGGCCTTGCCCATACACAGCTATATGAGCGGTTGAAGTGTGTGTGGAGACTCCAAAGCCCTTGTACGTGATGGACCTGCCTGTTTTGATTTCCTCACACAAAGGAGATAACTGCTTTAGTGACCATCTTTCTATCTTTTATGCATGACCTGCTCTGCACAACTGCTGACAAATTTCATGCTGTGTAGCTGATGGCATGAGTAATGTTATCCTATCATGAGATGTTCATGGTGTAGAACAGACAAAACGCTGCTCCACCAACTTGGAGTTGGCGTGGAAATGCTGACATAGGATGTGTGTTCCAGAGGTTTCTTTTTCAGTTAGATCATCATCAGAATGACTGGGAGGTGAATGGACAGAACTTGGTTGCTTTAAAACTGTGGCATAGCTTATCAGTGTTGTGATTTCAATTGGCCCATAGCCTTTGTAAATAAAAAAGGCTTAAAATATCCTCACAATTGATCTCTCCCAAAGTGCTACGGATCTAAAGACATGAGAATGTTATGTATTTATTTATGTTATGTATTTATGTATTTTTGTAAACAAAGTAGGAATATCGGTTGTTGCTTTTGTAAGACTGCCCGTGTATGACAGCATGTTCTGTATGTGTTATTTTTCATGCCAGAAATGAGATGTGTTTGTGAGACACAGAGTGGGCAGTTTGTGGATGCTGACTGGGATCTGTATGAGCCTCAGTAATGAGAGGCATAATAGTGATGGTGTGATCAGTGCTACTCATCTTTGTAGAGCTCAACCAGCTCCAAGTCCACTCCAGCTCCTGCTGCTCTCTAACTACTCTAGACAAGACAAGTCCACATTCCCCAAACCAGCTCCAAGTAAGGCTGCCCTGATTTTTACAGTGGCTTTGGCCATTATTGCCAGTGATTGATTCCACACATTTCAACCTGAAATTGTGAGCATGGTCAGTAGTAGTAGTAGTAGTAATAATAATAATAATAATAATGATAACAATAATAATAATAATGTTTTTTTTTTAATTGTGTTGCATTAAGGACTCTTTCGTTCTACATACAGTACGTCTACTAGTTCCATGAATTTCTTACACTTCATGTATTATCACATTTTTTTGCATGGATGTCTTATTTCTTAGTTGTGCAGTTTTTTTTTAAAGTGAGTGCATCGTATCTTTATGGTAAATTGAAGGTGGGTATATAGTTTGTTTATGGTTAGTATGTTTATGGTGCGTTCTGCCCTCCACTCTGTTGCTCTGCTGCGGTGGACAATGTTACCTGCTCACATCCAGTCTTTTCTGGCCTCCCTCGGAGCTTCTCTCTGATGCTAACAGACTGCCTTTATTGGGGATTGTGTTAGTGCTGTATTGAGCATTATTTGCATTTCAATTAGCATTTGTCTTGTCTGTGCCTATTCTCAATGAACACTTCTGATTTATTGGAGAAGGCTACCTTTACTTTGTGCTAATAATTGGATGCTATTGAAAGGATGAGTTTCATTGATTTTGAGGATGACTGCAGACATTACTGGCACAAACCATAGATTGTCAGCAAGCCATGTGTTGTGCCAGGATCGATGTCTGTGAATCTTCTCTCTGCTTTTTATTTACCTCAGGCCCCATTGATTGAAACATGCAATAGTTCAGGGTGTTATTATCGCACTGTGGTTAAGTCTGAGCAAATCTCTCTCCTCTTTTAATGCATCTCTTACATAAAGTATACTCAAAAATAAAATGATTACTTAAAATGAACAGGACTATATCTGTGAAATAAAAAAAAACCTAAGTTTATTTCCTGATGCTTAGCAATATAAATAGGACTGTGGTTAAGTTCCCAAAACTCCAACCTTTTTGTGTATTCAGCCAACCACTTCCAGGGGCAATCTGGTGTTTTTGATCCATGAATCAAATCTCCATTCCCTCCTTCAGTTTTGGCGTGCAACTCGTTTCTTCAAATAAATATCCTTTAGGATCCTGCTCGCTGATGCCTGGATAGATTAGGTTTACTATAGAACACTGTCAGAGCACGGCTGCCATGTTGTAGGTGCTGCCTGCATCTGATTGTCTGCCGGGAGAAAGGTCACTCATCTGACCAACTGGGACTCTTCTGCTTCAATGCAATCAGTGTAGATTTGTTATTCTGGGTGGGGGAGCAGTTTCTTTATGTGCTGCTAAAGAGTTAATTTCCCCTGTGACCTTTCTGTAATAAAACAGAATTATCTCTTGTGTAGGGAAAGAGTAGAGGGGCTAATTAGCTTGCTCTGGGATGTTTGATGACAAAAGTAAGCAGTTACATACATGTGCGTTTCTTATGGAGATTAACATCCTGGAGGCCAGGCCACAGGTGTGTTTGCATGTTTGCTTTGCCGCAATGTAGGAGAGAGAGAGAGAGAGAGAGAGAGAGAGAGAGAGAGAGAGAGAATGTTTGGTTTAACTGCATTTTACTGTCGAGCTTGTTGGTAGAATGCAGAATGCTATGATACAACTGATACTGGTGTCAATATAATGTCCATGTCCAGATGCCAAGTTAGACTAGCATTTTTTAACTTGCAAGTATTTTGAAGTGCTATTTTGTACAGAGGACCACAATTGTGCCAGACCCCCTCCCCTTATCACCCTGTTAGAAAAAAATGTGTCACCTTCAGCTCCTGGGCCCCTTAATCCATTTTCCTTCCTGAATCCAACTCAGTGTGTGTGTTGTTCAACTGGATTGCCAACACCTTATGAGTTGTTTTGGCTGTCATCAATGGATGATTTTTTTGTGAAGTCCATGAGAGAGAGAGAGAGAGAGAGAGAGAGAGAGAGAGAGAGAGAGAGAGAGAGAGAGAGAGAGAGAGAGAGAGAAAGAGGAGAGAGAGAGAGGGTGCAGTTTGGAGGGAAAGTGGAGGTGAATGAAATGCTTTAGTGACCCAAGGAATCTCCTTTATGATGTGCTCTTTGTGCCAGTGGCTCCTCTCTCTCTCGGGCCCTGCAGCCTCATTCATGCTCAGTCACAGGCAACTGCAGCTTTATCTCCTGCCTGGCTGGAACATTCATGCCTCTTTAGCCCATTGTGTGGCCCCCCCCTCACCACTCGGGGCCCGGCCGCTGCAGGCTGGGAGAGAAGCAGGCAGGCAGGCAGGGCCGCCATTGTGTGGCTCCCCGCGGCCTTCACACGCCCTGCGGGAGACTTCCTTTCTCATGTCAGCTAAACCCGTGTGCTGTAATCCACTGCTCAAGCCCCCGCCGCAGGGTGGGATGCTTATTAAAATGGCCCTAATGGCTTGTTAATAAATACCTTCCATTTTACGCCTGGTCTTTTTCATTAGAGTGGTGTGAGAAAGACAGAGAGAGAGAGAGAGAGCGAGTGAGAGAAAGAGAGAGCAGGCTAGCAATAAGACTTTTGAGAGGGAAGCCTATGACTGGCCAGTGGAGGCATTTAGACCAGTTTGTCCTCGAATATCTGACTTGTGTATGATGTGTGTGTGTGTGTGTGTGTGTGTGTGTGTGTGTATAGAGTGGTGTATGGTGATATCAGATATGTTGTGATCAGCAGAGTGCTGTGTTTCTGTTCCAGGGTGCTCACGACACACATCCCAGAGAGACACAACACAGAGACAGAGACACACACAACACAGAGACACACAACAACACAGAGACACACACACAGCACAGAGACACACAACAACACAGAGACACACAACACAGAGACACACAACAACACAGAGACACACACAACAACACAGAGACACACACAACACAGACACACACAACATCACAGAGACACACAACACAGAGACAGGATGTGCTGCTCACTCAGTAGTTTTGATGAGGGATGCAGAGCAGTGGGCTCTTTAGGGACGTGCTAGGGGAGGCCTGAGGCCTGCTGGGTAATCTTATTAAGCATGACACCTTGGGTCCTGTCTCCCAGCAAGGGGGGGTGACGGAGGTCGGCCTCACAAGCAGCCCCACTGAACACCCGCGACCCTCCACCCCCCACCCAAGTGTCACGCACCAACTCCTCACCAAGCCACGCTTAGATGTGCACCATGAGAGCCACTTCTGCTCCCTTCATCAGGAATGTTTACTAAATATTGGCAGGGTCATGACCTTGTCAGTTTTCTTAATATTAAAAAAGTGTAGCGATTTTTATTAAATTTCAGTTTTATCATGAAACTATTTATTTGCTTAATGATGCTGATTTGGAAATTATTTACATAAATCAGACAGAATTTCAAACTATTCTGTGAACATCTTTTCCATCTCATGCACATATTGAGAGTGAATATTTGAAGAGTTCACATGCAAAACCCTGTAAGTCCATTTGCAGTGAAATGACAGAAAATGGACTGGAAAAAATGTTACATTACTTTTTCTCATATAACATGAAGGTTTTTTTTTTAGAGGGGGGTACTTTTGGGTATGTTGCCATATGGCAACACTGTGCAGTTACGGGAAACGAATTTCATTGAAGATTAACAAGCTTTTTAATGGGAATAATAGTATTTTCAGACAGATGAACAGGTAAATTCTCATATTAAGGTGTATAATTTTTATTTTTTTTAATTTCTGAAGGCCTAACACTAAAATTTACTGATTGCTCTACAGACAACATATAAATAAATAATGAAAGAGTGAAACATGTTCGTATGAGTTTTTCGTATGAGTTTTTTTTTTTTCTGTGTACGTTACTTAGTGTGAAACCTTTTGAAAAAATATATATAGTATCACGACACCACAAATTCCTCACCATGGCAACATTTAGAGTAGACTAAGCATCCCTACTCTACAGCATCCTCACCATAGTAACTTAAACACGCAGCATCAGTACCCTATTGTTTTATTATTCTATTACTGCACATTGTTGCCATTTGGCAACATACCTAAAATTACTGGATAAAAACATAATAATTTTATTAATGTGTGGTTTAAATGAAGAAAATTGACTGAAACTAGTTCCAGATTCTTTCAGCACTTTTAGTTACTGTATATATATGAGAAATTAAGAGAAAACATTGCTAATTGTGGAGTGCTTTGACAGCGCCTCAGGTTCATCAACAGTGTGTAAAAGACTAGGAGTTTAAAAGGGTCAGATGTCATGTGATATCATCAAAGCTCATATTATTGGTTAAACAATGCCACACCCATTATATCAGCACCAATCTGCAAATATTTAGTTTTAAATGTCAGGAATTTGCAAGAGAATGATATGTTGCCATATGGCAACATCGTGCAGTAGGGTTAAAACAACCTCGTTTTTGTATTTCTGAACATGGACTTGCATCTGAATTCTTCATTTCTTTTTGTATGTTTCCTGGTATTTACTTATATGGCATGTTTAAAAACTGAACCCATTTCTGTTTGAGGTACTTTTTCCTGATTACAACATGTAAGCTAGGGTCTTGATTTTGATATTTACAAAATAAAAATATATAGAAAGATTTTAGATTTGATTTGAAAGGATTTTTTTCAGTATCTCCAGTTCCTCTTTAGCCATTGAAAATGCTCTGTGCTTTCAGCTCCTAGTAGATTCTATGGCTCCAGCATAGACTGCAATGTGCTAAGGAGAGCATTTACACTCTGCCTACCCACAGCAATCTGACTTGAACTCTTTGTCAGTCAATCAATGAGGGTCTTTATGTGAGAGCAGCTCAGATTGGGCTCTTACAGCAAACACAAAGCTATCTGTGGTTTGGAATGGAGGCAAATGACTGCAGGAGGTCAAACGTCAAAAGCTTGGACTAACAGTTAGTGCACCTCTGTTATGTGTAATAACTGGAGTGGGGAGGTAAAGAGGTTCCTCGGAGTTAAAGAGCGAGAGCGTTATTAAAGTAGGCACATTACTCTATGGAGGCCAAGCAGATCATGGCCATGAAGCCACAGCAGAAATATAGTGTAATATCACAATGTCTTCCTTTTTCTTGCTGCTATGACTATGGACTTTAGACAGACTATGAGTACTTACAGTGAATATTATATCACATTTTCTCTTTTTTTCCCAGACAGCTCTCCTGCATTTCTCCCTCATCAAACATACATCAAACGTTCATCCATTCTCAGTCTGAGCTGAGCATTGCCATTTTTCTTTTTCTTTCTTTTTTTCAAAACTGTGCTCCCTTTGTTTGTCTAAACAAAGGTAAATAAAGAACTCCCCCCCCCCCAAAAAAAAAAAATAAAATAAAATAAAAAAATGATTTGAGGGTGTCTTCATGACCTGAGCCTGTCATTAACATGACTTGACAAGCATCATCAACATTAATGACACCCCAAACAGTGTCAACTTTATATTACAAAAACCAAATGTCAACAGCCATGAACATTAAAAACTGTCATTGATGTACATTAAACATATCGTGTCAAGCTAATGCCTTATCACACAGACACCATCAAATAAAATGTAATCGTTGAGCAAAGACTAAGTAGTTTAATCTTTTAGCTTTAATCTTTAAGCTTTTTTGAAGATTATGTTGTGTCCATGTGAAGCACAGAATCAAGCATCAAGCCAGTTTAGAGTTCATAGCAAAATAGCATTTATTTCATGTTTAGTTCAAAGTGAAAATAGCATATGCTCAAATTTCATCTCATCATTCACATCATCCCATACCATGGCAATTTATTGGCGTTATGGAGGATGTAACAAAAAGGTATACACTATATGAACTGTCATGCAGTTAATTTATTTGAACCTGATAACAGAAGAATGGGAGCTTATTGTTGTTACTTGCTGGTCTCCCAAATTGAGCTTCTTTTCAGTGCAGTGATTTACTTGAACTGATCAATACGAGTAAGACTATACAGATCTGCACTTAGATAGATAAGTGCAAGATGAGCTCCGCTTCACTGATTCCCGACGGGATTTTCAAGTCATTCCTGCTGGAAATCTTCTTTGCCAAGTGTGAGTCACTCCATCAAAGGTGAGGCCAGCGTGGCTATCCGCTGTAAATGTGCTCATCTGATAAAGGCCTGCCTGCGTGCGGCGGCCCCTGGGTAGCCAGCGCTAGCTCCCTGAGCATCCCCAGGCCATCGTAAATAAAGGGGAACAGAGGGAAAGGGAAGCCTTTGTCACGGTTTATCTGTCAGACTTCTCTACTGCGCCCTTGATTTCCTCTTCAGAAAATTGATGCACCCTTAAATTGAAGCAGAGGACTTGACAGGTAATGGTTAGCGTGATAACTGCCTCCGATTTCATCAGTGTATCTCCCTCTATAGATCTCTCTCTCTCTCTCTCTCTCTCTCTCTCTCTCTCTCTCTCTCTCTGAGAGTGCAATTGTTGAAACTTTCAGCTAGATGACCTGTCATGTGTAGCCAGTGAGTGACAAGGCAGCGTTGACAGACATATATTCTGTGTAGAGATACCAGCATCCATGCCTGTTAAACTGATTCTGCCATACAAATCTCTAGACCAACTTGTTACTGTTGGGCACTTGGACTACAGTTTCATCTGCTATCAGTCATGTTTGTGAATATCAGACAACAGATTCCAAAGGTTCCAAATTCAATTTTTTTTTAAAAAAGTTAAGATGTTGTTGAAACTGTAAATAAATATAACAATAGAATTCTCAAGTCATACTAGCAACATATTTGTTTAAGTAGCCCAAGGACAATATATACTTTTTTGGAACTGAAATTCTTTATTGTTTTGGGAAATTTATGGTCATTTCAAATTTGATGCCAGCAATATATCTCAAAAAGGTTAGGACAGTGTCAGCAAAAGGTAAGGATGTTTGAGTAAGACTAAAGAGGCTATAACAAAGAAGGAAACATAGTTACAGTTACTTAATTACGTTAATTACGTAGCTGCCAAGATGACATGATCCTAGACATGATTTCAGCAGCCTAACAAGTACATGTACATGTAGGTGTCTATTTCATCACATTATACATTAAATGTGACCGTTCTGGTTCTGGATCACTAAAGTACCAATAGGTTGATTCTCTCTCCGTCTGTAACCTTGGGGAGTAAGACTCCATGATTTCCAAAAAGATTGCCAAATTTTCACTTTCAGCACAAGACAGTTTCATACGTCTTCTGGGTTCATCTGAATTGAGCCCTGGCTTGAAATTTAGATTCAAGATTTGGCTGCAAGCTGGGTCCCCCAAAACTGTCAGGGCCAATCACATTATGAAGAGAGATTCTCCTCTGCTCTGATTGGTGGTAGCTCTATCCTGTTGCATGAAGAGGGATGTGGCTTCTTTAGACTCAACATCTTGCGGGTCTTTGCATGTCCATCTAGCTCTCCTAATAAGTCTCTTAAACCTGTTATTAGACAATGGGCATTTTATGATCTCATGAATCCATAAAATAATGTTCAGTACAGCACTAGATCTTATATAAATGCAATCTTGATAATGCAATATTTTCTGTAATAAATGAGTAATGAATGCTTCTACATCTATAAAATTTTAAATGAGCGTATATTCCCCCAAAACAATAATGTAACCCCGTCGCTATCAAATAAATGATTTACATGTTGTGAAAATATTTTGACATTTTGCAGAGCGTCTCAACTTTTTCGGAACTGGATTTGCGCTCAACTTCTGAGCACTGAATTCTTGCTCATTTATGAATGAATTGTAGCCTTTTTCTATTTTTGCTCAGTAATCTGCTCAGAGCTTTTTACTATAAACATTATGAGAAATGTATTGCTAAACCTACCAACCAGTGAATGTCATCACTGCACAGCTCTTTCCAAAGGTCATTTCACAATAACCATCCTGGCAAAGCAAAAGCCTGTTTTGTCACATGAAAGATGACATGCTTTTGACAGCAAGATTTTTTTTCTTTGACAAGTGAAACAGCTGTGCTGCCCTTACAATGCATTAAGTCATTCATTCCTTTTAGATAGTTCAATTGTGCGTGAAATGTTGCTGGCACGTAAGCCTCGCAGGCTGGGATGATTAGGCAACATCTGTTACACTGGGAGAAATCGGTGTCTTTGCTAATTAGCTGTCAGGCAGAATCCCGGTGTGCCTGATGGCACCTCAGAGCTGCCACAGGTTCACTTGTTCGTCCTGTCACCTGTCTGCACTCAGTCACTCCTCTCTCTCTCTCTCTCTCTCTCTCTCTCTCTCTCTCTCTCTCTCTCTCTCTCTCTCTCTCTCTCTCTCTCTCTCTCTCTCTCTCTCTCACTCTCTCCCTCTCTCTCTCTCGGTCTATGAGCCCACAGACATGAAGAATTACATAAGGACTTAGATACATTCACACAACCATTCTCTGTAAAAGATTATTGTAGTCATCTACTAGATTCACACTGTTGACTTGATGTCTAGAAAACATTTTGTGAATTTCATTTTTAGAGTGCAAAGCCGTAGAAATTCTTATATTCTAAAATATTGTTTTAATATTATTATCATAATGCTGAAAATGCCTAAATGTGCAGCGGACACACATCCTTATCTGTAGAAGCTCTGATATTAACTTACATAACACACACACACACACACACACACACACACACACACACACACACACACACACACACAGAGTGTGAGGGGGGTGGTTGGGGGTGAGGGGAGGGAGAGAGAGGGTATAAGGACAAGATATAAATGTGCTCAGACACACACACACACACACACACACACACACACACACACACACACACACACACACAAACATACAAACATATACCCACACACCCTTCTGCTTGTCTGTGCAGAGCCGGGGGCCCCTGTGCATCTGTGATGACAGTGTCTGGATGTTGGGGCCTAATTACAGCAGGGTCATCCCAGCCCAGCCACCACAAGCTGCTGCTGTACAAGTGCTCTGACCTTGGGCTCCAGCAGTAGCAGCAGCAGCCGCCTGCCATCTCAGCTCAATAGAGGAGCCTCACACAAAAAGGCCTGCTGTTCCAGCCTACCCCCAGCCCTTATGTCTGTCTACAGTGTACAACACACATACACACACACACACACACACACACACACACACAGTGTGTGAAAGAAGGGTGGGGGTGGGAGTTACGGTGCTTACGATGGAAGGGAAAGGTCTTCTGCTCCACTGACTTACAATATTCAGTCAAAATCTGAAGTTAAATAGGACCTACCATACTTTTAGGAACTTCATACTGATCCTTCAGACACTTTTTACCTTTGAAAAATGACATGCTTAATTGACCCTCACGAAAATACCTTTTGCAATGAATGGAGGGGGTGGGACTGTTGCAGTGAGTAAGTCTCATGATTAAGGACAAGAAGAAAAGCTTATGTGAGCTTTATAAGTTGTAATAAGCTGCTCCACATACTGTTTGCAGAGCACCGTGAGGCAAATGATCTGTATTTGCCACTCTACAAATTAAATTGAATTGAATTGATACAGCATGGACCCCTTTCATTTCTCTACTAAGTAGTCTGGGCAGAAACCATGTTGAACTGGAGCCCCACTATACTCCCTGCACAGCTCAGCAAAGCTCAGCTCAGCTCAGCTCACAGGGCACCTGACAATCAGATTGGGCCCAGTGTAAGGCAGAAGTGTGTCTTTGGAGTAAACATGAGGATATTGCTGCATAGAGACCAAATCAAGGCAGAGAAATGCGGACGGGCGAGTGAAGAATGACAGGCCCACGGCTCGGAGAATGTCACAGCAATTGCAGTGGCCATCATAGCAGAGTCGTCTGAGTGATTGCTGCCTCTGTGTTTGTGCTGCCTGCGAGTGGGACCACAGGGACATGGCTCACCCTTTGCTCAGCTCTGGCCAAAGCTCCGCTGCTGACATTTAAAGTGTTGATTTTGGAGCACTTATGCTAATTGTTGTAATTTTCCTGATGAGGCGCCATTCGGATACCTTGATACAGCACAGATAGTTTTACATTTTCCATCCTGCTTCCTCTTTTTTCCATTTCATCCTAGCCGTGTCAGCTTGGAGTGCTACTGAAAGCCCACGAAAATTGCGAGCAAATTGCATCAGATTGCCAACATTGTGAAAAGGTAAATTGCTTGCAAATCTATTTAAACCACTGGCCTATTTTCATCAGCTATGGTACTTGGTATTCATGATTGCTTAATTGGCGACCTTTTCTATTGTGTAGTGCTTTCTGGTGTGAGGGAAAACGATCTTTACCAAACCAATTACCCCTTTCTGCCTCTGCTCGCCGCCACATTAGAGCTGTGATTGCGACAGCGAGTCCTTTTGTAAATGAACTTTCAGATTTAAATTTTTTTATATAACTGATGGAGAACAAAGTGTCATTTGTTTGTCCATGGCTGTGTTTGAAAGCGCTTTGTGAAGAGGTTTGTCAAAGCAGATGGAGTCACAGAGTCAGTGGCCTACCTGTCTGTGAACACTCATTAGTGTGCAGCCGTGCTCTTCAGAGCTGCGGGCCAATTAGACCATTTCTGCTCTTTCACTGCTCTGTCATTTCATCATAAACAAATGCTTGGGAGTTTGATGCATTAACTTTCTACTCTTTTGCAAGCTGAAATAAATTAAAGATGTGTGGGGGTTATGCTGCCACAATCAATGTGACCAATCCATTCAAACATACTCACAATTTGATCTGGCACAAGACACACACACACACACACACACACACACACACACACACACACACACACACACACACACACACACACACACACACACACACAGCCCTAATGGTATAAAGATCACCAGAACATAATAAATACACTTCATACTATATAGGCTATTTCTGTATAAAATAGGTTACAGGCTAGTAGCATTTCATACTGTGACTGAACTTACTGAACCCCCTGCCCACCTACAGTAGCCTATAGAGACCTGAAGTGAGCCTATACTGAGCCCCCTCCCCATCTATAGAGACCTGAGATGAACTTACACTGAACCCCCTCCCCATCTATGGATACCGTCCACTCCAACAAGGTTGACACACAAAGTCAAATGATATTATTATCGCAAGATCTGATATCACCAAGTAATTAAGAGTCCAGGATCAATGTTAAACTTGTTTGTCCTGGATCAATGTACTCTAACCCTAACCCTAAGCCTAAGCCTAACCCTAACCTTAACCCTAGCCCTAAACCTAACCCATTGATCCAGAGCAACAAATTTGACATTGATCCTGGACTCTTAATTACTTGGTGATATCAGATCTTCCATTATTATCACAAGAAGGAAAACTAAGAAAACCAAACAATCTCACAATTCAGTTTTATTTGTGCAGGTCCATTTCACCACCATGTTAGAAGCCCTTACCTGACATTCAATTTTGACAATCAGTAGATCTGCCATTTCTTTCACCTGCATGTGACCGGTTGCAAGTGCACACCTTCCTATCCCTTTTCCGACTAATTTGTGTTACTGGCCAAGTGCCCAGTTGGCCCTAGTGTGCGGCAGACCATAAATTCAGTGAAGCTAACATTGGTTGATTTTTAAGTGTGAAATCAATGGGAATACACTGTCATGTTTGTCACTGATCAACTGGAGTGGGAAATAAGTGAGGACGCCCCCGATCAGAGTATCCACAGCAGTGCAGAAAAGAACACAGATAGTTGATCATGTTTTTTTTTTCTTGTATCAGTATGACTTAAAGGAATAGTCAACCTCACCCCCATACCTACATATGTGGGTAGGAGCATTTTGGTCTCAGTGCATGCATTGTCCTAGTTTAGCCTAGCTTAGCATAGGCACTGGAAAGTAAAGTTGCCAAAGAGTTGCTATCTGGCAACTTTACTTTCTTACTAACTTAAAGCTAAAAAATGGGGAAAATTGGTAATGCCATGCTAAAACACAAGCACTGAGACCAAAATGCCTTTACCCATATGTATAACTCAGAGTAAGGAGGTGAATAACCAATTTTCATTAAGAGGTGGACTATTCCTTTAAGGTTCACAGCTCTCTTACAGGACACCAGTTGTAGGTCTTTACTCCATGCATGTCAGTGAATACAATACAATACAAATCAGTTTCACCAATGAAATAAAATAATAATAACTAGAAAAGCGCTCAGAGAGCCCAGAATCAGGTCTTGCTTGTCCCAATACATACGTTGTCCGAAAATTTCATCTAAATCCGTGCAGTACTTTTCGAGTTATGTTGCTCACAGACACACACACACCGAGCAAAACATAACCTCCTTGGCGGAGGTAATAAATTCCAGATCATGTTCTGGATCACCGATAGCCACCAAAATCGAATCAGCTCTTGCTTGTCCCAATATACACATTGTCCGAAGATTTCATCCAAATCCGTGCAGTACTTTTCGAGTTATTCTGCTGACAAACAGACAAACAAACCAACAAACAAACAGACAAACCAACGCGACCGAAAACATTACCTCCTTGGCAGAGGTAATAATAACAACAACAACAAAAAAAACGTGATCAATCTGAGGCTTTAAGAATACAGACAGTAGACAACGTGTGAGCTAATACATTTCCTCCATGTCGAAAAATATGGTATCACACACCATCTATGGCAATAAAACTTTTACTACATTTATCTTCCCTTAGTGCTTACAGTATGTAGTACATTTGATGTGACACCAGAGCCTCTACATCGTCCCCATTTACTACATTGGGGAAGCCTGGGGTGCCTCATCCTGGGTTCTGAATTACTATTATTATTTGCACTTGGGTCTGTCTGAGTGGACAGAGGCAGAAAAGCGTTACAGCAGCAGGAGAACAGGGAGCAGTGTCAGCATCAGTAGAAGTCCCAGTACAGGCACAGCAGCAGCAGAATAGGGACCAGTGTCAGCATCAGTAGCAGTCCCAGTAGAGACACATCATCAGCAGCAGCAGAATAGGGACCAGTGTCAGCATCAGTAGCAGTCCCAGTAGAGGTGCAGCAGCAGTAGCAGCAGAATAGGGTCCAGTGTCAGCATCAGTAGCAGTCCCAGTAGAGGCACAGCAGCAGCAGAATAGGGACCAGTGTCAGCATCAGTAGCAGTCCCAGTAGAGGCACAGCAGCAGCAGCAGAATAGGGACCAGTGTCAGCATCAGTAGCAGTCCCAGTAGAGGCACAGCAGCAGCAGCAGCAGAATAGGGAGCAGTGTCAGCATCAGTAGCAGTCCCAGTGGAGGCAGAGCAGGAGCAGGAGGAGCACCAGCAGTGGGACTGGGAATACAAAGCAGACTGGCAGCTAAAGCTAACCAATTGGGTCAAGTTTATATTCAGTTTCAGGCTAAGTAGTCCCCATAGATTAGCTTCAGCTACCATTAGCTTATATTGTCCCGGATTTCCTCCTTCTTTTCCCTAGTGGCAATACTCTGTGACCGCAAACAATGGCTTTGATTGAAGGAGCTATCCTTTAAGAAAGCAGAGGCAGGAATGTATTGAGGAATAATAAGCAGTCTACATAGTGTCTATGTTTGTCAGCTTAACAGTATCCATTTGATACTTTTGAGTAAAGATGTTAGTGGAGAGAAGTGGCCAACAAGAAGAGGGGTTAGCAAGAACCAGTGGTCACAGAATGTTCAGTCTATTTGTTATATTACCTCTCAGCGGAACACAAACCCTCTTCATTCCCCCTTTTGTGTGTTGATTCCTGATTAATTCCTGTTATCATGTTCTCAAATCTATCAAACCCGGGTTGAATAGGATAAAAAATGGAGGCCTATTGTCTTTCATGCATATGCTTTATTAGAGCAAATGTGTTAGCCTAGGCTCATCTGTCATGGTTGCTCGGTGAAATAAAGATGGCTGGAGTTTTCTGTCCTCCAAAGGGTAGAGAGAGAAGATTAGTTTGCTCTCCCTCATCTTCCCTGCTCATCTGCTCCAGCCATGGCCCTTTTGCACATGTCTCTTAGCATATTTATGCACTTTCATATGGTTCCATGTTCTTGCTCCTGGTTAACCTTCATCATCTCATCTACTACATTACAACAGTTCCCGGCAAAGAGACGGGAGTCATCAGGCCTGCTCATGATTGATGCCTGTATAATCTCATGTGCCATTTGTCAACATCTGCCTGCCTGTGTTTCTCTTGATGAGTGCTTGTGATGGGCACATGGATCGGTGTGTGTGTGTGTGTGTGTGTGTGTGTACACAATTGTGCATGTGTAAGATAGTTTCCTTTCAGCCTCTCCATGGTACTCTCCACATCACCATGGTGACTGGTGATGAAGAGTCTATTTACGTATGCATGGCCAAATAATGACATTACACTACTAAAGGCCATCTCCAAACACTCAAACAGCACAAAAACATCCCTGACTTTGGCAGACCTTTCTTTTCTTCACATTCTGATCTTTAAGAATAATTCATAGCCCTGTTCACATATCACAGAGTGCTCTAGGTTGGGAAGAACAAGTAAAACATAGACCAAATACCTCCATTTCAGTGTAATTTTCATATTTGGTTAATGTTAGCTATACTGATTCGCTGCTTCATCTATGTTGTATCAAATTTTCTGATTATTTTTCCTACATATAGAACACAGTGACCTTGACCAACAGGGCTATTGATCCATTCACATAAGATTTCTCCTTTAATACCCACTTTTACTGCAATAAGTTGTTCCAAAACAGTGCAGTCTGTAGATACACCCACAGTCAGTAGACCCACTTCTGAAAACCCACCTAATTACCCAGCAGCATTACTGACAGTAGAGGCAGTAGCCTACATTTGTCTCTTCTCACAGTGCATTTGGCCTGGAGCATCACTCCAGCCCAGCTGTAAGGTAACCCATATTTTGGGCTAAAGGGGACCTAGAGGTATTGGGTTCTTGGGGTTGCAGGGTATCAAATGAACCATGTGGAGGACTCCTGCAGGTGGCAGTAGTCTTATTGCTGCAAACACTTATAGGTCCCTCAGTGGTATAACACTTCTCATTATGTGTCGCTCTTCTAAGGCCTAATGGGGAGAGATCCCAGACAGGCCCCCATGGAACTGAGGGAACTAGCCACTAGCCCCAGCATGTCAATGCTAAAACAAGAAGATAAGAGACAGGAGGGATAAGGAAAGGAAAAACAGCAACTGTGTGTGTGTGTGTGTGTGTGTGTGTGTGTGTGTGTGTGTGTGTGTAAAAGTGTTCCAAAGCTCCCACCACTAGCTGGGGGATGGGAGAGAGCAAGGGAAAAAGAGAAAGAGATAGACAGGGAGAGAGAGAAAGCGGGTGAGTGAGAGAGAGAGAGAGAGAGAGAGAGAGAGGAAGTTTCCAGCTGACTGCTGTTCCCATGGTTTAGGCTGCAGGAGGAGAAGCAGGTCTGTGCAATAAACTCCAGCTTTGTCAGGCACTAAAGCCCAGTCAGGTCCCCCATTTAGATTCAAGGGTGTCGCTTTCACCTCTCCCTGCACTGCACTAATCACAGCCTCACAGCCCACAGCTTTAATTGCAGCCATTTGGGGAACCACGGGCACCACAAGTCCTCCTCATCCCTGCCCCGGTTTCACCTCCTTTATGCGCCTCAAACACCCACCCTTCTCTCTCTCTCTCTCTCTCTCTCTCTCTCTCTGTCACTCTCTCTCTCTATTTAACTGCATATTCATTCATTCATTCATTCATTCCATCATTCTTCCAGAATAAATCCATGGCGGAGAAGCCCAAACTGGAATAGAACAGTACAGAAATGGACAGAAACACAAAAAGATGTTTGCTCAGCGTGCTTTGTCTTGTGGCTGGAAATACATCGTTTGAAATTGTAAACTTATGTAGAGATACGTAGAGATATTATTTAGTGTATAAATATGCAATCCAGGACTTGAGTTCTGCTGGGTGTTTGTTTGATGTCCACAGGATGTGTATAGAATGGTATGTATATGTCCTATAGAAGGTGCTTATTGTTTATGATGTGAATTGGTGCTCTATATAATGGACCTGCAGACAATGCTCTAATAACTCTCTTCAAAGTGCCTATCTGTCTCATAATGGAGATCAACTCATGAATTGTAGTCCCTCAAATGGCAGATTTGGCAAGTTGGGGTGCGCTCTTTTCTGCTGCCTTTAGGGTCAGGCACCCAGTGAGAGGGGTGAGGGGAGATTTATTAAGCAGCTTCTCCTCTCCTAAAGCTGAATGTGCGAGTGACCTGTGAGGAGTCAGAGCAGTCTCCTAACTAACCCTAAACCTAATCCGCTTTCAGCCCCAAAGCCCCGCTGCATTCACCACGTCTGGCTGCTGCCTACAGCTCCTCACTAGCCATTTGCCTTTCCTTTCATTGGCCTGCCATCATTCTCTTTCTCTCTCTCTCTCTCTCTCTCCTTGCTTTTCTCTACTTCTCCCTTTCTCTTTTTTTCTTTTCTGTCCACTCACTCTCCCAGAGTCTTTTCTTTGACTCTCTCTGTCTGTTTCTCTCCCTATCAGCAAATGGAAGGATAGGAGAGATATTCACAAACACAATGGCACAGATGAGCTGTGCGCGTGCTCGCACACACAAACACACACACGCACACACACACACAAACATACAGAAAGAGAGAATGAATCTTTTCCCATTTTACTTTTTTAATAGTAAGTATCTCCTTTGTGTGTATGCTTTTGATATATCAGTCTAACACATCATAAACTATATCTTTGTTTATGTGTGTTTCTCTCTCTCTGTTTGTATGTGTGTGGTAAGTGTGTATCAGCGCTGTGAGCTGCAAGCGTGTTGAGAAGCTTGTGTTGCATAATATGCATAAGCATGTCGGAGTCCTGGCCCTTGGGAGCCGTGAGAGGGATCAGCACAGCGTGAGTTTGCCACCGACAGGCTCCGGGTGAGAGGAGAGCTGCTCAAATCCCCCAGCACTAAATGACTCCCGCTGTGACCCAGAGCAAGTCACTTAACCCCACTCCTGTTTGCTCACCGCCGCCTCATGCTCCGCGCCCGGGGCTCCACCCGGACCAAACCATTTAGCCGTGACTGACAAACCCGCTGTGCTGCGCTGCTCCGCTCCGCACTGCCGCTCCTCCACTAGCAGTAGCCTGCGGCCCAGTGTCTGACTCCAGACAGAATGGAGCATTACTTAGAAATGCTTTGAGTGCTCAATTGAGTAGAAAATGCTCTATAAATGCTGTCAATTTACCACTCACTCTCTCCATTTCACTGCATCAATAACTGTCTCCTCACCTCAGGTGTGGAGTCTCAGTCAGACAAGGCTCAGCCTTACACACATCGCTTGTATTAAAGAGCAAGAACATGCAGATTTATAAAATGTCGAGAGTTAGAGGTTAAATATTCAGAATCAGAGAGTATTATAACAGTAGATTTGTGTTTAGATCCCTGTAGGTGCTCTATATGAGGAGCAATTGTGTTGACACTTGAGTGTGTTTGCCTGTGTTGATGTGGCAATATTTGTTGTATTTGACAAGAGGAGAAGAGGCGCAGTTCAGCTGCTATTTGTGAGTGTCTTTCTGAGAGCTGCTTGGGAGGCACCATTGTCTGACATCTTCCCCTTTAAAAAGGAGAGCATGGACACTGTGGAAAAGAACCCCCCTCACACACACACACACGCACATATACACACACACACACACACACACAACCACCGTAGGACTGTTTAAAGAGCTTGGTTTATTATTGCTCCTTGGGCTCAAGTCCTCTGTCAGAGAGAGAGAGAGGGAGGGAGAGAGAGAGAGAGAGAGAGAGAGAGAGAGAGAGAGAGAGAGAGAGAGAGAGAGATGGTGCTTTACTGGACAGCTGTTTGGGACTAGCCTAACTTTTCATATGGATATGTATGTTAATAGCAGCTGCAGTGGAGTTGATGTGAAGAGGCTGCAGCGCTAGCCCCTGTCTTGAAGTTGTCCTCAGCACCAATCTCCTCCTGCCCGCCTCCAAAGAGCCCCACAAAAGGAGCAGCAGAGGGGGCAGCGCCGGCCCAGCTCGCCTTTTTGTGCCCTGAATTAGTTCTGCAAGCAATGAAAGTGATCTTTTCTCTTCTGTCGGACCTGACAGGGGAAGTCTGCCGATGACTCGCCGAGCTCATTAGCACTAAAAGTCTGGGGACAGATAATTGACTGATCCAAATCCACACACACACACACACACACACACACACACACACACACACACACACACACACACACACACACACACACACAGTCCAGTCTAGCTGAACCATCATTTTAGAATGTAATATTCCGCTGTTAAACAATCCTTTCAGGAAAGAGATACAGAAGTGTACTCAGTGAGGTGTAGCAGGACCTCCATTCATAGTTCACACACACACACACACACACACACACACACACACACACACACACACACACACACACACACACACACACACACACACACACACACACACACACACACACACACACACAGTGCAAGTTGTTTTCACTTACCATCAACTTACCATGTTTAAACTGAGTATGATGCTATGAGTCCCAGCAAACACATTGGTAAACATTTGCAGTGCAAGAGCACAATTATTTAGCAGTGCAAATGACACAAAGAAACACAGTGACAGTACAGACTGCAATCAGCTCTCATGGAGGAAGCTAGTTTGCATTTCACCATTAGGACTGGCTGAAATTGGTATGGTGGAGCGAATGCTCCTTTGCTGGGGTTGCGGGTAGACCCACCGTCTGTAGAGCACACATGCACACATGCACAGCACCAGACGCCTGCGCCATCTACATAATGGCTGCCTAACTGCCATTGTTAAATTGAGTGGAAAATGCTGTTTTAATTTTCATGTTAATTGTAATGGACAAATTGTTAATATATTCTGGACACAGAGTGGAACCATTAAATGGGATTTGGGTCTAAAACATGTAGAAATTGCTTGGTGGATAATCAAACTGACAAAGGAAGTTATGTTTGAAATATTCGTTTGTTTAAACATGTGAGTTAATTGAATGGGTGGCGTTCTAAGTCCAACATGGCACAGTATAGCAAACTGAATTTGATGGCTTATATGTTTGTATGTATATTTGTATGTATGCATATGTATTTACGCGCTGCATGTAAATCATTGTTTCGTATGAATTTCCAGAATTGTATTCATTCAGTGGTAATTCCATTAAAAATGTGGATGAAGAATTAGAATGTGTGTGTGGTTGGGGGTGGGGGAGGGGGGGGACTTCTCACCCAACCACAATCTATTTTATCAGCAAAAGAATTTTGTCAAGCAGCTAAACAGGCTATTCTCCATGGTCCCTTCCCTCACTGGCGTGGACTATAGAAATTAGCCCTACGTCTCCTGGCTCTCACACATGGATACACACGCTTGCATGGACACAAGAAAAATTTCTTTTCTTCTGTCAGCATTCCTGGCCAACAATGGCTAGATTAGTGGACGTGAGGGCCCCCGGTGGGGCAGCTATTGAGAGGCAGAAAGAGGCCCGGCAGGAACAGCTGGTAGGGGTTAATGGCGCCTGAACCTCTCTCCTGGAGCCCGCTCTCCATTGTGTGCTCCACTCATGGGAAGGAGGGAGGGAGGGAGTCGGCTGACAGCTTCTGGGGTGTGAGGCAGCCTCAGAACAGCACTTGGGTCACCCCCCAAAATGTGTGTGTGTGTGTGTGTGTGTGTGTGTGTGTGTGTGTGTGTGAGTTTGGGGGGTTGACTGAGGGTGGCAGGATGAGGCTATAGAGGAAGCCCAAAAGCTCCATAGACTTCATTAGCATCTGTGGATCTTCACTATGTAACAATGATGCTGGGTGAACAGAGGGAGAGGACTGTACATCCACCTTGTGTGTGTGTGTGTGTGTGTGTGCGCGCGCACGTGCGTGTTTGTGTTTGTGTGTGATACTAAAATACAGAAAAGAATGACAAAAAGACAGAGGAGAATGACAGAAAAAGAAAGTTGTCTGAGTTGGTTCTTTTATTGTTGAAATTGTTCCCCAAAGATGAGGTGCATTCACAAGCAGTCTAATGATGATTATAATGACAATTACTGACTGTACATTATTCCTTAATTTAAAATCTTTATTTAACATTTTAAATAATTCAGCAAATTCTCACAATTCTTTGCCTGGCAATATTCCACAAAGTTTATGAATGAACAACAACATTAATGTACAGTTTAAGACATAGAAAATGGCCATAGCTCAACACATAGTATAATGAGAAACAACAGTAAATGACCCTCTTTTGCATATGTTTACATATATTTGGTGTGTGTGCCTGCGTGAGTGTGTGTGTTCCTGTCCCTGATCTGTTGCTTCTACTCTGTGATTTGTTGCTTCAATTGCCTGTGTGTGTGTGTGTGTGTGTGTGTGTGTGTGTGTGTGTGTGTGTGTGTGTGATTGGTGTGTGTGTGATTGGTGTGTGTGTGTGTGTGTGTGTGTGTGTGTGTGTGTGTGTGATTGGTGTGTGTGTGTGATTGGTGTGTGTGTGTGATTGGTGTGTGTGTGTGTGTGTGTGTGTGTGTGTGAGAGAGAGCATCTAATCCCCCTGCTGTGGGTGTGCTCATTAGTGGGCTGATTATGATGGCGCTGCTGCGGTGTAATGTTTAATGGAAGCTGACACCTGATTCACCCCGCTCCCAAATCCCCTCTGGCAGATTGAGATGTTGCTGGGCTCTGATATGGAGAGATGGACGATGAAAGCACACGGGGGGGAGGGGGTCCTGCCCTCTGCCATGCTACTGACTGTAGTGATGGAAACAAGTTCTCCTTTCTCATTCACAACTATTTCCTTCATGGCCATTTTCTGTAATGCAGCTCCATTCTCTCTCTGGTATCTCCTTATCACAGTGGGCTCTGCTGCTAGCCGCTAGCGCTAGCTCTCATGTTTCACTAACTCTCTAAAGTCTCTGCTTCTCTACAGACTTCACATTCACTCATCTCACCTCTGAGGAGAAACATTGATAAGGTATTCCATGGACTACTTGCTCTTCCCTACTGGCTTCCTTCTACGCATGACGCTGTCAAGTTCCCCAGCCTTGTTGACACTCCTTCTGTAAAACACACACACACACACACTCTCTCTTTAACTTTCACAAAACACTCAACCGTCCCCCTCTTACACTCACTCACTCACTCACTCACATACACAAACACTTCTGTCAGCGATTAGAGGCCCACTGTGGTGTCGTCACCAACCCCCCACCCCCTCCCCGCCCCCACCCCGCCCACCCCATCCCAGTAAACATTTCATTTCCTCACACTGTCACCACTCTCTTTGTTCAGCACTTGTTGCTTTGCCTCTAATCTCAAACACAAACTCTTAGCTCAGATTAGGCATCTCATCTTTCCACAAGCATGTCATCCTTCCTCTCTCTCTCTCTCTCTCTCTCTCTCTCTCTCTCTCTCTGTGTCTCTCTCTCTCCCCTGTCCGATC
This sequence comes from Sardinella longiceps, assembly GCA_027497455.2. NCBI lineage: Eukaryota > Metazoa > Chordata > Actinopteri > Clupeiformes > Clupeidae > Sardinella > Sardinella longiceps. The sequence continues at coordinate 32,049,539 of JAODXP020000023.1, read as the reverse complement.
TCCTCCTGTCACTGGGCCGTGGGCCCCTATGTTTACCAAAGTCATTTCCTTTCACGGGGGTCTTTAACCCAAACTGTTTGGCCTGAGGGCCCATGGGCCTAATCAACATGGGAATGGACACTCAACCAGCTCATTATTTACTTACTGCACTTATTGTTAATCATTTTAATGCCTAAAATCACATCTCCATTATTGCTGTCCAAAGGCCAGTGGACATTCATCTACATATATTCATTTAGCAAATGCTTTTATCCAAAGCAACTGGCATTTGTCAACTATTAATTACGTCTGTGCCAGTTTCCCCTAGAGCAGCTAGGGTTAAGGGTCTTGCCCAAGGGCACAGCGGTGGCAGCCAGGAATTAAACACACACTTTCCAGACTACTAGTCCAGCTAGTCAAGGTCTTTAAAGTACAGTTCAGTGTAATTCAAGCTGTAATGCAACCTGTTGTATAAGCCTCCTGCCTGCAATACATAGCAAGTGGAATGAAAGAATTTGGAACAACATACCGAACATGAAGAACATGAACAGAAATGCAAACAAGCACTTTACATTAAAGGAAAAATCCGACGTGAATCAACGCGTAGTCCTACTGTTTGATAGTGCCAAGCGCTATTGATAGGCACCTCAATCACTGGATTTCATGCAAGACAGACTGAGATAGCGAAACGGCAGCTAACGTTAACAGAATGGGGCAGTTCGAAACGAAAGCAAACCGATCAGGTTTCGTTTTTGACATTTGCCTCATTCAGTTAGTGTTAGCTGCCATTTCGCAAACTCGGTGTACGATGCACAAAATTCGATCATTGAGGTGGCTTTCAGTAGCGCTTAGCAGTATAAAACAGCAGGGCTATGTGTTGATTCACTCCGGATTATACCTTTAAGTCAATATAACATACTGCATTCAAAACCGAAAGTAAGATTGTCTGTTCCATAGACTCAACATAGAGTGCTTGCTTGCTTTTGAGTCCAGTCTATGTTGTTCCAAATTCTGTCATTCCACTCGCTATGTAATGCAGTCAGCAGGCTTGTGCAACAGACTACGCTTGAAGTACTTTAACCGCAGCACTACTCTGGCCAGGTGGACACTGGACGGTCTCTGGTCATGACAGGCACCTGCCATGCCGCACCTGAGATACAGGAAGAACAACTAACATGTAAGCTGCTGTATTTAATGCATCATGAGAATGCCAGTATTGCATCATTGCTAACATGTATTATTAATGTACTTTGCTTGTGGTGGGTTTTCTTTAATCTCAATTAAGACTTATTATTGTGCGTAGAGCTGCCCTATTCCAATAAAAGATTTCTTTCCAAAGAGTCTGTCCCTCTTTGCTGGTCTTGTAATCTTTGCCGCATTTTTCTTTTAGAGTCTTAACCACAAAATATAAACGTTAGTGTTTCCCCAAACAGTGTAAGCATAGTGTGGAGTTATAGATTAGGTGTCATGCTTGGCGCTTTTATTTATGGCAGAAGAATGTGAAAGTAGCCGATGACCTGGATGTAAAGATCACAATTTATTGCACTGAATCAGTTGAACAATTTTATCAAAAGCCCATTCCATGCTGACATTTTTTCCCTCATAAATCAGGCGGCAGAAAGCTATCAGCGGGAGCAAGTGGGAGATAGATGAGCAGGGGGAGAGGTCAGCACAGATTTTTCACAGCACAGGCCCAACACTGGCCCAGCTCCCCACTCAAGCTTTTATCAATTGCTCTTCTACTTGCTCACCAGTGTTTTTCATTTGTTTCACTCTGTTCAATAAAAAAAAATAATGAGGCATTTAGACTGGATTAACATCGGGGCTGCTCAGAGACCCTGCATAGCCTCCCTCCTCTTTTCAGCATACAAACCCCTTTTTTCATCTTTTTAAAATGCATGGATGGCAGCTGAATCAGGATTAGAAATGCGTATATATTTCATATAATCACAAAGCATATGCACATACTGTATAACATTACATTGTGTCAGAAGAAGTCTTAGCAATAGCATATTTGTGGATTTTTTATAAATTCTTCTCCTTAAGATTTTTTACATTTCCGTTATGATTCTTTTATGTAAATGCCCTTGGGAGCTGCACAGTGTCGACTGTTAGCTTTTCTGTCTTGAGAATATGAAGAAGATTCATTCATCAACTCTTTTTTTATTAGAAGGTCTGAATCTTGAGCCTCTTGCCTTGCTGTATGCATCATTGATTTATTAATTCATTTGTCATTGTTGTCAGACCAGTGTGGACTCCCAGCCCTGTGCTCCGCTCTTGCCTGATTGAAGGCCTTCATTTGCTATGCACTCATGTAAAGCACCAGCCCTGTCTGGGAGGAAGGGAGGGCCGCCCTGACCTTGGCTTTCCTGCTACACTCGTCTCGTCCCCCCCACACATCACAAGCAGTTACACGGGGGCACCTCACCTCCCATCACATCATTGCAGCGCTGCACCTGCTAAACTGCCCATCAGGATGTTGGGAAGCCGAAATGTGACATCCTTATTTAGACAGCCAGTTTGAAAAAAAAAATGTACAAGATGAACTTTCAAACAGACATGCATGCATACATATTCTGCCTGGGCCTATATTAGCATAATAGTGTATCTTAGTTTGATATGGTATAGTATTAGTATATCACTATATCCAGATAAGCTACATGCTTTGAGATAGAGCTGAATGTTTAGGGAACTGACAGAAATGTGGTGTGTGTGTGTGTGTGTGTGTGTGTGTGTGTGTGTGTGTGTGTGTGTGTGTGTGTGTGTGTGTTACAGGACATGATTCTCACCCTGCGCTGGCTCCAGAGGGAGCATGAGACGGCAGCACTGGTGTTTGCGGAGCCTGAGGAGGAGAGGGCGTCTGCAGGCTGATTTACTGGCTGTGGAGCAGAGAGCAGCAGAGTTTGGGCTTCTTCAAGTGTGTACAAGTACAAGTACAAGTACAAGCACAGCCTCCTGCCTGCCATCACCTCCACAATTGCAGCCCAGGGGAGACTCCTCTGGGAAGTCACAATTGATCTGTCTCTACTTTTCTCCCTCTCTTTCTGACCTTCAGGAATCAATACATCCTACAGAAAAATGAGAACTGGATTGAGTGCATTTTTCAGCCTGATACTCAGCTATCAGTGATCAAATCAGTGATCCTCAGACTTCTCAGTTTGGTATGCTAACCAGTTTCTGCTGGATTACACAAACAGTGCTCACACAGGACTGGGCATGCTTTCAACTTCCTTTCCTGCAATGTTTCATGCAGGTAACTATCATTTAATTATGTGTACATTTCCTTACCATCCCAAAGCCATGGGAGATCCCCCTCTATCTGTCTTCCTCAGAATTAGACCTTTCATTGCTCCAATTTCACTCTGCTTATTTTTACAACCTGCAGGAATGTAGTGGTGGCTAAACACACATAAACAGTGGATTTCCCACCTCTCAATGTTTGGAAATATTCTATCCACTTCTGAAATGTGTTTATGCAAATACAACTTTTAACACTGTCAAATCCCACCACATTATCAATTTAATACACAGCAATAATCTTCCATCATAAAACATCTGATACACTGCATACTGCGTCCCACTTTGCAATGATTACAAAATTCATACAATTCCCCTAATTTTACAACTACAGCACTGATGACCTGACATGGATAACTGATTGTGCAATTTTTCTGTAATTCAATTTTAAGTATTATATTGGGAGGAATTAGGAGACATTCAAGAAACATTTCAATACAAAATATACGAAACATTTAGCCATGATTTCATTTTTTTTTTTCAGTTGACCACTTTGCTATATTTTGCTGCAAATATGTGAGGACATACAGTATGTTGTTTTCATTTATTCTTGCTAAGTCTTGCACATATTGAGAGTCCCCTTTGAGACGTAATAGCTGTAAAAAAAAAAACTAAAAATGTATTGAATTGGCAACTTCAAAAATCATGTTAATTAACAATAAAAATCATGCTAATTCAAAGGAAAATCATCACTGGATCTGGAACAATCAACATTTCTCACTTTAAATATTCAAGCTTATTGCAAATGTAATTAATCTCCACTAGGCTATAAAGGTTTTAGAAAGATTTCAAGTTTATCTGCTTTTTGTGCATTTTAGCGATGCATAAACATCTCTCAGAAAACTCATGACTCAGAGTGTGTGTCACAGAGCTGGTTTGTCTTTCAGACAATTTTGCAATGAAATAAACAACCAATCAAATCAACAACTGTGTCCTGACAGCCACATGCTTGTGCAGTCCTGTTGATTTGAGTCAATCAAGCCGACAGCAGTGAGGCATCGCTTCCAAGCAGCTTTACACACACACACACACACACACACACACACACACACACACACACACACACACACACACACTCTCCGATTGGAATGACAGCTAATGGACTAAATGCATTTTCATAAGACACAACGAGGGCAGTGATTGCAGACGCCACGTCCTCCCTTTTTGTGGAGGCAAGTAGCCTCTGCCATCGGCACCTTCATGAAAGCAAAGTAGCAGCAGAATGTAATCATGTGTCTCTGACCTCCGCTGGCGCTGCACCACAACACACAACACACAACAACTGGAGCTGCTTCACATACTTGCCACCAATGAAATGGTTGAATAATGAAAAATATTGCTGTCAAGAAGAAAAAAAAAATTAAATGCATATAAATAGGCCTATGACATATTGACATAATTCCCTCTGCTAAATGCTGTTAAGAGCCGTTAAGGATCCATCTACACAGACGTGTCAGATCATTCTGCGTCTGCCACAGCATGTTCACAGAGGTGACATTGTGAAATGGTGACATTATAAACATTTCATATTCAGAATGAATACAACATTGATGAAGTATTCAGGGCAATATTATAAAACTTGGTGAAAGGCTGATTTCATGACTGATTGCAAGGGGATTTTTTTCAGTCTGCAGGGAACTAATATACAATGCCTTCAAAAGAGCACTTAGCGAAAGAACACAATTACTTTTGATCAAAATCAATCTGACTCTCCATTTAACAAAGTTGAATTAGCAACACTGAAATATATTCTATAAAGTCATGCATGCAAACTACCCAATTTAAAATGTGAGGATAAAACCTCTTATGTGTGGCCCAGTTCTGTCAGACAAACAGGTGTCTAATAGTACATAACATGGACAAAGCCCACATCTACACTCTCTGTGCTTATTAGCCCACTCTGTTCTGCCACTCATTGGTGTAAAGCAAGACTTGTTTGATAACAGCATGACAGCCTTATTCTATTCCATAGTCAGCTTCTTCTGCCAGTCCCCTGTGACATGTGAATTTGTTGAGAGGCATAATAATCACTTCAAAGCTCTTGATTTGAAAGCACACAGATGGATGTGTGAATGCAGCAATGGTCTGATTGCATAGATCCTGATCCTTGATTGTGATTTTGTGGGACCACAAAGTGTTAAATTACGCCCATCCTCCATTTAAGGCACCAGACCTTTTGATAAATGTTGCTTAGCAACAAAAAATTTAAGCTTCCTTTGTATTATGAAGTATTTTTTTTTTCTTGTGGAAATTGTGTTGTACATCTGCATCCCCGGTGATTACCGCATGCCTGGTGCCAGGAGGTTGGGGGTGAGAGGCAGAGAGAGAGCGGGAGAGCGAGAGTGAGGCCATCATTAGGCTGGATGGGGGTGGGCAGCAAAGGGAGGCAGTCACTAGATCTGAAAAGGACTGGGGGAAGAATATGCTCCCTAAGAGCCTCAGCAACACCCACTTCTACAGTCAACCACAAAACAATAAGATTTGGTTTGAAAATCCCCTTTCATAACCCCACCAGCATTAACAATTACTCGCCTAAAATGATAAAACATAAAACTTCAAACAAATCAAGCCTGTCTCATTTTGCTGAATATCAGACACACACTTGACTCTGCTGTTAATTCCTCAAGAGAAGATTCCCCTGCCTAATGAGCTTCCTATCCTGTAATCGATGACTTCCCCTCACTTTGACCAGTGCCCACACAACCTAAGTTAAAAGACAGACAATAAGACAATAAGCCTCGTTTTAAGATAGTTTATGATGAAATGTTTATGACAAATGCTTCCGTTCTGAGAGTTTGAGCTTGAGCACAACTCTGTTGTTCAGTGCTGATTAATGTTCACCGATAAGCCGACACAAAAATCATCTCAAAGTGTGACTTCCATCAGCTTGTAAGGCTTCAAATTCTTACTGTAGGAGGAAGTCTACATACGGATGTGAGGAAATATATCCACAGCTGAGAATGAAAAAAGCCTGTTGAATACCATACTTTGCAATGACTTGTGTACATGTATCAGTGAACACTGCTGACCACTTGGGTAGCTTCCCATCTTTATAAATTAATGTGCTTTAGGAAAGATTGCAGCAGTGCAATTATGTCACAGCCATTCTGTAGGTGGGGGGATGCAATCGCAACAACTGAAAATTCCATTCAAAATTGTAATCATATAGTCATTTTATTTCACCTTCAACCATTAGTTTCAGATCGAAGAGTAAAAAAGTTTCAAGATAGAAGTGTAAAAAAGTTTCGGATCGAAGTGTAAAAAGTGAAGTTTTTAATAATTTAAACAGTATACCCACTCTGCTCCTAGGAATGTCTAGGAACATGTATACGGCACCATATCAGTTTGTGGGAAGTGAAAAATTGTTTGAGTGAGGACAGAGGGTAAAGTTGGTGAGTGTAGTTTTTGTTTGATATCAGGAGATTTTCCTCATCTGAGTTACAATGAGTTACAGCTCAATTGATCCAGTGCATTAAAGAAAACAACTTCCTGAACATCTCCATCTCTAAATTTCTTTTCGGGAAAATATCAGATTTGTTTAAGTAGCATTTTAGCTATGGGGTTCAACTAAATACACAGGCTGAACATGTGTATTAAGAGTAATGGTACTATTGTTATTTTCTACATTTTCATTTGAGAGAATGCCATCATTGCAACTGGAATTAGCCTATAAAACTTATTATGAGTAGTTTTCCAACAAAAGTCTAACTTGTGATGGGTAAGCTCTGATCAGGGCTCTGACTGATAAAAAAAAACAAAGGAGTATTTGTCTCCTTTGGCCGAGCTGTCATTCATAGGCCATGAAAGAAGTTGGAAGCTGTATGAAATAAACATCTCAACAGTGACTTGGCATAAGAGAAGGACAGATAAGAGACTTTTGAGCACCTCAGAACTGTATAATTAGTCATTGCTTTCTTAGCATCTGAATGGGCACTTAAACTTTGAAAGCTCTCATTGTCTCAAGTCTCCGCTCTCCTCCTCTGCTCTACGCATCCGTTAAGCCCGACCATTGAGGGGGGAATCAAAGGTCCAACATTAAAATTAAGGAGAAGAGGCCCTTGCTTTGCAAATCAAGGGCTGTTGGCTCTTTTTGTTTCTCCATCACTGCTTTGTTATTCTAATAGCCACTTAAAAGAACAGCACAGAAGAGATGACACTAAGCTGGCATCATAAATGGTATCACATATCTGCAACTGATCCCGGCCCCAGACATTACTTCTCAATGGGGCTAACAGCAGTGTCATAAAAACATTCTTCCTCAGAATAGAAACAGTGAAAGGCGGTTTAGATCAAGTGGTTGCAAGTCAGTTCTTGAGTGCATTTAATGCCTCATAATATCAAATCCATCAAACTATCAAATAGTGGCTAGTGAACAAGTTAGGATTATTTTAAGCATTTAAAGCATGTCTCTCATGTTCTATAGTATCCAAATAGCATATTACAGACAACAAATAGAAAATCCATAAATCTATATTTATCTAAACAGTATAGCTTTGTGCATTTCAGAGTTATGGAATCATGAAGAGAGGTTGTATCACACTACTACTATGTGCACAACTCTGTTGACAAATAAAGAAAGATAAATAAATGCAGTTTCTATTCCTATTATCACATTCACCACATCCTAATTTACACAATCACGTGACTTCAGTGGAATGTAAAAGTCTGCTGAAATTCTATCAATATGACAGAGTAAGATGAGGCGCTCTCTAAAGCCCTGTGTTGAACCTGTCTCTAGCAGGGAGACTGCAGCTTTCCACAGGTAGGCCCAGGCAAGTCAACGGGATTTGTCCACCTGAGAGCACGGCTTTGGGACCGCTCACTATTTAGGCTCAAAATGATTTTAACTTGCTTCTGCTCGATTAGCCAGTCATTTTGAAATGCATATGGTTCTTCTTCTGAGTGGACTGACTCAGATTTAGTTTTTGTATTATTCAAGGAAAAATGTAATCGAAATTGTACTACAGCATCTCTCTCTCTCTCTCTCTCTCTCTCTCTCTCTCTCTCTCTCTCTCTCTCTCTCAAACCCTGCATTTTATTAGGGAGGGCAATGGGAACTGAGGATGTGTACAGGGATGCCTTGGAGGAGAAGGTCATCATTAGATTTTACAGCACAACAGTCCAAAGGGCCATTCAACTAAAACCTTACAGTCCAATAATTATGGAGAGCAAAGTGAAAAGTCTGTGAGAGCAATGGTGCCCTTTGACCTCTGTGGGCGGGGAGGAGTGGGGGCTGGGCTGGGCTGGGCTGGGATGGGACACTGCCGTGGTCAGCAGGGCAAGCCCAGGTGACTGGCCACTGGGACGTGTCCACAGAGGAAGGAGAGGAAAGGTGCAGGGAAAGCAGGAGAGTTGAGGTAAGGAAGGGGAAAGGTTCAGATGTTACTGCCTTTCAATTACTGAGAGAGGTGAAATACAACTGATACGTTTGTTCACAAAGTTTGTCTGAAATAACATGTTGATTAGTTTACCAACAGCCCCTTTCTCATTTTTATTTCTTTTATATTTGAAATAGATTTATAAACAGAGGGAAAAGAACAGAGCAAAAGATTTTGAGTGACTGACCGATTGGTTATGGGATGTGGTTGATAATACCCTTGCAGAGCCAAAAGAGCATTATCAAATTACCCATGGAATATTTATAGGGTTGTGACTAAATTGTAATATAACCATTACAAGTTATCATGAGAGTGTAACATCACAAGTATGTTTTTGAGAGTGTTACAGTATATTTTTTGTGTTCTGATTATTGGTAATCAGTTCAAATAATTTCCTTGTTTGTATTATTTGTAGTATTCGAGTAGGCTACTGGAAATTAAAATGGAAGTAACAATGTTATATGTTCAAAACTATTTTAATTAAATACAAAAGCATACTCACGCCTCGTCTACTGTGATGTGTATTTATACAGAAGTTCTTGGAGATATTTCAGGCATCTGGAGTTCCTGTTTGCATCTTAAGTGTATATTGACCTATCCCTCTACAGGTTTGAGTTGTAATGGTACTGCCTCCTAAACAGGGTGTGCATATTAAACCTTTGGCCAGGCCTTTCCTGGTCCCCGCAGCTCTGCCCAGTCCAGACCCTGGTGCCATGGCCACATAAATCACGTCTGTGAGCAGAATATCTCATCCCGCTGCAGCATCCCACAGCTGTGGGGAGAAAATCAAAAGGGCACACGCTCTGACAAATGCCCCACACGGCCCACAAGCAGCCGCAGGTCCCAGGGCTCATCAGGCCAGCCGACTGCACTCTGTCATGGGGAATGGGAGGACCTGACATGGGCCCTGGGGCCAGTGCCACACACAGCTCACGATCTGCACCATCTGAGTACAAACAGCTTTGGCCTTACTTACACTATGATGCTGAAAAACTTCCAGGCAAATTGAATCTGTTGCCTGGCAGCCTTCATACACCTGTATGATTACAACTATAAACAACCCAAAGTCTTGTTATGGGGCTACGCTCTATAACCTAAAACGGTTGTGTTTAGATTCAATGTAATTTTTCTATGTTTGCCTGTGAATTAATGGTCCTGTGTTTGAATGTGAACAGAGCAGTATTTCTGAGACACTTGGAGTTGATAACTACAGAAGCTGATAAACCACATTATAGGATACAATGTTTTAAAAAAAGACATTTTAAAGTTGGAAGTTCCTTCACACACATAGCACATCCCCTCCAAAAACACTTAGAGGCAATCAAATATCATTTATGAGCAGCCTAACTTAGACTAAACCATGTTAATAATAATAACCTGTTATTTTAAAGTCACTTGTTCAAAATTAGGACACTAAGAGTACAGATTTGTTCTATCATTTCAACTAAAATAAACTGCATGAAATAGTCAGTAGGCTATGTTTATTTTAGCAGCCTATTGTAAGTAGAGAATTTCATTTTAGCTTTAGTTTAGTTATGGGCCTTCAAATAAAACTTACAAGCACCTAGGTCTTCTACTTAACATTAGGCTACTTCCTCCAGACTTCACGGTAGAGGGGTCCGTCATCAGATGCCCCCGAGTGTAGGATAACAAATTTGTTCTCTTTGAGGCTTACGTAACTCTGCGGGAACCTCATAAGAAAACGGCATGTGGCCGGATTTCGCATTTTGTTCAGTGACAGGAAATTCCCTCGCGGTTCCCCCGGCATTGCCATAAGGGAAGAACAATTAGATCCTATTAGGCCAAGTTGTCCCAAAGAGTGGGTTTACGCGGTCTTTGTTTAAATGTATTAATTTATTTTGGTTTCAATTCACATTTAATCTTAGCCTAAATAAATTTGGAATTCACCTACTTGTTTTCTACAGAGGTTCTGCTCTGGCAATTGCAAAATATCTAGATTTTTTGGGCTGACAGGCAGGCACTTTGTAAAAGATAGCCAAACTAGTCAATGAACATTAACCTACCACGGATCAAGCACCATCTTACTTTTGGTGAAATCTTCTAGGTTTCTCGTTCGATCATTGTTTAAAGACAGTACCAGTTTCCCCAACTCTTCGAAATAGACCCAAGAGCGTCCTCCTCAGGAAATAAACGGCACTAAGTTCACAATTGCATTACATTGCGACGTTGATCGCACTGATGTTACATGCGCAAGGCACACGTAGGCCACAGTGCCTTCTCTTCCTGACATGAATTATTCCCTGCAGACTAATTTTTTCACAGCGCTCAGTGTGATTATCTCCAGTAGCTGCAGAACTACAGTAGCCTATCTCACACATGTTGAAGGGCCAAAAGGTAACGCTGAAAAGTTAACCTTCTCGGTCCTCTAGTGGGCATGAATGTAACGGTTTGGATATATCAATCACTCAAGGAAAGACAATTGTAAGTTACGCGGTGCGTATTATTATTATTATTTTCCTCGTTATTTTAGGCAATGTTCAAGGAATTTTCTCCAGTAGGCCTAGGCTAAAAGGCATATAGACTTTTGGACAATAAATCACATTTTGCCATCAGGTTTCAAGGAAGATGCATAGCCTAGTTTTTAGACTCTGCAGGACATATCCTGTTTTAAGTGACTGTTTTATGTTTTTATGCACTATTAATGATTCGACACAGAAACAGCTCAATTCCAGAAACGACAAGGGAAACATTGAACAGAACGCATTAATTGCATAAAAGTGGTAGCCTATGAGTAATGAATAAGACTACATGGTGAAGCTGATCATGTCATGTAGGATAATGATATACGCTAGCTGTAACAGTCTATCACAGTCTAGGCATTTAGCAGAAATGAGACAAGCTCCAACAATCCATCTCTGTGCACATCCTAGAGTACTCTTTGCAATGTGCACATCCATTGTGTGTGTATGTGTGTGTGTGTGTGTGTGCCTGTGTGTGTGTCTGGTGAAAAAGAAAAGAAATAGATAGAAGACACTTGAGACAAGAGGATTTAGACCAGCTTTAATTTGTTAATCAATATCCCCTGTTATTGGATTGATTAGTTAATTATTTAACCAATAGGACTGACTAATGAGATCAAACAGATTCTCAATGTTTTTATAGTAATGTATGCCTTCATATGCCTTCAATAGGTGATAGTCACTTCTTTGCATTAAAGTCAACACATACAGTACATGGATGGGACAGCTTTCACAAGTATGAATGCATTGTGCATGTAAGACTGGGGAAAAACAGACAGATGCCGCTGGTCACTGATCAATGCAGGCATGAGCAAGCAATCTGTTGTAAGAGATGCTGGACTACAGCAGCGGAATTGTTCTTTACTGCCACGTCTCCTGTAGCCCCCAGGACTGCATGGATTATTCTGCAGGGAGAGAGATGGATGGTGTACGAGACAAAGCTGTGCTAGACAAACGTCACTCACTACTCTACTAAAGGTGGAGCACTTGCTCTGTGTTTGTAAAAAAAGAAAGGACTTTTGGTGAGTGTTATTGAGGTGCTAGATAGTTTTCGCAGTACTGTGACTTAGGCTACAATAATGTGGAGCAGCACTCACCACTGATCACCACTGATATTAAAGAGCACCGGCTACAAAGCATTGGGTATCAGAACATGTCTCACCATCGCCATCAACAATTAGTCAACAAAACAAGGCCAAGCATTAATTATGTCAGTTTAGATGACAGTATGCTTAAACAAATGAATACTTTTAGGGTTGTGACAGCAAAGTTGTACAGCCATGATCAATCACGAGACACAATGCAGATCCATTGGAACATATTTCAAGCAAACACCTGAGAATGGTGCCGTCAATCATCCTCCAGCAAGGCCGAGATAAATCTCATATGGCTTTGATTAATTAACACAGATCAAGGTTTCTTTTAGACAACATTTGCCTGATCAATATCCTTCTGGCTCTCTGCAGACTATTGATCTAATTTAGCCTTGCTCACCCCTCCACTAACTCTGGCGGGAATAATTGTCAGATCTTATTAAAGAAACTAGGAAAATATTTCAATACTATCCCTATGAGTCCATGCCCATCATCCCATTTATCAGACCTCATGGATCAAATCAGCTCTTCAGCTCGGTGAAGCATTAATCTTCAATTTAAGTCTTTGTGCATAGAAGTTTGGGCAGTGGAAACACTGTCTTGCATCATATCATATACTAGAGATGGTCTCAGTTTATCACCTCCCACAACATACATGTATTGTTAGGCAGTCTATGTTGTGTACCAATGTGTGTGTGTGTGTGTGTGTGTGCGTGCGCATATGTGTGTGTGTGTGTGTGCGTGCGCACATATGTGTGTGTGTGTGTGTGTGTGTGTGCGCGCGCGTGCGCACATGTGTGTGTGTTTGGGGGGAGAGGTGTTGTTGGAAGGGAGAATGGGAGTGAGAGAGAGAGAGAAATGTTATATGTTATACAGTATCATATGTAGCTGATGTAGTGGGCCACTCGATAAGAGCCCCGAGCACAGACATGACACACGCTAGGCCTACCTTGTAATCACCCATGACCCGCTGGCGTAGGGTCACAAGCCTGGGGCATGCAGTCAAGGCAGAGGGTGGGTGGGGCAATGCTTATTGTCTGACTTTTTGAGAAATGAGGTACATATGTAAATAGGCTTTGCAAAAGCAGTTGATTAATATTGACTTCAGACCACCATGATGCACAAGGGTTAAGACTACAGATTGCTGCCATTTCCCAAGAGGAAACGGTTTCTTCCCCGAGGCTCTTGCACCACAGGTTAGGTCTTATGGAGGTCAAACTGATTGAATTCTGAATGCAAACACTGGATAACGGTAGCAGGGAAAACAGACTCACATCTGTCAACATGGAGGGTCTGGCAACGGGTGACTGCTTAAGCAGCATGACATAAGAAGCTGATTTGAAGCATTAAATTCTTACCAAACTCTTTGGAAGAGCAGCAAATACATCATTCATTTGTTGTATGCAGTTGATTACAATGGTTCTCAACAATCTTCAAAATAATCAGGAATAATAGTAATGTTGTCACATTCAAAAGCATAGACTATAATTATTAGACTATTATTTTGGGTTGTTTTGTAGATGACACATACACATTTTGGTGAATTTGTAATGAGATGGAGCAGCAGAGTGATTCAAATGAGCTAGTGGTGCATCAGACTTTTTACAGGCTAGGCTAACATTTAACCACAAAATTTACCACCACATTGCACATGGGCCTAAAGTACAGTGGTAATGTGGGATCTTTGGTAAATGTGTATACACAAGTGCTTGTTGGTTGGAGAAATAAAGGCTGCCGATCAGTAGTGATACACTGTATATTCAACTCATTTCATCTATTGCTACTCATCTATTTAGGTTTGATACAAGAACCTGGTGGGGTCTAGCACTTCTGCCTCTTGCAGGATGTCACCTTCTCTCTCCAACCTCAACTCACTCCAACTCACTCAACTCCTGTCCTGATTTCCCTATGGCTGAGCCTCCTGTCTGACTGCCTCTCTCTGTCTGCCCTTGTCCCTCATGGCTGCTCTGTTTACACCATGTTGCTTTTATGTGCCGCTACCTGATCACTGAATTTTGATGTTGAATGAAAGAGCATCATTTGTGCTTCTCCGAGGACAGGAGGGTGAGCATGATGAATGTGGTGTTTGATGTGACATTGGAGCCAACAAGAAGGACTAGGTGCACTTTTAATGAGCGCTTGAGCGTTGGAGTGGTGGAACGGCGGCAAAGAGCTCTGCTGGAGATTTCTCATAATTAGTTCCCCCCTAAAGTTGTGACTAATGGCCAATCACATGCACACTAACTACAGTGACAGAAGCTCTCTCTCTTTCTCTCTCTCTCTCTCTCTCTCGCTCTCTCTCGTGTGTGTGTGTGTGTGTGTTATTGTTGTCTTTGCACAGTGGAACGATCAGTAAGCAGGATCATTTTTGCTAATGACACACTGGTGATTAATAAGCTCCGTCTGACCCCTGAGGAACCACAGCTGCTTAGTACCAGGAAGGGGGAACGCTTGACTGCCTTAATTGTGTGTGTTTCTCAGTCTCTCTGTGTGTTTCCATGTCACTAACTGAATGTGTGTGTGTGTGTGTGTGTGTGTGTGTGCCCATAAACCTATAGGCATTTGTTTGTAAGAATCAGAGAGACAATCGTATGGGGAGTAAATGCATTCAGATCCTCTGAGTCTCTACAGTCATGTACATGTATGCTCATGTTAACCGTGGGAAATGCAGTAATATTTGCGTACTGTAGATGATAAGTGATCATTAAGCATGTTTGATAAAGGAAGGATGAAACATTCCCAGTGAATATAGAGTTGTCCACCTGTGCTGTGCCTGAGTGCAGAGCAGTGCTCCAGTGGAGAATAATAATGGACTTGGAGAGAGAGGCCTGCTTTATAAGGCTCATGTCACGTTCCCCACAACATCTCTCTCTCTCTCTCTCTCTCTCTCTCTCTCTCTCTCTCTCTCTCTCTCTCTCTCTCTCTCTCTCTCTCTCTCACCCAGGCCAGTCCTGCAGCCTCATCAGTCCCACCCCAGCACCTAAATATCAGATTGAGTAAGTCTCAGGCAGCTCACTGAGGTGGCATAACTTAGAGATGAATTCAGAATTTATGAAGATAATATTTCAGAGGCCATCAGCTGGTTGATGTTAAAGTACACTCAATCCCTACCACAACCTTCTTCAACAGGTACACACACACACACACACACACACACACACACACACACACACACACACACACACACACACACACACACAGCCCTGGGCTCATGTTTACTGCTCGCTGTCCAGGAATCCATCAGTCTTCTGTAGGCTCATGCCCAGACTAATGTCAGCTGAGCAGGTGAAAAATACTGCAGCAATGAGCCCCAGAGCTTCTCTTGCATTGACTACAGCAGCCTACAGTGCAGCTAGAGGGACAGAGGAGATGTGGAGCACAAATATACTGTATGCAGGCTCACACAGTGCTCATCTGAGGAGAATATCTACAAGGAAAGTGTTTTACATTATACACATGCATAGTTTAGGAACTAAATATCATGGTTTGCTCATTTTCTATATTTTGGAATTAACTGAAATAAAACTCCAATAATCCCAATCTAATTGTTTACATTTCTCTGTTTGTATGGGAGCCTAAATGTTAAATACTCTATGTGTATCAAATACAAAATACAGAACTTCTATCCAGACAAACTGCAGCTCAAATTTCCCTGACACACATCATGTGATGTTTATGCCTCTCTGCTGTGGGATGCTTACTTAGAGTGTCTGGCCTTCATGACAAGGTCAGCCTGTCACCTGTCAATCACCTGAGCCTGATTCATGTCAGTGTCATCAAGTGTGGGGCCTTGACCCTGTCCTTCAGCTCTGCCTGTGAGACTGCACAGCAGCACAGCTAGCTAGTATAGCCACACTTATTAAACTACTGATGCTGCTGCTGGCTAGTGGATGTGGGTCTCATCAGCGGAGTCTTTTACATCAAGTCTGTAATTCTATAGACAACTTGTTTATATTGGAGCTCAAGTCAACTTACACCCTTCACTTCCCTGCTGCTTAAACATCATGTGCTTTGGCTGGATGTGATTGTTGTCTTGTTGGAGGATATTAAAGTGATGTGGTTTAGTGACACACAGGTCATTTAAGTCACAGTATGTGTCTCCCTTATAGAAAAGCCATGGCATCCCTTGAAACAAAACAGCTAAATTCTTCCATTTTCCATTCTTCAGTTTGATTTGTGGTTTTAGAATGAAGAAGGATGAAATTAATTTCAATAAATTAATTTAAACATTTAAATTCCATTGAATATTTATCCATGAAGTGTTCCTTGTTATCCCAATGTATAGATTCTCCCACCTACCTACACCGTTAATCTGTGTGTGTGTGTGTGTGTGTGTGTGTGTGTGTGTGTGTGTGTGTGTGTGTGTGTGTGTGTGTGTGTGTCCTATAGAGCTTTCAGGATAACAATATTTCAGCCACTGACTGCTTGCTTTATGTTCCTCCTGACAAGGACATAGAATATAGTATTTCACTTTCTTTTCTGGAAAGAACTCAAAGGTTTTGCCAGTTTTTTAAAGACCATCCAGGACAGATTTACACATTTACAGTCATACACAGTCAACATAATTTGTCTGCTGTTCAGAAAATAGGCTAAATAAAGAGCTATCTTGTCCCGTTGGATTGAAATTTGGAAATTTATAACGATAGAATATAATGTAAATTGGAAAGCTGGGTAAAGCTGCTATTTCACTTCTCTTTTATAGCCTCCTGAACCAATAATGTGAATTAATAATAACAATGTCTACAATGCATCTGGACATAGAGGGTCTGTGGAGATCTTTGCAATTGTGTGTGAGTTAACTTTTCAAGTGATAAATCATTGAAATCATTTTTTGTCCACCATGTAACAATGAGGGGCGTAGCACCAAATTCTGGGCCCTGTGCAAAAGCCCCCATTTTGACACCCCTGGTAGCAATATTCAATATTTGGCCCACAAATTCAAAAATGTAAAATGTAGTACACGAAATATGTAACAGCTGATTTAATCTTAAGACCTGTGCATGTGTATTGACAAGATGCAAAATGTAGGAAACATGCATTCCATTTCACCAAATTGTGGGCAAATTTTTTTACAGTCTAGTGTATATAAAGATATACCATTGGTAGTAGAATTAACTAGGCTATATGTTAGATGGGTTTGCTTTCTGTTTTTCTGTATGTTGTGGTGTGATCCATCCACAGGCTGTGTTTGTATACTGTTTGCTGTGTTCTGTGTTTGCACACAGACGGTCTGGACGACAGCCTGTGCCCCTCGTTGTTCACTTATTAAGGCCTGCGGATGAGAGAGTTCCCTGCCAAGGCAAGGGTGAGTAGCACCAACCAGATGATCCCTCTGGCGGGCTGCCTAAGCGCAGGCTTGGAGAGAGAGAGAGGGGGGGGTGTATGGGTGGGGGGGGGGGGGGGGGGCAGAGTGAGCGAGAGAGCAGGCTGGGTACATTGGACAGGAAACAAAGCTGAGAGAGCTGCCTCACTGCTCCGAGCAGCCACTAGCAGTGCCCCGTGGCGTCTCTCTCCGCTAGCGCCTGCTGCAGGCGACATGTGTGCCTGGCCTATTAGGGAGAGGGCCACTTTGGAGGGGACCGGGGCAGATATGTTTGGCTGTCACGGAGCGCCTGAGATGGAGTGGCATTGGCATGTGGCTCACTGGCAGCATTTGGCCCGCAGCAGAACGTCAGGCTCCGCTAGCCACTGCAGGGGCGAGAGGTGTTTGGCCTGGTTCTGACACTCACACACGCGCGCACACACACACACACACACACACACACACACACACACATAGCCAGGCAGCCAGAGGAGATGGGCCAGCATTTGGCTGTGGCCTGTGAGATGCAGCAGAGAAATGGCTCTAGCCTGGGAGTGAGAAATGCAGAGAAGTGAGGGGAGAGAGAGAGAGAGAGAGAGAGAGAGAGAGAGAGAGAGAGAGAGAGAGAGAGAGAGAGAGAGAGAGGCATTTGGCTGGCAGTGTGATCCAAGGAGTAAGTGTGGTTGGCCTGCTGGAGATGGGAACAGACAGGGAGGAAGGAAAAGGCCACAGCTAATGCACCAGTGATCAGGTCAGAGAGCAGCTCAGTGGCCCCCTGCCAGACACACCAGCAGTCAGGAGGGATGCAGAGCAGAGCAGAGCAGATCAGAGGCCAGCCTTAAAATGGACCTGCCACACTCAACTCACCAACACACCGCACATGAATTACTCATCCTTCATCTTTCATTTCAAATATTTCTTATTGTTGTTGTTGATGTTGTTATTAGTTAGCCTACTTATTATTATAATATTAGGTTAGTGCACATCTCATTGTAGACTCATTTTTCAGGGGCATTCATTGAATTTTGAGGCTGCATTGCGCATTATGAAATTCTACAGCGTCAACATTAAAAGATAACTTTTCCTTTCCCTGCATGCAGTCGTTAAAAATGTTTTTCATGATGAGGAAACAAACTATATTCTGACTTGTTTTTCTTCCTAAACATTGGACTTGTGTTTTCTCAGAAATAAATGAGATTAAAATGGGACAGCTTGGCTTTTAAACATATCAAGATAAATGATTTGTCTTTATGCCATTGACCTAGAGGCGATAGTGTTTAGACTAATAAATCAGACCGTCTATATTTAATCATTAACTTACCTCCAAGCCTCAACAGCTGTTGGAAATTAAAAACGCTTCACCCCAGACTGAGTGATATTACAGGCAATCCATAATGCATTAGGAAGAAATTATAGTGATTTTTAACTGTCTCAGAATTTATTATGCGACATGTTCAAGATCCACTGCCCTGGTGTAGCAATGTCGAGCAAGATTTATTGTTGAGCAGGCATCTCAGTAGTATTATTGAAAGACTAAATGAATGCTAAATTGATGCAGCATGAAAATGCAACCAAACTTTCAAAGGCAGTTTATGTGAATTGTGGTTGTATACTTCATTGCTTATGTTTCTCTGGCTAATGAAATGTTGAGGGTGGGGAAAGTCCTATAATCATCAAGCTCTCTACTATCAAACCTAGCTGATGCCGTAGCCTACCCATCAGAGATAGAAGACACAGCATTTTTGACATTATTGACTATTGACTTTTTTAATGTGAAAATCAGTATTTTTATATGAAACAGTTTCGTGCATCGAAATGGTTTTCCTAAACACATTATCAGAGATAGAATTATTTGTGTAGCCTATATGTGATTCATACTAACAGTAAAAAAAACCACAATAACATTAATAACAAATTTGGAAAAAAAAAATCACCTGAAAGAGAATTGGTATACTTTCTGTCTTGGTGTGATTGTGTGCGGTAAAGAGTGGCTTATGCTTTACTCCATCTGTGATTTATGAGTGCTTATCTAGTTGAGCCTCTGTGGGAGCGGACATGACACCTCTGTTTGTGAATGTTGTTAAGATTAGGCTCGTGGTACATTCTCACTTTTGCATTGGAGATCAGCTCACACATGACTGAGTGCGATATGATAGTTTGCTTTTGCTATTTGAGATGAATTAGTTGAGCATGTGCTGAATCCAGGGGGCAGATGTATTGATCTGGCCCTCAGGGCTAGTGATAGATGTGGGCCAGGGGATTTATACTCCTCATGTGGACTGCATGTTGAGCAACCCAGCCAGGTGCCAGCCCGCTGCGCACAATAGGAGAATCGCTGTTTACGAGGAGCACAACATGAATGCCTGAACCTGAATGCCCCACTCGCACCTTGTAGGAAATTAAACTCCAATCCTTTTCAAAACATTAATGTGTTATATAAATCTGAGAACAACCAGCCATGAATGTGAGTGTTGTTCTTATTCCTGACCTGATTTTTTTTTTCAATCACCTCAAAAAAAAAAATTTTCAGCTTGCTATTTTTGTTTTGATCTCATGTAGCTTTTGGATATTAAGATCATCCATGTGGTCTCTGTGCGATTCAAAAAAATATTTGTTTTCTAAAAAAGTAGCCTATTATACAGTATAAGTACAGTTCATACACTCATGCATTCTCATTATAGTGTGTCCTGTATAGACTGCTTAAGTTCCAACCTTCTGCTTCTGGTCCATGGGACTTCTGAAAAATATGAATAAAACAGAATGGCAGGATAAAAAAATATGTTCTTGTCCCCTTTGCCAAGCACCATGAATTTCACATTTTAAAGATACTTTTCCACATTGAGGCAGAACATGAAATATGTTAGATTTCACGTATGTCCGCTTAGCAGACTACACTCTCATCTGAGTTTATGAACATTCTCATCAACAAGGTTAGCTGCCATACAAGTGAATGATTGTAACTTACCTGCTAGTTACCTTGCCTCATTTTATGGAAAGATGCCCAGTGTCAAGCTACTCAGTAAATGTAGCAAGCTCCACATCATATGAAGCTTCACTACACCAAAGCTACCGAAAGACAAAATGTAGCAAGCTAAGCTATGGAAAAAATGTCAGAAGTAGCTTAACTATTGTGAAGCTACTTTTTAACACACAAAAACGGCCAATAAATAAATTCTGTGATCCAACCAATTGTATTAGTGATCAAACTATCAGGTCTCTCAAACAGACATACAATAGTAGCCTATCCAGAAAAGCGTACAGAGAGTGCAGACCTCTGCTAAGACAATGTGATCGCCAGGCATGGACTGGCCATAGGGCATACAGGGCAATGCCCGGTGGGCCGACGGTCATTTTTGGGCCGGGGCTGTCATTTACTCATAATTTTCATGAAGGATATTGGGCTAGTTTAATTAAATCTCTCATATTCATGCAATATGTCCTACTTAGAGTGTTATTTTAGCTAGCCACAACGTTGTTATTATTGAATAAAATTATGGTGGGCCGCCATGGCTGGAAATGCCCGGGCCATTTTTTGGTCCCAGTCCGGCCCTGGTGATCGCTGAAGGTGTTCTAGATCGCCGATCGACACCAAAATCCAGTTCTTATTTTCGGACAACGTGTGTGTTGGGATAAGTATCATCCAAATCAGTGCAGTGCTTTTTGAGTTATGTTGTACACAGACAGACACACAGATGCATACATGCCGACGAAATCATAACCTCCTTGGCTGAGGTAATATTTCTATGTAGCCTACTTTTATATGGGTAAAACATTTTTTTTTAAATTAAACTACATCAAATTGACACATGGTAGAAGACACAATTGATTTTTGTTTTCATTACGGACACTTTTTGGAATTATGGCACCTGTCAGACAATAAATGCATCACAGTACTGTAAAGAACTGATCCTCCGTGCATGGCCTAGATGAAAGATTTGCTGCTGTGAACTGATGCCCTGAAAATGTAGCTTATGGGAAAGCTACCACACTACATGGCCAAAAAAGTAGCTACACTACTGAAAAGCTATCAGATTCAGAAAATAGCTACACTACAGCCAAGCTACTCAGAAATGTAGTTAAACTAGTAGCTTCACTACTTGTAGCTAGCTACTGCCCAACACTGGGAAAGATATGACTCTTGGCCTTTTCATAACAAGGAGTCCAAAAAAGTCCAAAGTTGCTGCATCTTTGCCTTGCCTTGTTGCTTGTGAATACCAGTAATAGTAGCATTATTTTCTGTGATATTGACAGGCTTTAGTCATTAGAATTTCAAATTTTGTTCTGACTGGAATGAGGGGAGCTGTAACTTCAAACATTCACTTCAAAATTCACAAACATCATATGTAACATTCCTAGTCTATGCAGTCATCACTCTTGGGAGTCCTGCTTGATAATGTACTTTACTTCAACTATAATGACAGGAAGTGGAAAATGATGCCTGTAGTCTTTGTGGTGTTTCATATAGAATATACAAGTAGAGGACCATATTTAAACCTAGAGAGGAAGCTTTTATGTTGTTACTCTTCAAAGGACCATTGAGCAGCTGTAGTCTGATCAGACAGACAGGAGAAGCAGCTATACAAGTGAGGTATAGCCTAGAGGTATCTTAGTGCAGTGGTGTGTGCGTGTGTGTTGACCCATACCTATGTTTTGTGTTCAATTTGATTGTGAGTTTATTCCTGGTGTGTGACCCTCCAGCTAGCTCCAGTGTGTGATTAATCCATTGGGCACTCAGGGCTATGATGGATATGCTAGCCCTCCACGGCTGAACTTCATTAATAATTGGAATGTTGCAGAGTGTGAAGCAATGAATACTAATTATTCCTTTCATGTCTGACACTGGACCATGAGCCAATCCATCAGCTGGGACTTTAATTTGGTGGAGTAATGGTTCTATCAATAGTACATTAATTCCGTCTTGTGAGGATATAGAGTTGAACCAGACCCCAGACCATGAGGAACCTTTGCTGTAAAATTGGGGCATTGGCTTACAACAGCAGGGTAATTAGGGAGAAATTAAAAGCCACCGGGTCTCTCTGTGCCAGCCTAATTGAATTGAAACGCACATGCAGATAAATATTGGCTTTTGGGAATAGTCCTCTCAGCTCTACGTGGAGGGTTTTTGCACAGGGGTACTAATAGAAATTATGTGTATATTTGTGTTAATTAAAATAAACCATAGACTAACTAACTGGTCACATGATTATGCACCAGAGAAGTGACAAAATCAATGTAGTGCAGCTCAGGTTCCTCAAATCCATGAAACCAATTAGTGCATGAATGATTTGTGTATCAATAATTGGTCTGGTGTTAGCTAAGAGTTGTTGTCTCAGAATTGCTGGCTGTCATTTTTAGAATGTTGAATAAAATAGCTTTAGAGTGATCATTCATCTCAGCTATAAGTAAATTAAATGACTTTTTATTCATTATTTTGTCTCAGTATGTAAAATTAAATATTTATAATCCCATGTAAATGTACATTAAAAGTAAGAATGAATTTACTTTACAGCATTTGTACATTCAGAATCCAAGTTTTTGTTGATCTGCAGCGAGGCATCAGTTTTATACCGAACAGGATTAGTTAACAGGATTATTACAGGATTATTGATTCTTGATACGCAGTGTTGGGAGTAACGAGTTACAAAAGTAACTAATTACTGTAATGCATTGCTTTTTTGGTAACTTGGTAATGTAAGGCATTACAGAAACAAAATTGGTAATACTTTCCTCGGTACAATTGTCAGTAACACAAGTTACAATGCATTTTTAACCTGGAATGAAGTGGTGTTTTTTCCTTCATACAAGGAAAACAAATCATACAAATTCGCCAAAAATCACTGAGATGTCAGCAAGGGGAAAACATTTGCTGTGCCGAACTTAATGTAGAAATTTACAGTCACCGGTAGTCATTCTCAACATTGATAACGAACTAAATGAAGGTCATAGGCTACAGGGGGACCCGAAGAGTAACTAAAATGTAATGCAACAGTAATGTAATGCCTTACATTTTCAAAACACTAATATTGTAATGTAAGGGACTACTTTAAGATGTCAGTAACAAGTAATAAATAACGCATTACAGTTTTGCAGTAACTTGCCCAACACTGTTGATTCGTGTAGTACTTGATAGCAGAGATATGGGGGAAGCACTGTCATCCCTTAGGGCAGAACTGGACTCTAACACATCAGGATCAGGGTTTCCATTCAACCTGTTCACATTGGAATGTGTATTTGTAGAAACTGGACTGTAAAAGAATGCCTCAAGAAATCTGTGTGTACTCCATCCACTGGATGATGTGAATTAATGGACATTAGCTTAATCGAGGGAAGTAATCCAAGCAGCTGTGAGATCAAAATGTAACATTGTCAGGACAATGTCTATGAATACACACTCTCTCATTTCTCAGAGTGGATGTTCTACTTTATTTTCATCAGTGATTATCAGCTGTAGACACTAATTGTTGATGGTGAAACATTAGAGGTGTCTCTGCGAAACTTTGTGCCAATGGTGTGCTGTTTAATGCTGTCAGGCCATGAGCTGGGAGGGAAATGCATGGTGTGGGTTAGGTCTGGCGCACACAGGTGGTGGAGGCCAGAGACAACGAGACAGAGATCAACGAGAGCGCTGAGGTTGACTGCTCTGCAGCTGCGCAGCTGCCACTGCTTTAAGACCTCAGTCACTTCATCAAGGCTCAGCTTCTTCCAGCACTCTTGTCTTTGGGCTCATGCTAATTAATGAGCTCTTACTGAATTCTAAGCTGCTTCTCTAAAAAAAACACCTGTTTGGAGAAAGAAATAGAATTTTAATCTTAAAATGAATTTGAAATTGGGCCTCACTGGGCTCAAACTATAGAATATTTGTCAGGAGTTTAAATGAAAATACAGTATGATGCATTGGGCAAATAAGACTTCTGGCCTGTTTCTCATGAGACCTGAGCCTGAGTTAATCTGACTCACGATCAATCCAGCATGAGGTTTGATCTAACAGAGAGCATTAGCGTTAAAGGCATCCTATGCAAGTCATGGGATTTGTCGACACCCCCTACCATAGCTGTGTGAAGTTGACCCCCCTCAAACCCAAAATGCTGAAATAACACTGCAGTTCGTTTTTGCTGCGTGGTGATTGTGCTGCAAATATTTTACGTTTGTGCTATTAACGCTTTTGAGTAATTTGAAAATGCATTTTCGGACATGTGACGTCACGCAGCCCCCTCCACGTCCAAATCACTCCAAACCACTCCAAACAGTCTCTATCGGGACATGCCTGAGGCTGCCCACCCTCCTCAAACCCAAAATGCTGGAAAAGCACTGTTTGTTTGTATTGAAAATGTGTTTGTAAATTACGCAAAAACGTTAATAGCACAAACGAAAATATTTACAGCACAAACCAGCATTGCAGCACAAACAAACTGCAGTGTTATTTCAGCATTTTGGGTTTGAGAGGGGCTAACGTCACACAGGTCCCTACCATCAGTATTTTTTGTGACTAATGCAGTACCTGAAATTCACAACAATATTTTTTTTTACTAACAGAGGGATATGCATGGGAATCACTTAAAAGAGTTATGTGGACTGACAAAGTACTAAACACAATTTCATAGGTCATACTGAGTTTGTCTAAAATATCATTCTTCTGCAAGGCACAGATGGCTTAATCTGTAAGCATATGCATATTGATGGCTCATGGGTTAAAGGAATATACCAGAGTAAGTTTAAGCATAGCCCTGCTGCACGAGCCTTCTAACAGCAATATATTTCGCATGAATTTCGAATTTCGAACAGCATAGATGTAACACGAACACGAAACACTTTACATTGAGTCAATGTAACCTCAGATCTTTCTTTCGGTTTCCAACAGTCAAGTCCCACTGATTCAGTGTAAAGTGCCTGTTCGCTTCTGCGTTCGCATTCGGTCTGTGCTGTACCAAATAATTTTGTTCCACTCGCTAACTAGCGCATTTAGCAAGCTCTTTCAACAGGGCTATGCTTAAACTTACTCCGGTATATTCCTTTAATGTCCGGTATATTCCTTTAAAAGGAACATCACAGGTGTAGGCTATTCTTAAGTGCAGGGCAAGAAAATTATGGCCTATGGTACCCAGGGCAGCTCTCTGCTCTCTTTCATACATCCGTCAATGAAGTGTAAGTGAAGTGAAGTTAATGTGAATGGTTATATATGAATGTTATATATCCATTGCACCCCGTGTTGACATGTTTGCATCAGTAGAGTAGACAGCATAGCATTACACAACCTATGGGTTTTCTGATCCAAAACGCAGTCGCTATTTCACTTGAAACTAGTTAAAAACTGGTGCTATTCATTTTGCATTTTGCATTCATTTGATGTTTAAGTGAATTGTATTTCATTATAAACTGTAAAACAGGGCTTTAGAGGACAGGGTTGGCCATTTTCGACAAGCTTTCTATTGCTCAAACTATACCCACATCTTCAGTTCTTACAGGTAGCTGTATTTCGCTACGATAATTGTTTTGGAACATCAACGGACACCAATAACCACTTGGTGAACAGCACATGTTTAAATACATGTTAAAGGTTGTTTTAAGGACGTTATCGGACATGCACAAAGCAAGTCATTCTGAAAGAGAAAAGGGGGGATCTAAATGAGACAGGACCAATCGTTAAAATGTTGGTGACAGTGATTCTAGTCCTAGACACTCCAGAAAAGGGGCTAATCATGCTAAAAAGTGAACTTCCCCTTTAAAAGAAATACAATAATGAGAAACATGCTCTTATGATCCTAATGTTGTGTGGTTCTAATGTTGTCTTGGCAGTGTGCTCATAAAGGGAGCCAGAGTTGCGTGCATGCTGCAGCAACACTGCTGTGCCCACAGGTCAGCGAGGGCATCACTTAGCATTCCTACTCAGCAGCTAGGATAGGATACAAGCTCACCTTTCTGTCAGCCAGCACCCTGAGGTGAGAGCCATCTTCCTTCCCCCCAAGTGACGACCCAGGACAAAACTCCTGGTGCCCTCCATCAATCATAGCACTTTTCTGCCCCCACATTAGCTTCAATTAAGCGCTGCCAAGAGGAGCATACGTGGCTATTGATTAGCTCTCAGCACAGGCCTCTGTGCTCCCTCACGGCCTGCCTGCGTGTGACAGGGGGGTGTGTGGCCATGGCACAATGCAAATGGCCCATCAGGGTGCATCTGTTTCCCATGCAGAGGGGTCAGGCCCTAACGGCTGTCCTTCACACATCCACTTCACACACACAAACCCTGTTGTGCCATGGGCTCAGATTTCAGTGTCAGAACTCATTCTTCTCATCCAAAACCGTTATAATGAGATCACCAATTTTGTCTTTTTCAGTGATCCCTGTTTCTCTAAAGATAAGTGCAACTGTGCAATAGACACCAATCCCAGATTCTTAGGTTTAGGAGTGCAGCCTGTGCTCAAGTCATGTGCTTTTCCTGAGCAGTCCTCCTGTGGACTCTATCCAAGAGTGTTCTGCTAGCAGCTCCCCGCGGCCCCCCACATAGTGCTCCAGTCTCTCTGCTGGAATGAAGTGGTTTGCAGTGAGTGCCAGGGACTAGTGAGCAGCAGGGGAAGGGAAACAGAGTGTGGGCGTCGCCTCGAGAGTTTTAGTCATGCTGCTCACAACACATGCCTACAATCCTTCACCTTTTCATCACTTCTACTGACGGAATTCATTTCTTTTGCTTTTAAAAAGAATGAAACATCTTTCAGGTTGGTCACATAGGTCACAATGTGCTTACATGGAAACCCCCCGCAACCCCTCCCACACACATACACAACTGTTGTGTATCTGCTGATAAGTGTTTGGTTTCCATGACAAATAGCCATAAAGGTAAAAAAGTGTGGCATGCTGTCTGATGAGGAGATTAGAATGGTCACTGTCACTTCTCCTTATTGTATTCTGAAGAGAATCCTGGTTATCAATGACTCCATCCCCTGACTCTTACCTGACTTACTGTCCCACAAACTATACTTTACCTAGCATCTAGTAACTCTCACACAATATTCTGTATTCATGCTGTTATGTAAACCATGGTCAATCTATGAATCAGGCCTTGACCACCGACTGTACTGGTACTTCACTATGCCTCCGGCAGGTGGGTTGAGCCCATGAGACATGGATCTGCCAAAGGTTTCTTCCTAAAATTAATTATTGGTAAGTGAAGAGAGTTTTTGCTTGTTACTCAAGGGTGCTCCCCGTAGTGACTGTATAGCGCCGCAAGACAATGTATTATATATGTGCAGTCTACAAATTTAAATGGAATTGAATGGAATTGAACTGAAACAATTAAATGAATAATCCATGGGACATACTGTTGGACTTGAACTGATACAGTATTTACTGTATGTAAAACCAAAATAAATTGCAGAAGTATCTGTATCCATTTTACATTAATTTCCTTCATCAAAAACCTCAATGTGTCTCCCAAGAAAAGTGGAAAATGTGTGGGTCAAACAGGGTCAAAGATGTTAAGTCCAATTGCGTAAATTAAATTGCTGTGACTTTTAATATGAGTTTTGAACTTTATTAACTTGGCTAAACTGGAGCCGTTCTCTAGTCTGAGGAGACAGAGCTTCCATAATATGACCATCTGCTGAAAAGCAGCACAAAGTCTGTTATTTCTCTGCATCCAAGCAGCACAAAGAGAGGAGATGATCTCTCTGCTAATCTCAGACTGTAGGAATAGAATGGCTCTGCTCTCGCTCTGCTCCCTATTATTACTCTGGTCACAACCAATTACTTTTGCAAGAATTTCTCTCCCTCTAGAAACGAATGTCCTTCATTATGTTAACCAAACAGTAACCTGTGTGCGTATACAGAGGATTCATTAGGGAGCCAATGAAGCATCCTCCTAAACACAATTACAGCCAGTCAGCGTGTCACTTGACAATGTGCTGTAAGTGATCACTGTAATTAGAGCTGATGAAGGAGGCAATTTGCAAAACAATACAGGTACAGATGATTGTGACCCTACAGCTCTGCTCATTATGAGTCCCCCTGGCCTCTCTCCCTGCCACCCTAGCCGGCCTGCCTGCCTGCCTGTCTGCCTCATCAGCAGCCTCCCAAGGAGACATGCACCTCTGGGCCCAGGACTGGAACACTCTGTCTGCTCTGGGAGTCTGGGATCAACACTCACAACTTAAAAGATACTGCTGAGTCCATGGAGACAGAAGCAATGAAGATACACAGCAATTTAATGTTTATCATGAAGTTTTACAGTATTTACCTGCTTAGTTCATAAATCCAACAATATGTCCTCTTTCTAAGACATCACTGGTCACTGGCTTTTTTTTTCACTCACCTGCAAACAGAACATTAACATGCACATGATTTAGCATTGATTCTAAATTGATGAGAGCATGAACAAGTCTCCAAGACCAAGCTTGGCAAATAGGATGCCTGCTGAGGAATTTGGGAATTGATCTTATGCTGCCCTCTTATGGTTATATATGGATACTACATCACAAAAGAGAAGTCTGACGAAGTAACAGCACTTTGAAATAGGTGACCAGGCGTCCATTTTCTCTCAGGGAAGGCAATCCCTGTTTTAAACAGACTTACCTATGTCCAATATACCGTATAATACCATTACATGACGCACTTAGAGAAAAGTAAAAAGTAATACTTTGCCTACTTATCCAAAGGTAGCACAAAGTGAGTAAGCAAACAATCTGACATTTGCAATACAAAGCAAATGCACTGACATTTGCAAGATAAAAATACCAAACTGCATAAGAAGCAATTGAAGAAGAAGTGGTTTAGGAGTCAGAAGCAACAAAGTGTCAAGTGAAATGGTTTCCTTGCACATACAGTAGACCAACTGTCTCCTTGTCTCCTTACTCTCACCTGAATTTGACACATAGAGACTCAGAACCAAGATTGCTCTTTAACTCCAGATAAACAGTCCTAAATGTCAAGGCACTCATTCCCTGGACTGAACTAAAATAACTTCACATACAAGTAAATGATTGTAGTACATTGTAGCATTATTTGAAAAAATAGAACAGTTACAACAGTAGGTACAGGAATAAATGTCCCCCATGTAAAGACATATTAGCATCTCAGGCTTAGTCATAGCAGGCAGAGACTAATGCATTACTGAGAGACAGACAGACCTTTAAAGCCCATATCTGAAAATGAATTTGATTTCATCTCCGTCTCACTCTGACTCTCTGTGTGTGTCCTCAGCCCCCGCTGAAAGATGCCATCATCCATTACTAGGCTCAGAAGGACAGCGCGCAGCATCTAGTGATTGTGTGGATGTCAACAGCTTCACTCAAACATGTAAGCAGAGAGCATGAGTGGGAAAGGTCAAGCTGGGGCCCTGGGCCCACTCCCCTGCATGTGCACGTGCACACACACACACACACACACACACACACACACACACACACACACACACACACACACATACACACACTCATACACCGCTTTCCTCAGGAGATTATGGCCTCCCACAGCAATTGACTTTTAGATGAGCTGGCTTTGACTTTGACCTGGCGTAGCCCTGGAATGCTAATGGTGGTGCGTAATGCATGTTGGACTCGGAGTAAAGAGCATTTATGGAGCATCAAAGACTCTCTGTTGTAGCCACAAATCCCAGGTGATTTTTAATATATTTATAACAATCCACCATACATCAACTTTCCTAACTATAATCCCCTAAAAGAGTTTTAACAAAAAGATTTTTAAAAAGATTAATTTAAAATAATCATAATAGTGTTTACATTTGTGTCTGTTTATGAAAATAGTGTGCACAGAAATTTGCAATGAATACATTTATTGGTAATGCTATGGACCATTCCCCTGAGGCTGTCACCATGGTGATAAATGTGCTCAAGTGCCAAAATAATGATGGAGTAAAAAGAGAAGGTCAGAGGTCAAGGTCACAGTAAGACAGCAGGGACAGCTAGTACAATCTCATTCTGCTGCTCTCAATTCAGCATTAAATGGTGTGTTATGTCAACGATGTCAACACACACACACACACACTCTCTCTCTCTCTCTCTGTGTGTGTGTGTGTGTGTGTGTGTGTGTAAAAGATTAAATACTTAACAGTCAACCTCAAGAGACACACATGGACTAATAGAATTCCGGGTAGCACAGCAGCAGTCAGTACAAGCGCCAGTATGTGTTTCTGTCTTTCTGAGTGTGTGTGTGTGTGTGTGTGTGTGTGTGTGTGTACGTGTTTACATACTGAACAATAAATTAGACACTAAGGAATCCAATCTATTTTAGAGGGTATTGTCGGAGAATAAAGTGCTTGAGGAAGCTCCCTCAGTCCTGCTCTGATGATGGTGTTGAGTCTCTCTTGTCACTGATGGCTGTTCTGGGAGCAGTGCTTAGCCAGAGCCTGAGGCCCAGCTGCAGGCATAACAGTCCCAGGCTCCATCCACTGACAGGCAAATTATAGCATGCTCTTTGGACAAGGGAACAATAATGGCTCTCTGCTACTGCTGTCATGAACACTTGTAAGCCAATCCTGCAGCAGTAACATACACAGGCAATAGTACACTATACTTATTTTCTAAAAGAAGTGCTTGTAGCAGTTGTCCAAATACACACCAAATAATCTGTGTTAAAACACAGCTTAAAACATCTATTATTAGCCTATCTGTTTGTCCCCACTGCCTCTGTCAGCTATGATGCAGTGGGGACAAATAGATAGGCTGATAATAGATGTTTTAAGCTGTGTTTTAACACAGATTATGAGTCCAAAATATTTGATTGCTGGATGGTTGTGATGTCATGTAGCACAACATTGTATCCTGAGACCATAATCAGATATGCCCTCTGATTAAATATTAAATAATTGAGCAAGATTTGCTGCCAACATCCACTGATCCTAGGTCAGGACTCACAGGTGATTCACAGTATGATTGAATATATTTGTGTTTTTTTGTTCAATGATGCTATGGAATGAACCACAGTACAATATCATCAGCAAATTAAAATCCATTTATTTACCTTCTCTGTGCTGATGGAATCTACTTTAAAAATGTGTCTGTATAAAGTGACTACAGTTTCAGAAGTGAGATGCATAGCTACATAACATCTCTGTCAAACAGCATATCAGTCAAGGAGATTATTTACAAACAGAACATTCAGATTCATTTGAATGAATCTTTCCATGCTGACATAATTCTTGGCTTCTGTTCATCAGTGACAATCAGCACCTCACACAAACAAGCCAGGAATAATGCTGCTGAAAATTAATATATTGCAATGAGTATTCACAACATGATGTTGAGTTGCTACACACACACACACACACACACACACACACACACACACACACACACACACACACACACACACACACACACACACACACACACACACACACACCACATGCAGAGTAAGACAGTGTCAGAACAGTGCTAGCCATTTTGCATGTATTACTGCACTGAGTTGTAGTGTAACACTACAAGCTTATTCTCATGATACTAGATGTAAGCTACAATTCCTAATTGGAGCCAAAAGGTTTCTCCTGTGTATGCATTTTTATATTGCTCTCTTAAAACCACAGGTTGCGACAAGGACAGTACTTATCATCTGTAGTTGTTCTGATTGTCCATGGCTACTGGCTATCTATTTTTACTAATAAAAAAAAAACTAAATCTGGCAAAAATGAGTTCGTATTTTTAGCTGCTGCCAAAGGGCAAAGATGTGTGACTGTGTTTGTATTATTTAATCTCCTAGATGAATACTGACATTCAGGGCAACTTCAGTTAGGTGCTTCATGCATGGCTGTTTGAAATGAGCAATTTTCCTTTATGTGTCAAATTGCACAAAAACCCATGTGAGTCAGATATTAATCATTCTAGTCGTCATATGCAGATGCATTAGAAAAACACTATGCCACTCAGCATCATGTGCAGACAATTTCTCAGTAAACACACATACCGTACTAGCACCTTACGTACCACAAAACACACACACACACACACACACACACACACACACACACACACACACACACACACACACACACACACACACACACAGGGTCCCACTATGGCCGAGGCTCCAGCCTGTGGGAGAGGTCAAAGAGGGTGTCCTGGCTGCTGATGAGGTGCAGGTGTCTGATGCAGCTCATGTCGGGGTTGTCCTTGTGTCTCAGGGAGTCTCCTGTGGAACACAACACAACACAACACAACACAACACAACACAACAGAGGGGCTCTTGAGGACCAGCACAGGACTGAGGAGTGAGTGAGTGAGTGAGTGAGTGAGTGATGAAAGGCACTATTAGATGGGATACAGTCATGATGAAAGGCAGTTATCTGTGTGTAGTGCGGCTGCTTCTGCCGTCATACCCACCCATGGGATCCAGCTGACACTGCTTAATCAAGCGTGCTGACTCCGCTATCATGCGCTGTTAGGAGAAGAACATCACATCACAGCAGCCTTAATCACTCACTTGAGCACATGATCAGACCTCTAGAGGCCAGAGTATAGAGACACAGAATGAGCAGAGCAGAGCAGAGCAGAGCTTCACTGGCCAGTGGAGAGTCTCTAGAGGAAGCCCTAACACACAGACAGTCTACTCACCAGCTTCTCAAAGTTCAGTAGGTTGTCCAGAAACGTCTTGTTGCCCTCATGAATAAAAGTAATGTCTGTGGATATACAACAACAGCTTTTCAGTCGTGTAAAATATTACAGTATCAAAATACACATGATATCAACACTACTCAGATGAATGAACATTATGGCTATAGCAGATAGTACAAAGTCATAACCAAAGAAAATGTCTGGAGGCTGTGCAAAAATGTTTCAAATTGACATGTTAGGCTAAAGGCCTACAGTAAGTAAAATATTTTTTGAGTTCCCCTTGCGGTTCAAATTGGAGTAACTAGCATAGTTACAGTTACTGAACACTTAGAATAGATTACTTGTTACTTCAATAGCTAAGCAGTACACACTGATTGAGAGTGAGGCTGATGATAGATCATCATTAATGACAGATGAGTGTAGTTGATTATAGGAAGGTTCTCTAAGGTAAGGGCCATATTATAGATAGTGAGCAGTGGCTATATGCGTAACAGCAGGCTAGAAGCAGCATTGGGTATTGACTGAATGGGATCTGGTGACCTTTCAGCAGCAGAGGCAAGAAAGGGAGCTTAGGGCTCTTCATCTTCTTGAAGGTGCTCCTGTAAGTCTTGTGATTGAGGGACGGGTCCTAAGACAAAGACAAAAGGATGTGTTGCATTTGTTTGCAAGATTCTTCTTGATCAATACCACTGGGATGAATCCCAACTCACCAGTTATACTGAACCACACACATCAAACATATTAGAGTTAGGATATTCAAACAGTTATTGTAAAAGGTTAAATAGAATTCCCCATTATATAATTAAATGTAAGTCCCCAAAAGCAACCAATGAAAACTGAGATTTAAATAAAGTCATGGTAATGATTAGTGTGACATGAAATTCTATTAGATTTTGGTACTCCATTTACAGATGTATGCAGTGTACGTGTGTGTGTGTGTGTGTGTGTGTGTGTGTGTGTGTGTGTGTGTGTGTGTGTGTGTGTGTGTGTGTGTGTGTGTTTGTGTAGCTGCCATATGGATGCTTATGCTAATATGTTTTCCCCTGGCTGTCGTTTTTCAGTATCTGCTTGTATCTTTCTGTTTTTGCTGTAACCCTTCTGATGCCCCCACCCCCACCACACACACACACACACACACACACACACACACACACACACACACACAGAGTATACATTTATAAAGATGTTTTGCTTATGTTTCAGTAAATTAGGGGAAAAGTAATTCAAATTAACATTTGATCAGAATCAGACTCTGAAATACATTGATTTTTATGTCAAGAAGAATGTGAAGGTGTCTATGTAAATATAAACATGACATGAGACGTATTATAACCATCAACACTTAATACATTTTTATGTCCGTTATTATGCGTCATTTCAAATGCAGACTTGATTTAAACCCCTTCAAATAAAGTCTTCCCAATTGATATAATGGGCTACATAAAGCACATTACACCTTTTCACATTTTAGTCCAATATAATGAGAATCTCTCCTCAGAGCAAATGTGGTGTTTATGTGTTGGGTAATAATAGTGGCTAATGTCTGAGCAGCTTCTTGAGTGTGTCTCAGGAGAGGGAATCTGTGTGACATCACACACACACAAACATGCTCCGTCATGTCACACATGTCGCCCCAATAAAAGCCCCATCTGCCGTATGATTCCCAGGAGAGAGTACAATCAGGCATCATGTATTCTCTCCTAATGAGCTTCTCCCAGCCATAGGATTCAGCTGCTTCCTCGTACGGCCATCTGGCCGTCCACATGCAGGACACCACACAGCACAGGCACAATGACTTACTGTCAGGCTCTCCAGCTCCGAAAACAGCTTACGGAATTTCCCTGGAACTTTCTGTTGGCCAGAAAAGGATGAGATTCACCAAAGTGTAATGGCTTTGGAAGTATGGAAGTACTGTATAATGACAGTATAATAGTAGAGAATAAATATGAGCACACTTTAAACTAACCCCCCAACCCCCCCCTCTCTCTCTCCTCACCTCCCATGTCTGATTGAGGCGACTGATAGCAGCTGTGTTGAGGCCCATGATTATGCCAAAGAAGGAGCTCATGTTTCTCTGGGCTTTACAGCTGAGAGACAGAGGGCAGAAAAGGTCTTTAGGTTATTATCAGAACCACAGACAAACCTATTACAAACTGCATTGTTCCTCACAAGTCTTGGAGACGGACTCTTTACAATCTGAAAGCTGCATAATGTAACACTAAAGAATAACTGAGGAAGTCATGTAATGTTCAAACCTGGTACATTATTTAAGATGATTGATTGTTTGGTATGGCATTGGTATTGGTTTGTTTGGCACAAAACGGGCCTTGAAATGATCCCGTGAAAGGAAACAGCATGGTTGGTATGGATGGTAATTAATGTGTGGTGTGTACTCACTGTGCTGCGATCTTGATGAACTTCTTTAAAAGCTGCACTCTCTTGCAGAGCGAGGGGCACAGCAGCACTTGGGTCATCACCCAAAGCTGCACCTCATTGCAGCGCTGCAGCAGCCTCTCCAGCGCCCCTGTGTGGCCAACATAGGCATCACGACTGCAAGTGAAGCAGATGAGCTCTGGCTGTGGGAGACAGAGGATAATCAGCACCTCAACAAACTACCTGTGATGTTCTTGAAACTTACTAGACCAAGCTAACATTTTAGCCTTTTAACAAAATGAATCTGCTGAAGTAAATGGTCGCTGCATCATAGTCCAAAAATAGTAAGTCTACATGCACATGCACGGGCATTAGTCACGTTTATGGAAACAACCAGTTTTTGTGTTTCTTTATGTTCCTTTGTTGTGTCACTACTAGGAATCAATTAAAAATGTTAAAACCCATGTTTTAATTCAAGTCATAGACCAACATCTAGCCACATCTACTTAAAGGACAAATCCAGAGTCATGAGCCCATATCCCCGTTCTACTGCCAGTTCGGTCTATGTTGAATGATAATTCTGTTGTTCTCATAACTACACATGGCATCATCAAGAATTAGGGGTACAGGATTGATTTACTCACGATAATTTCTTTCATTTCAATTTAAAGATTAATTCAGCCTTACAAGACATGCTGTACCTGAATTCTTCAATGTTTGACAAAGATATGTGTAAAGAAATCTACCTCCTGTAGACACTGAAAAAGAGTCCAGTCAACACTGGTCAGGGTCACGGCCACATCCCAGGTGTTCAGGCCCAGCAGGTGTGTTGTCCTTTGCTGCTGCTGGACGCTATCAGTGAGAGGGCTCTACAGGAGGCAAGAGAGGACACTCACAGTGCTGTCCATGGGACATAGGACACTAAATGAAGGACTCCGACATACAGTAATATAGCGCTGCTCAGTAGCAAGTGCCTCACCAGGAGCAGAGTCAGGTCTTTCCTGTAAACCTGCAGTCTCTCGACAGATGACAGGCAGTCGGGGAAAACAACGTCTTCAGGCTGAAACAGCATCTTCTCTGCAGACACAGAACAGGAAGGAATATCAAAAGACAACTCCAGTAGTTTTCAAATTCTAAGTTGTTCATATGCTTTGTACACTTTCATAGTGGCCTATATGCTTTTCCTATTGGTTTTAGTGTTCTGGTTCAGTCAATGGTGCATATTCATTTAGAGGTGCCTATTAGTGAAATGATTGACAAATGATTACATCCTGTAATGCAGTTGAAATTATCAAACAAAAATCATTAAAAAATTCATTGTGTGATTTGTAGTTCGAGA
This sequence comes from Sardinella longiceps, assembly GCA_027497455.2. Taxonomy (NCBI): domain Eukaryota; kingdom Metazoa; phylum Chordata; class Actinopteri; order Clupeiformes; family Clupeidae; genus Sardinella; species Sardinella longiceps. Next base: position 32,012,743 of record JAODXP020000023.1, on the reverse strand, counting down.
TTTTGTTAACTTTGATTTCATCCTGTAAAGCGTCAAACATAAAGCCATTTACATCATTTCATGGTTTTCAAGGTTGTGGCCATTTACATAATTTCATGTGGCCCAATTCTAAAACCTTGAAAAAACTGTAGCTATGTGACCTGCTTGAAAATAGTTCTAGCAATGCAATAAATGTGTAAAGTTTCTGCAACACAATCCTCATAGGCAACTTCCTATGAGGTGACTCGTGGAACTGCTTACTAACAGGAAAGGAATACAAACTGAAGTGGTGGCGCATTAGGACTGTGTTGGTGATATTGCATTTTGTTCACCCTAGTTTGTGGTCATGTCTGTACTGGACACTTGGCAGGGCGGCCCTCTAAGGAAAATCCCAATGCTGATGTGGCTCTATCAAAAAACCCTCCCCTGCTCTAAACTAAAGAGAAGAGGGCTTCTTTATCTGATTTAATTGTAAAGTCTTATAGTTGGTAGCCCTACCTCCAGAGTAGGTGCGAGCAGCGAGCACCATGTCCTCCTGGGGGCAGTCTAGTCCATCAGCCAGCAGGGCCAACAGCTGCTGGGCTCGGACTGAGCTCTGGGTCTCAATGCTCACGTAGGAGTCCTCACTTACATATATACAGCACAGCACTGCAGAACAGAACAGGGACATTACTCACTTACATATATACAGCACAGGACTGCAAAACAGAGCAGGGACATTACTCACTTACATATATACAGCACAGCACTGCAGAACAGGGACATTACTCACTTCTACAGCACAGGACATTACACACTTTCATATACTGTACAGCACAGGACATTACTCACTTACAAACTTACAGCACAGGACTGCAGAGCAGACAGGGACATTACAACAGTATGGTGGATGTAAGTACTGAATAATGAATGGTTTGGGGATTTCACTGTTATGTGAAATCACATATAACTTCTCCCCAAAACTAATGGCCATGCGAAGAGAACAAGCAATCACTCACCCTCTCTTTCCTCTCTCAGTATGGCTCCCAGAGGAGGCTTGTTCTCCTGAACACTCAGTTGTTTCTGCAATACTTTGTTCTGATCACAACATAATTACCATTGCTATCAGAGATCACATACAGGCATATTTTAATTTCACAGCTAAAATAACTCAGTTTTAAATACCTTTCGATGAGGTGAAAACTTATCCACAGTGCTTCAGGCAAAAATGAAGAGAAAAGGTAATTTAGTGTCACAGAACAATGTTTATGTCTTACAAACTGCAAATGTAAAATGCCAGAGAGAAGACTAGCCTAGCTGTTAGCAGCGATGTGTTCACCAAGCATCTAGTAGAAGAGAATTGCCATAAAATGATAGTCTAGTAGTTTGGAAACATTCTGAGCAAGTTCCGTGACAGTTAAGACTGGCCATGATAATATAATGCTTCCCGTTTCCCCATTTTAGTGAATGAAAATGGCAATATTTTGAGTCTTAGTCACATCTGGAGATAAAACTTTGCAGTGGTATGACCCAGGAGGCAGAGATTGATTGTAAAATTAGGGGCCTTCAGCAAGCAATTGCCTTTGATGGCATGTCCACCTCCACCTGTTTTCTGCCCCTAGCATGGTGCTCATCTAGCAGGGCCTTTGGTATTTTTGCCCTGCCTTCAGGTGCACTACTCGAGTGTGAATGGGAGCAGAGGGTTAGGGGGTAGGGTAGGAATAGGTAGGGTAGCGTCTTTTAGGCTGTGCTGCCTGGAAGGTGCCGTTGGGGGCAAAAAACACCATTGAGCATAGCTGCTGGTGCACATGAGTGTGAATGGAGCAGAGAGAGGGGGTGGTGGGTGGCAGGCGAGTCAGTCATGACTCTCATGAATGGAAGCGGGTAGATAATGGTGGCTGTCAGGGGGAGTTATGGGGGGTGTCCTCTCTAATGGGCGGGGTCACAACAACACTGCTGTGAGCTGAGATAGATGGGAAGTGTGTGTCTGTGAGCTGAGATAGACAGACAGTGTGTGTCTGTGAGCTGAGATAGATGGGCAGTGTGTGTCTGTGAGCTGAAAGACAGGCAGTGTGTGTCTGTGAGCTGAAATAGACAAACAGTGTGTGTCTTTGAGCTGAAAGACGGGAAGTGTGTGTCTGTGAGCTGAGTTAGACGGGCAGTGTGTGTCTGTGAGCTGAGTTAGACGGGCAGTGTGTGTCTGTGAGCTGAGGAGGGCAGAGAGTTTTTGTCAGTGAGGCCAGGCTACTGCTCACGTCAGACAGGTAGGCCACTATAACTCCAGCTTTGGTCACTCTCTTATGTCCTTTTAGTCTGTCTAAGACTGCAAATGTGACTTGTAGTCATGCATCAGACATGTCACTCACTGCCTCCGCTGTATGGAAATAAATCTCTGGATGTCTTTGAGCTCCTTCCCCAGGGAGGGGTAGTCATAGATGTCATCCAGCACACAACGATACAGACTCTGAAAAAAAAGTATAACAACATTCTATTTATGTGTGAGCCATAATAAAAAAAAAACACCATTCAAAATATTTCATTGTGTGATAAAAGAATTTGCGGAGCCTCTTCCCTGTCCTACCTTCATGAACAGGTTGATGTAGTCAGTGTCTCGGAGGAAGTTTCTGTAGAGAACATTCCAGCGGGACACAATCAGCAGAACCTTACGCTTCCTCTGCAGGACTGCAGCTGCAGCCGTGTCCTCACACACGGAGCTGCGCTTGGAGCAGTAGGTGAGCACCAGGAGAGTTAGGAATCATACTTTACCAGAGAAACAGCAAATGCATGTGTGTGTCTGTGTGTGTGTGTGTGTGTGTGTATGTGTATGATGTGTGTGTGTGTGTGTGTGTGTGTGTGTATGATGTGTGTGTGTGTGTGTGTGTGTGTGTGGTGAGAGCAGAAGGATATTGCCCCAGGAGAGCCTGGCATAGATCATTGGTTGACATGAAGACCAAGTATGTGAGCAGGAAGTCATAGAGGAGTGTGTCTGTGGGGAAATAAAAGAGGAAGAGTTATGGCTAAAGGTGAGTTTGAGCGCTGGAGCTCCACAGCCACTAATGGCTCTGCTAACACACTCAGTTACCGCACAAACACCACAGGGCTCTTGCTTTTACCCAGGACTCACATCACTGTACACCATACTCATATATAGAAACAAAGAACTACACATTGGGTTTAATAAAAAGAGATTATTTAATCCGTTGTATTTCATCCTTTCATAGCTGACATTCTGATTGCCCCTTTTAAGAGTCATTGACTTCAGTTGGTGTCTCCACACAGTCACCCTCTTTGCTTGTCTATTTCTCACTCCTCCCTCCCCCTCCTGTTTAAACAGCCATCTTCTACACTATAGTATATGACTCCAGAGCCTCTCAATAGCTTTTCTCTTCTCACAGAGCTCACCTTTGGGAGCCCAAAGGCGAGTACTCATGCACAGCACTGCTCCTGCTCATACAGGCTGTATGTCCTACTACTGAGCAGGAGGGGGGTAATATGGGACTGAAGGACTGGAGAGACCAGTAGCAGTCAGAGAAAGCATTCTCTGTAATTACAGCATCTAAAGTCCCATCTTTACTTACAGCAGATAATCAAATGCATTCTTCTCTTTTGCCATTTGCAATGCATGGGTATCCTTGTATCAAAATATCATCAAAAATCTGAACAATGCAGATGACATTAATCTAAATTCAGGAAAAAGGTTATTTCAGGTGAATGAACATCAGCCTGCTGCAAACATTTAGATCTAACTGTTGGCCAGTATAATACAGTCTTCTGTGTCTGTAAGCAAGAGCTGTCCCTCATTACAGTAATTGCCATTAGTGCCTTTACTGGTAAAACAGAAGCACTTAGTCTCCACTGCTTTGCCGATCATCAGACACTTTTCTGTCCCCCTCTAGAGAGAGGGCTGGCCAGAGTCTCCTGTGTGGTGACCCTTAAAAGCACTAGCCTTTAAGTCAATCTCCCAGAGCCACATCATCATCTATCAGCTAATGACTTTTGCCTCCTGCCTCCCTCCACCACCTCTCAGCTTTCATTTGGACCTCTGGCGCTTAAAGGCCCAAACTGTCATGACTCCACGCATGGCTCGTGCCTTTAATCTATTCTTAAACGATCTGAGCGTGAGACAGACAGCTGATTGTCTGATGAGGATGAGCGCTGTTCACAGCTCTCTGTCATTTCCCTCTATCTCCACTGCGCTCAATAGAAGCCCCCATCACACGCACCAGTCACAGGAGAGCTTAGATTAGCTTAGCTCTTTTCCTAATGGATTTACAGGATGGGAGGACCGTGTTTTGTCCTTGAAAAGAAAACCTATTGTCTTTTTTTATCAAGGTTACTTTTTGATCTGTGCCTGTAATGTGCGTACGTATGTCAAGAAGACTGAAACCAATTCTTATTCCTAGAGAGTATTCACTTGTGGAAGAATACTCAAGATGCAGTATTCATACTTAGGGCACAGTAGCAGAGCTGCTTTTACAGACATTCATCTGCTTATGCTTAAGATACATGAGATGCATTGTGTGTGTGTGCTAATGCCTAATACTGTTAGTGTTATCAGAGAAAAGTACAAACAAATTAGTGTGTACTGACTGTGTGTGTGTGTGTGTGTGTGTGTGTGTGTGTGTGTGTGTGTGGGGGGGAGAGAGAGAGAGAGAGAGAGAGAGAGAGAGGGAGGTATGTAAGCATGCGATTGTAAATAGTCTATTTTAATTTTACACTGGCTAGCCTGAGCTTCCAGCTTGCTATGCTTCACAGAGTTCCTCATGTCGTTATGTTAATCTGTAGAACACAGCTTTAAACTTCTCTCTTTCACACACACACATACACACGCGCGCGCGCGCACACACACACACACACACACACACACACAGAAGCACACTTGAGAGCATCATAGTAATACAGACAAACCCCCCTGCATGCAGTCTGGGTGATATGTGTGTGTGCGTCTCTGCTGATGGTTGAGAGACAGGATGAATATTTCAGTATCTAAGAGATCTGGAGTCTCACAGCAGTAACTAGTTGAAGTTTCCTGCTGCTCACAAACATCCAGCACCTCTCAGGATTCAGCAAAACATTCTGCTCTTAATGTAATGTAGGCTACTTCCTGGACTTCTAGTCTTTCATTCCATTCAGCGTACTCCAGTAAATCTATGCACTTTATTCTACTATGTTAAATCCACTTCCCACACATGCAACATAGCCACAGTGTAATATACAGTAATATGGCTTTAAGCAAAGCTGATCGTGTCACACAGCCCTTTGGAAAGCATACATTTAGTCACATTTCTGTGAAAAGACAAAGAGGTCTGTGGCAGTGTATGACCCCAGGGTGCACTGTGAAAAGATTTCTTTTCCATTACATAAGAGAAGGGTCAGTTACTTTAACACTCGCAGCAAAAACTAATGAGTTCATTTACTCTTAGCCCCCAATTACGCAGACCTACACACACAATCCATTGATCCACCCCATTGACTAAGCAATCAATCAGTCAGGCTTGATCAGGCAAGTTTTACTGAGTTTTGTCCTTGTAAGCATTACTGTTTCACACACCCCAAATAGCTAAGCATTGCGACTCTCCTGTACAATTTGAGTGTGAATAGTGTTTCTCTTGGGGGTTGTGTGACCCTGAGGAGGAGAGCAGAATGTGGAGAGCAGTAAGTAAGATGGAGATCTCCACACAGCCTACTGTAGTGCTGTGGAAAGACTGGCTGGTCTGGGAGGCCACTTTAAAATCAGCTGAAACATTCCCATCATCCAAAAGCTCTCCTCTTGAGTTTGCATGGGATCATGTAAACAGGAGTCTCCTGCCTGGTCTCATGGGAATGTGTGTGTGTGTGTGTGTGTGTGTGTGTGTGTGTGTGTGTGTGTGTGTTGCACAGATACATCAAAAACACCAGCTCTGCAGGGGGAGAATCAATAACAAATTTCAAAGCCCCTTACTCGCAAGGAGTCACAGAGCATGAATGTGAAACAAACAGGATACCACACACACACACACACACAGGACTAAAAATCTCCATCCCAGAGGAAGCTCTCAAGTGAACTGATCTAGTGAAGCTTCCCCTCACCTCCTGTGTGTTTCCCTGAGAGCTCTGCTTCTTCCCTCTCCTCATCTTCTCTCCTCCCTCCCAACACCCTCATTGATCATTCTCTCCCTCCTCTTCCCTCCGCTTCATACAGCAACAGCAGGCAGAATAGTGTTACTGTCTAGAATTGCTGTGTTTCATTCCCCCACTCTTGTCATGGCCCAGTAAGGAGGTGTTTGTTGGGGACCAAAGTGCTGAAGCCATTAAAGCTGCTGCTGCTGTTCTCCAGGGGCCTAGAGTAGAGTAGAGTAGAGTAGAGAAGAGCAGAGTAGAGCAGAGTAGAGTAGAGCAGAGTAGAGTAGAGCAGAGTAGAGTAGAGTAGAGTGGAGTAGAGTGGAGCAGAGCAGAGCAGAGTAGAGTAGAGCAGAGTAGAGTAGAGTAGAGTAGAGCAGAGTAGAGCAGAGCAGAGCAGAGTAGAGTAGAGTAGAGTAGAGTAGAGTCGAGTAGAGGCTCTGGGGCCCCATCAGTCAGGAGGTGAATGAATGGCTTGTGTGACAGGAGTGCAGAGGGGCACAGATCGCTGCTCATGCTGCTTTT
>JAODXP020000023.1:31933661-32001161 GCA_027497455.2 Sardinella longiceps | reverse complement strand
ATCACCGACATATTCGGCACTCTGACAAGGCCTCTTGCATGCGCGTCGCGGCCTGTCACTCACTCCACTCGGCCCTGAGACTGCCATCTAGTGATGAACCCGCGAAAGGACAACATGACATGACGTGCATTATTTGACACAAATGCTGCAATAGTAATCAAATGCTGCCTTGTGATGTGAAAATGTCCAGACAAAATGTGCAGATCGTGAGTTTTTATGAGTTTCCGATCGTAATTTATTTCAGTTCTATTTATCACAGAGTTCCAAAAATCATATATAACCTGTGTGAGGGTTTCTATTTTCGTAAATTAAAAAAAAGGCAAAAACGTAACATTACGTTTTTGGCACTCAACGCATGACAAGTAATAACGGCATATTACGTTTCTGGCATTCAAAGTGTTAATCTATCATCATAGTCATCTTCACCAAAAATAAACTGTCAATATCTATGAAAAAGTCACACAAAATTGGAGGTGTCGGAACATTATAAAACCCTCTGAATGCATGCCCAGTTTTGTGAAATTCTGTTCATGGGGGGGCATACATTACCTCACTCAAGTCAGATGTAGCGCTATGCGCGAACATCTGATCCTCAGCGATACACAAGTTATTTCAGGAGCCAGAAATCCTTGAATCTAACTGGACAAACGGCTTGTCCATCAATTTAATTGACGTACACTTCAGCCAACCACATCGAAACCAACCGATGACGCTGGTTACGTTTGTTGGATTGGTTGGATTCAAAACAGTTGCTTCTTCGCTACGTCACACCTCTACAGCAGCCAGCAGCCCTGATTGGTCCGGTTAGAGAATATTGGGCTTGAAATCGCTCTGAAGGGCTTCAACATCAGATCGTTGCGCAGAAGTGCCTTACGAAAGTTACGTAGCGCATCATCTGACGTGAGTGAGGTAAGGGCATACAGTAAATTGATTTATGACTTTTTACCCGTGCTGTCAAACGATTAAAAAAAATTAATCTGATTAATCACAACATTTTGCTATGATTAATCATGATTAATCACTTTTAATCGCAACTCATTTCCTCCAGTAAGAATTTGGGTGCTAGGGCATGATAGGGCACGATGGATCCTTATTTTGCCCTATAAAGGCCCTGATACTAAATAGTTGGCTTTGTTTTTCTCAAATGGAGCAATTCACACCTGTCCCCTACCCTCAATGATTCCCCAAACACGTTGTTGGACAATCAGGAGCTAGGTCATAATCTTTGTATAGTTTGACTTGATGGCCGAGCCATTTTTTTTATCTGAATTTTAACATAATACATGCCATGAAAGTGGAACCATATCCATCAGGATTAATCTGAGTTTATTTTTTTATCTGAGTTAAATTTTTTGGATTAATCACGTGATTAATCAGTTAATTTTGCCACCAACTGGCCAGCAGGTGACACACAAACAGACAAACCTATATGAGCCACAAACCGTTTTAATCAGAAGTTAGAAATCGAAGAAGAAGTCGAGGAATTCGAAGTTGAAGAAGTCAAAGTTGAAGAAGTCAGAAGTCATAGAAGAAGTCTGAAGTCGAAGAAGCCGAAGACATCGAAGTTGAAGTCGAAATTGAAGAAGTCAAAGAATTCATCGAGTCGAGGAAGTCGCTGTTGAAGTCAAACTCCAAGTTGAAGAAGTCAAAGTCAAAGTCGAGGAAATCGAAGTCGAAGAAGTCAAAGTCAAAGAAGTTAAAATCAAAGTCGAGGAAATCGAAGTCGAAGATGTCAACAGTCCCATTGCTCTTGCTCTTGAGTGCCCTAACACTAGTACTTGCTTTCGAGTGTGTAGTGAGAAGTGCAGTGTTTCCCCTACGAAACGGGACAGCACTTCGTGTAAAAATGCCTTCTCCTGTTTTACACGTCTGCCGTTAAGACTGAAGGGATATAAGGCTCTAAACTGGGGTAAACTGTTCAAAAGCCGTCATCCATATATCATTGAGAATCATCACATAAGATGCTCTTGTAATTCTGGTGAAAGATTTGCCCACTTTGAAAAATATCGGTCGTTTTAATAGTCATGTTTTAACACACCAGTCCGGAATTCAACTGAATTTACATCAAACTAAGATATCCCAACATTAAACAATATATAGTTAAGCATGTACAGTATATACATGCTTAACTGCAATAATAGCTATATTTTTGAAGTTCTTATCCAGAGCTGAGAGAACGGGGACACAGCTCGTGCATCCGGACACAGATCAGGTACCGACTTCTTCTTGTTTAGCTAATTGAGTTTGCAAAGAATCGTGGCTAATTTTATCTTCACTTTCACTTTACTTCGTTCGAAGTCTGCATCCGACCGCCCTCCGTTTGAAGGAGTGATTTGAAGGGCTGAAAGCCACTAGCCCTCGGTAGTATAGTATTCTACGTCTGAAAGTATTGGGACACACTACACTTACACGTGAATGCGCAAAACCGAGTGTTATGGCTAAAATCGAGGGAAAGTGGTAGTAATGGGACAGGGCAAAAGTTGAGGAAGTCGAAGTCAAGTCGAAGTCGAAGTTGAAGTGAAATTTGAGGAAGGCAGAAGTCGAAGAAGAAGTCAAAGTCGAGGAAGTCAAAGTCAAGGAAGTCGTGTGCCCTGTCCCATTACTACCACTTCCCCTCGATTTTAGCCCTACCACTCGGTTTTGCGCGTTCACGTGTAAGTGTAGTGTGTCCCAATACTTTGAGGACCAAAGGCTAGTGGCTTTCAGGCCTTCAAATTGCCCCCTCAACGGAGGGAGGTCGGGTGCAGACTTCGAACGAAGTGAAGTTGAAGTGAAGATGAAATTACCCACGATTCTTTGCGACCTCAATCAGCTAAACAAAAAGATTGCGTGTTGGTACCCGATCTGTGTCCGAATGCACGAGCTGTACTGTCCCCGTTCTCTCAGATCTAGATAAGAACTTCAAAAATATAGCTACTATTGCAATTAAGTATGTATATATATTGTTTAATGTTGGGATATCTTAATTTGAACAAGAGCATCTCATGTGGGTGATTTTCTCAATAATTTGTGGATGACGACTTTATCCCGGTTTACCCCGGTTTAGAGCCTTATATCCGTTTAGTCTTAACAACGCGTTAAACAGATGAAGGCGTTTTTACGCGAAGTGCTGTCCCATTTCTTAGGGGGAAAACTGCACTTCTCACTACACAATCGAGGGGTGTCTCACTTTGGAGTGAACTCGAAAACAAGTAGTGTTAGGGAAGAGTAATGGGACTGGGCCGTAGAAGTCGAGGAAGTCAAAGTCAAACAAGTCGAGGAGGTCGAGGTCTGAGTAGAATAAGTCGAAGAAAATGACAATAGACAACAATTTGAGACTACAGGAAACCAAGATATAGCCTTTTCTCTTTTCGTTGGGGGCCATTTTGGATTGTATGCATACCAGCCACTAGGGGGTCACCCCAAATTGTATCCATGGATTTTTGAACACTTTAGGCCTATACCTTAGCCTAGATAACCAGCGCCACCCGCTGGACGCCAAAATGTTTTGTCTGCGAGTGCTCTAGCCTCGCATCATTCTCCAATTCTGCTAGAATGCCAAACCAATCATAACGCAAAGATGTGTTTTGAATCAAAGCAGGCAGGGTTTTGAGGGAGTGACGACAGAGCATTGGCCTATAGGCACAGACATGGTTTGAAAGACAACGGGTTGTGCTCATCAACAATCTCCTGTTGTATCCATTCATCGGGGCCAGACTAAATTAGACATCCAATCTCACATTTAGGCTGGTTTATCAGGCTACCTATACCTAACACCCTGCCAAAAATCAAAAACTTTTCCAGAAGTGCGCAATCTTCATGATTTTGGACTAATTCCTTCTTAGCTATTCATGTCTCTCACTGAAGTGAAAGGGGTAATTTGATTGGTTTTCGATGTCATGTGAACGCAACATGTAGTCTTCAGTATTACGGCAAAGATACTGGATGGGTTTGATCAATCGTCTCTGATTATAGCCATCAGTCACAGTGGTTTTTTTATGTCTGGGGGAATTTGAATTAAATTTTATTTTTATTTCATTTTGCATTTTTTTCAAGCGACGATTCCGAGAACCAACTTATCAAATTGGTATGGCCTTAGTGTATTTCCAAATATATATTTAAAAATTGAAGCAGGTCTGCACAATCTCAGATAAAAACAGCTGTCATACATTGAATAGTGCAACACCTATTGAAAAAGGTGAAAGTCCTTCATATTTTTGTTTTGTGTTAACCATGGTCAATCTATGCATCAGACTTTACGGATACTTTATTAGGGCGCAGGCAGGTAGGCTGAGTCCATGAGGCGTGGATCTGCCCAAGGTTTCTTCCTACATAACAAATTATTTACAAAGCGAGGGAGTTTTTCCTTGCCCCTGATTCTCATGGATGCTTCCTGTACTGTCTGTAAAGCGCCGTGAGACAATGTACTGTATTTGTGCGCTATACAAATAAAATTGAATTGAATTGAATTGAATTTAATTTAATAAAGGATAAAGTTGTGGCTCACCTCTCATGATGTGAATGCATGTTCTGCATCAATTTATGTCAGTCAGAGTAAGCCTGACAGCTTCTTGGTGGATTTGGGTAAATGAAGAACAGTGTATTATTATAAAGATGATGGAAGACTTGGCTTGATCAGAATGTGACACAGTCAGCCTACACCCATCTGCTGACGTAAGAAAGATAGGCAAAGAGAGATAAGCATATTGCAGGCATACTTGCAGGGCATACTTTTGAGTTTCTTTTATGAAAAGATGCTATGTCAGCATCTAATACACACACATACACACAAACTAGCACACACCCATGCGCACAAACTAAACACACCCATGCACACACCCTCATACATTCTTCTTTGCAATAGGTCAGGGAACCCTCAAACAGGCAAACATAAATCTTTTTGTTAGAATGTGGTGTTGTACGCAGAAACTTGTGACCCTGTGTCTGATGTTTGAACTTTATTCTGTCAAGATCTCCTTTCCTCGTCAACCAATCCATCACCAGATGACAATTCTTTATCACCAGGAAGTTCCAACCTTCATGACGACTCCTTTTTTAGACCAGAACATTATTTTCTGCGGTCAAGGTCTTTTAAAAAGTCTGAAAGAAAACGTGCCAACATTAGGCCATGTATCAGCTGATTCAGAGAGTGTAGAATATATAAATGCTTAGCTGACTTACAGTGGATAATCTCAGCAGGACACTGGTGTGTGGAAATTTAACATTCAGAGAGATCTTAAACCATCTTTTCATCTTTTCTTCACACTATGAATGCAAAAGTGCTCATCCCTCTCTTGGTTTTCCTACTTGTGGAAGACTCATGGGTAAAGGCTCAGGACGGCAGAATTAAACTTTGTGGGCGCGAGTTTATACGAGGTTTCGTTTCTTTATGTGGAAGCTCATTACGAAAGCGCCACGCTCCCACAATGGACAGGCTCAGCTGGAGAGTTGACAGTAGGTGCTGTTTTGAAAATAAAAATAAAAATCTAGGGCTCTCAGTCTCACAACTTGTGCTGACTCTCATTCACAGAGCCAGTCATCCTATTGACTGATCCAGTTTCATTGTGCTAAACAGTTAGCGACTAATTTGGAAATGGGTAGTTGCAACAAAGTTGTTAACTTCATTAGGACCTATGCTTTTGAGAAACGGACCCCTGATCTCACTTACAGTTTTCATTTGTTTGTTTTGTTTTTCCAGGTGAACTTCTAGAGCAGTTAAGTGGTGAGCAGTTCCCTACCTCTGGGCATGTGGAGGGTCAGGAGCAGCATCAGCAGCTGCCACAGGAGGGCGCTGTAGGATACATGGAGACTCATACAACACCAGCACAGGACATAATACACAGGCGTCTCCGACGGGCCACGGCGCATATGTGCTGCCACTCAGGCTGCACAAAGAGTGAGCTGGGTCAGATCTGTAATAATGTATAAGCAGAGATACTGAATTCCAAGTGTCTCTGGTATAAGTATACAATAATGTATATTTCTATGAGTTCTATTGAGATGCTTTGGCCAATGTGCTCTAAAATGGTTTGTTAAATGAGTGTTCAATCATTTATTTATTTTATTGCATCTTATGACTCTTAAGATGTTTTCCCATGGAATATATGTTTTGTTTTGTTTTTTGCTTGCATGGTCACTGTGAATTGTAGTTTCTTCTGAGATACAGTTTTGAACTTCTTTGCACAAACACCTCGCTCCCTTTGTGTCATGTCTTGAATAAGTCTGAAATAAAATGTTGGGTAAGGCATTTGTAAAACTGTAAATCATTTTAAATGTTGTAAAAGTTTGACATTGAGAGAATGGATCTAAACCCTGAGGATTAGGTACAGAATAAGAATGATACAGCAAATCATCGTCTGCAGTTACAGTTCGGTTCATAGCCTATATCTGCAAGTTTTCAATTACACCTTAATAAATTGAATTATTTGAAATTCTACTTTTATCCTTTTTATCTTTTACTATTAAATATTTGATAACTTTGCCTGTGGCCTGTCTATTTTTTACATAGTCTTCTGGTTTTTTTTTTGTTTGTTTGTTTGTTTTCTGAGAGCAGAAGCTTGTTGTTAACCAGCTGTCTACATCTACTGTAGCATTGTAATTGAAATCCACTAGAGAAAGTTAGACTTAAAGTACCAAATACCCCTCACAACATAGCTAAATTATTTTAAAAAGGCTCTGAAAACATGTTTGTTCATAATCTGTGTCTTTGACATTAGACTTGCCCATTACTCTGATGTGACTCGATCAGGTGACGGGTTTACACCAAGAACATCGGTGCTACTTTTAGACTGTTTGACTGGAGCTAGCATATTTTTTTTTTATTAAACCTGTTACCATATTGTCACATAAGATCATGACAGAGATGTTAGATGTGACATGATCATCTGAGTAAACATAAATGTCAAAGCTTCTTTGAGACATTTCAATTGTTTGATAAAATATCTCCACATTTATTCTAATATTCATATCATTACACATAAACATTCCACATTTATGAAGAGTTGGGTTGGGTATGAAATTTATGTCAGCTGCTATGAATGTGTACAGTATGTGTACTCCCCCATGTTAGGCTATACTCTAGTGCAGTGGTCTCAAACTTCCGGCCCGCGAGCTGGTGGCAAAATTACAATGCAATCCGGCCCTGGAGAAAGGGCAAACATCACGACAGCGGCGCACCCGTTCTTCTCCGTCACACTACTCGCGAAGTTTTAATCGTACCGAAATAGTAAGGACATCATTGGAATCTCCACAAACTGACCTTTCCAACGGTACTTTGCCAGATAATTAGCGTTGAATATGTATTAAAATTATGATCACCAATACAGATCTGCGTCCATGACATACATTGTTCTTTGTGCAATATCTCACGGATTCTTAACTTAACTATGACAAAACGCATATCAAAATAAACAGGAAATCCTACAGATTACAATGGTACACAGTCGTCTTTGTGATTAGCGGTTTCCGAGTAATCCGATCTTGAAATCATAAAATGTCTGCATTGTCTTCAACAGTGCCATACCAAAATAGATCAATTCTCTTCCATAGTGAAAGTTGTTTTTAGCTCCCTGTTTGTCAGGACTAACTTTAAGTAACTGTTTGTCAGGATAGATGCTAAAAATGTTGTCTCAGGATCCAAATTAGTTATGTTCATAATTATCATAATTAATAAAATATTGTCAGCACATATATTGTTGCAAATTGTTGCATACAGAATACCTTTATCATGACTCTTATATTACCAGATTCAATACAATCTGTTATTGATATTTGTTCTAGTAGGCTATGCATTCAATGATGTGATATAGGCCTAATATTGAATATCACATCTTTACATTAAAATAAATAAATAATAATAATTGCAAAGGAAATGTGCAGGTCCCTGTTAAACATATTAAAAAAATAAAAAATAAAAAAATTACAATTGACCGCCTGAGGTGGCCCTCCAGTCACACAATGTTGACCGTAGTGGCCCCCAGCTCATTTGAGTTTGAGACCCCTGCTCTAGTGTATCATTAAGAGTTAGAAGTTGTGATGATTTACGGACAAAAATCTGCACTGTGTTGCTATAAATTCAGTATTTCATATCCCAGTGCCTGTTTAGGGTATGCTGGGGTTTTTTTTCCTGAGGTCTGTGAATTTGTAATGGATATGGATATGCCATCATGTACTAAAATTAGTGCTGGCAAAATTAACTGATTAATCACGTGATTAATCCAAAAAATTTAACTCAGATTTAAAAAATTAACTCAGATTAATCCTGATGGATATGGTTCCAAATTCATGACATGTATCATGTTCAATTTCAGATAGAAAAAGGCTTGGCTATCAAGTCAAACTATACAAAGATCATGGCCTAGCTCCTGACTGTCCAACAACATGTTTGGGGAATCCTTGGGGGTAGGGGACAGGTGTGAATTGCCCCATTTGAGACGAACAAAGTCAACTATTTAGTACCTGGGCCTTTACAGGGCAAAATAAGGATCCAACATACTCTAGCATCCAAATTCTTACTGGAGTAAATGAGTTGCGATTAAAAGTGATTAATCATGATTAATCATTGAACAATTTTGTGATTAATCAGATTAATTTTTTTAATCGTTTGACAGCACTAACTAAAATACATTTGGATTTTAGCTGTGTGGTGGAACAGCAATTTTTCATTGTTCCTTATCAAAGTAATTTCCTTTTCTTTTCAAAGTTGTATTTTTCCTCAATGTTTGCATTATGCGATTCAGGAATATTACACAGTAACAGATGATGCTGTAATTGCCTATTTTGTGAATTGTCCAGCTGAGGTTGGCGTGTGTGCGACAGTTACAAAAATTGTGTGCACGGCCTCGTACATTTCATCTGAAAAACATTGCGTGCCAGTGGGTATCACTTCATTTTGACATGTGTAAAACGACATTTTACATAAACAACATTTATTGAAAGAGTTCTTCAAGTAATACTTCAAGTGCAATTGATGATTGCAAATTAAAAGTACAAAAAAACAATTAAAAACAAAGAACAGGTTGATGAACAGAAACATGAAATATGGACTTTGCAATTTAAAATATATACACTTTCTCTTACTACATGTTATAATGAAATCATTTCCGATAATCTCTCTATTATATCTGGGGCTATGCTTATGTGTGTACCTAAAGTCTAAAGCAGGAAGGAGATGTGAGAAAATATCCATATTCAATACTTTACAATATTCTAACAACACATTTAGGCTATTATATAATGTTTAATATCTTTACATACAGTATATCTACTGCCGATCATCAACATTTATATTCTACATGTATATTGAAATGTTGATATCTTAAAACATTGTATTTGCTATTTCAGGTTCTCCCTTTACTTTTTTCATATCAAACAAGATGTTATGAAGATCAACACAGTCAGTAGAGTAAGAGACATCTGATTCCTGGCTCCATGTCCTCCTGTAACAAAACACATGGGAAGATCAATACCCTCACTTCAACAACAACAACAACAACAACAACAACGCTTTTGCCAAGACAACCAAGTGCTTTACAGTGGTAGGGAGACCTCACCAACCACCACCAATGTGTAGCAGCCATCATGTGCCAGAATGCTTACCATACACTAGCTTTATGTGAAGAGTGAGGAAATTATTGAATGAGCCAATTACAGTGTGGGGATGATTAGGGGGGCAGATTGAATGAGCCAGGTTGGGACTTTAGCTAGGACACTGAGGAACTCCCTTTCTCTTTGCCACAAGTATTGTGGGATCTTCAAGACTCACACATGTCTGATACGAAGACAGAGACAAATATGAAGTGCAGAGATGCAGTAATCACAGTACCTGGAGGTGTGGTCGTTGGAGGTGTGGGAGTTGGATGAAGACTGTCAAAATCATCTATCAGCATATCCTTTGTGTGGATTAAAGAGCCATTGTTTGGGGCTGGAGTCACACCCATTAACTTGCACATGAGTTCATAGATGTTCACACTATCAAATGGTGCTGCTAAGTGGTTTTTCTTGAAATCTGGTCCAAACGCCCGGAAGATCATCTTCATGTCCATTTCCCCATTATGAAAGCCATGATCTCCTATGTTCACATATATGGGAATTCTCTGTGGACAACAAAAACATCTGTCTCAACAATGTCGTCCTGCAAAGCATTATGCCAACTAACGTATGCCACGTATGCTGCTGAGTTGGAAGGCTAGGCCTTAGCTCAGTGGTTAGAGCGTTCAACTCCCATGCTGTCAGTGTATTGTAGTTGACAGGGTGGCAGGTTTGAATCCTGTGAGCAGTCAAACCAACCTCATGCAGCTACACATACAGTGTGCTATATCACTCAAACTGACTTACACAACATAGTCTAAAGTGCAATGATGTTGACTGCTGGTCTAAGATAATGTTATCTTCTTAACAAGATGTGGATATTTTGACATCAGAGGACATCAACCATCACCAGATTTTATCTTTGTATCTTTCTGGCAGATCCTCATCATCTTCTGACTCAAGTCACTATGCAGTATCTACAGAAAAGCCCTGAACGCCCTGATTGAATTTGATCAAACATTTTCACATTTTGCCTTAATTAATTAATGCCTTAAAATAAATGCAGTAAATACTCACTGAATTCAAGTTGTAACCCAAATCTCCCACAAGAATAATATCCAGCATTCTGTCGTTGTTAGCCAAGTGGAAGTCTTCAGGAAGCTCTTCTTTCAAGTACACAGACATGTTGGGAACTTTCTTCAGCTTCTCATAAACAATTTGCTTTTTGCCTTTTCTGGGATTCAACATCCCAAAGCCACCATAATCAACCATTTCAAAGTGCACTTCATTCAGGAAGTGTATATATTTGTTTAGCACAATCTCTGTGACATTTGAATTGTGTTTTGTCTGCATTTCGGTCATGCCATGGTCCGAAGTGATGATGACATTTAGACTGTCTGTTAGGCCACTCTTAGCGATTGCCTGTTTGAGGTAACCAAGCAAGTCATCAATCATTTTGATAATTGTCCTTCTCTCCTCAGTTTCAGGGCCCTTAGCGTGTCCCACATTATCAGGCTCCCCATAGTACAGAGTGACAAAGTCAAAGTCCTCCTCAGTGTACCAGCGCATCACAGTGTCTATGTTCTGCCTCCACTCCGTCTCATTGTCATCTGGCATGCCGCGGGATTCCACCAGAGCCCGGTCCACTGCTTGCCCGCTGTAGTTCACTCCTCCCCCGGGGTAGTAAAAAGATGCTGTTTTCAGTCCCTGGAAGAAAGTGAATGAAACATGACATTACTTACACTTACTAATTATCGAAAACTAATTGAGACACATATTGTTTGCGTACTACTTTGGTAATGTTTCTCGAAAATTGCATTACCTAAATTCAAGCAATAAAACTATGACTACAAAGCTATAACTATAAAATTGAAGGGGGCGGGCACAGGACAGGGCAACCCCCCGCAAATGATGTTCTCCTATCTTTGTCATTAATTGGCATGGTAACCTAATGATGTCAGGTTTGACAGGACAAGGGGTGTTGTATCAATGCATCAGAAATTGCTTTCCATCTATTTTAGTTGCCACTTCATATTCTGTGTGACCTGTTGCACCTGGCTGGCTTACACAGATTAGTCTCACAGACAATGCAGAAAATGACATTATCACATCACATTACAAAATTGGTTAAAAAACAAAAAACACAAAAAACAAACTAGACAGAGTAGACAGACTTTAGCAGTTAATTGTTTTGATATGCAGTTACATTTAAAACAAGCCCAAGGTTTTTTTTCCTGGGAGTTTTTCCCCACACCAGTAGCTCTTGGGTGATCCTTGTTGTTCACCTTCTACTTTTCTACTTGATGTTGTCATTAGTATTTGTGACTTGAGATCTGTTGTCATCATGTTCTCTGCCAATAGGCCTTCATCATGGCAGCCGAAGTAGGGCTGTTCTACTTCCCGCTATTGTATAATCACAGGTGTTTCTAATCAGATTCAGCCACTTTAACCAGAGCCCTTGTAAACGTCTTTCAAAACACTGTGCTTACCCTTCCCACAGGAAGTGGACCTGTCCTAAATAAAGGCCTAATAGCCTGTTGGCTACAGTACGTCTCCATCTACCTGATTCTGTGCTGTGATCCACAGGGGCATGGTTCCATTGTCCCACCACTCTGATATCTTCATTGTTTCCTTATGGGGGATTTTCAGGAGTGTTTTAGTGTCAAACTTCATGTTATGCACCACCCCATGGTCCTCAATCCATCTTCCTACAAGTACACATGACATTGTCCATATTATAAAAATAATGTATATCATTGATTATTCCACACTGCTGTTCAAACACACACTTCTCTCTCATCCTCACAATAAGGAGTGTGTGAGTACAGTAAGGAGTGTGTGAGTACAGTAAGGAGTGTGTGAGTACAGTAAGGGTGTGTAGCCTATGTGTAAGTGGTGTGTAGCCTATGTGTGCTTGTGGCGTAGTGGCATCCTTGTACAACAGAAACATCTCATATCTGTCACCAAGCTCCTTTTAAAGTCTGAAAACCACTTCTAATCAACTTGCTGAAGTAACATCAGTATCATGTTCCCTTTTGAATTGGTAACAGACAGACCATGTACAAGCTCTAAGTTTCGGATGTGCACTCTGCCACACTCACACACCACTTGTGAACAGGGCCTAAAAGTGATCAAACAATGTCCATTTCATGGACACATTTCAGCCATTAAGGTGAAAGGTCCCATACAGTAGATCTGTTTGGTGATGGAAACATGGGAATTATCTAACAGAGATTGTAAGCTCACTTCACTCTACTTGTAGGTGTGTACATGTCAACACACAACTGGATTATGACTATCATAAACTTCTTCAGTCTCTCCATAAGTAAGAACAATAAAAGTGGCCACGGTTGATATTAATCGATTATACTAATCAGCTCAGATAATGAACCATACCAGAACATCCTTATCTATATTACCTCTAGACTCAGTTGGTCTCGGGTACAATGATCAAATATGCTCAAACAAGACCTTGAACTTCCATTTGCAGGCTTACGTTTGCTGAATCACTCTTGAGGTGAAATTTCCATGTTATTGGCCAATTTTCATGGTCATGGGGTCATGGCCATGTTCACAAATAAGAATACTGTAATTTCAGATGTATCATATGACTCAATGATAATAATGTTGTTTGGAATATAACCTGTCAAACCTGCCTTAATCATTGTTATTTATACATTTGTGAAAGTCGAACCTGAAAACATCTAGAACTAGAGCTCATCCAATTTTCTTCCTCTTTAGAATTCACAGCAACAAGCTATTGGAATATTAATGTCTACTGGTTCATTTAATCAGAACATTTCACTTAGAAATAATCTAATAATCTAATATAGAAATATAGCAATCATTGCAAACCTACAGTAAACTTAATTTGAAGGGAATAAAAGATGGCAGCCCCAAAAGGCTACTTGTGCTCTTACCAGTGATGGTGGTGAAGTGTGAGGGGGACGTCATTGTGATCATGGGTGGATTGATGTATTCTGCCTTCACTCCCTCCTTCACTAATTGATCGAAATTTGGTGTGTCCACATCCTGATCATAATCCCACCTGAAGCCATCAAAAGAAATGAGCAGCAGCTTATTAAAGCCAGCTTTTCTCCCACCCCCGCCTAGAGGTTTGCATTCGGCCCCAAACACAATGCAAGCCAGTAATAGGAAGCACAGCTTCATCGTGACAAGTGTTCAGTAGGCAGCCAGGAATGGGATGCAGCTGGAAGTCTGCAGCATTTTATATTCAGCACTGGAAATCAGATAAGATAATGCTTTGACCAGTTACAACCTGTATCCTCTTTCCGGAACGTGAGCTTTCACCTTTCAACATGCATAGTACAATATACCTGTTCTAAATAATCACAAGCAGACATGTAAAAGAGTTTGTCAGCACTTTGAAACAGATTTGATCAAGGCCAGGTAGCCTATAATAAAAGGTAATGGAAGCTGATGAAAAGAACATGATGAATCATTAGTTCTACATGTCTCTATCAAGTTGGCACAGTAGGGCAAGTTTTTCCATTATTGACCAGATCTATTCTGCATGGTAGGATAAGAATGACATCTTAAGAATTATATTCATATAAACTTATTGAAATAAGCATGATGATAAGTCAAAATTAACTAGCCTAAATAAATGGACAATACATGAAAGACAGAACAAATAGGCAACAGTAACCCAAAAATGTTGGTCTTGAGACTGATTCTCACATCCTGAGTGTGTAGAATTGTAGATTTCCGCAAAAGTAATTCTTCAAACAGGCAGATGAGGGCAGCATTGGTTCTATAATGCTAAAGGGCAATATATAGGCTAGAATGAAATAACAGAACTCACTTGCATACCAACCAGCTTTACAGTTTTTCCTCAGTCACTTTAGTACATTTCTCAGATAAGAATTGAAATTCTCAAAACTACTTGTTCTAACTTCACATCATTCATTGTGTCACTTGTGCACATCAAAAAAAAAAAAAAAACAGTTTCTCATACATTTGAGCTAATTGCAAATACTTTGGTACAGCCATGCAAACAGATTGTGCACAGTTTTCTGTTGAAGTCTCACACCCCATAACATATAGGCATTAGTTCATCAGATAAGTCTTTGCATGCAAAATGGTTGAACATGTTGTCATAATATGTCAAGAATAGAAGCATAAGCAAGATGCATGTATGAGTGTGTGTAGGAGTGTAGAAAGACTGAACTGCATTTTCTACAGCACTGCATGTAGTTTTCACAAAGGAGATTTTCCTATGATGACATTTATCTATTTTAGTGTTGTAGTGCTGTCATTTCTTTTCTGTAGCGCACTGACATGTTTTGTCCATGAATTGCGGTACAAAGTAGCAGCGTAATTTTGAATCTTCTCCAGACTCCAGTCAATCTCTCACATAGATGTCATTTCCAACAATTATCAAGTAACAAATATCACCAAAACTTTATTGTTTCTATTAGGTTTATAACCATAGTTTACATCAGAACACTCTTCATGTGTACACTGTTACAAATTGTTCTGAGAAATGCACTTACTGTAATGCAAAAAGCGAGGATGTTTTGATAATTGTAGGCAAAGGATGATAAAAACTGTAATTCCATCTTGAGACACATGGAGGGCCCTCAAGGATGGATGGATGAATGCGGATGAAAATTTGCAGCTCTGATATCCTGCTGAAAAAGTCTGATCACCATAAATGATCCAGTTCAAGAGATTGTTATCAAATGTTTGTTGGTTTGAGGTTATAATGGTCATTTTGGTTGGTTTTGATAGTTTTTTGCCATTGGTTTTACAGGCCAGCCACTTACCAGGCATTTGCAGTTTGGCTGGCAATATCAATAACAATAGTATTTATACTGGTTATAACCATCTTACAGCTGATATGTCCAGTCCAAGGTGGACATGTTCTTACCAATAGCCTGGACTATCTAAGCCTGCTCATCATAACCTGTTGGTGGACATGTTAGCCTGGACTATCTACGCCAGTTTATCATAACCTGTTGGTGGACATGTTGTAACAGCCTGCCCTGGACTGCCAGCCCATCATAACCTGTTTGTTGTTGTTGTTGTTGTAAGTGCTTAGCTGCTGAGAAAGCCACTGGGTATTTCAGCAGGGTGATAAGGGTGATATCTAAAAATCCTTATTATTTTAAAACCCATCAGGCTTATTTGTGTGTTTTATTCTTTTGTCATTCTAATTTTTTCTCTTCATTTGTCATACATTGTTAGCCTATAAGCTATTTTGAACCAGCTCTAACAAATAGGCTACATTGTCCACCAAAGCGTTTGCAAAAGCCTAGGCTACGACTTTCAATTTCCATCCTCTAATAAACCTTGTTGTGATTTCTGACGTACGCATACATAATTCAGATTATAAATTCTCTATGAACATTCCCTCCCTAATTCCCTCAGAACGACCACGTAGACTTGCCTACCAGCAAGAAGTGGAGGAAAGAACATATGAGAGCCCATTCTACCATCGATTTTTTTTCCACGTTTCTGGAGACCGTGCTGGCCGACAGTTCTCAAGTTTCACTGCATTCCTTTAAGAACTGGAGTCGTACCGAAAGCCTTTACTCTGAAGTAAACGTTCATACGGACCGATCCTACACAAGTCTATTTGAAGAGTTGCCATAACTTTGCGGACAGATGTGTGTAAAGTCATTCAAGAGAGCTTGCCTAAATCGCAGCGAATATCGTAGACTCGTTTCAGGCGAAAAGATTAATCTCCTTCTCCCCAAAATTCTTCCTTAAACAATGCATCATGCTAGAGCATCTCCATTCAAAAGCGCTGTTTTGATTAAAGCCAAGCAAGTTAAACACAGACTGCAAGTATATTTTTAGAGTGGTGATGGACAATGCAGCAGCACGTCTTAGTTATGCGCGCTTTTTGTGCAGAAAGAATGAAGATGATGTGGCAGCGTGCACATGTGAGATGAGATAAACTCAAGATGTTAGATCAGCATTTACACCGATTGACTCCAGTGTTCCTCAGTGTTCAGTCGTCAAATCATGGTAAGTGCTTGCATACATTGTTCTATCCTATAGACTACAATATGAAACTTGTAATGATAGCCTACAGGAGTACTATGTGCATGCACACATTGTGGATAGTTGCAGACGGACAAGGTCAGGTAGCCTACTCCCATAGAGAGATGAGTAAAATGATTATTATAAAGTATTATATGCTATCCAGGACCTATATCAGCCCCAGCTTAACCTCTAAAAGAGACATGGAAAAATGAAGGGCACTGTGCCAAATAAGCATTCTTCTGGTCCTTCTTAATTTATTTGAAAATGGATGGCAAACATTATGCAATTCGAAACAATTTCTTCACATTGTTCTCAGTGTTTGCATATAATCATACACTGATCAACAGTAGGGGCAGCTGACAATAAGCACCTGATTGATTATACAAAATACTATACTTTATACAACATACTATTCTTATGTACTATACTCACTTTCACATTGGAAAAGAATGCTTGGAAATATTCTGTCTAGTTGAGCTGCTTTGCCTCACTAGGTGAAGTTGCATCTGTGTTGCTACCTGACTAGAGCAGTAGTTCTCAAACTTTTTGAGCTCATAGGCATGAGTTAATAAGGACAGACATAAAATACAGTACAATAGGACAGATATCAGAGCCGCTCAAAGAGTGGTCAAATAATCTAGTGAACAGGACTGGAATTGAGACTGTAGAAAGCGTGTGTGTGTGTGTGTGTGTGTGAGAGAGAGAGAGAGAGAGAGAGAGAGAGAGAGAGAGAGAGAGAGAGAGAGAGAGGGAGGGAGAGAGAGTAAGTCGTCCAAACAAGTGGAGGTTCCTGAGGAGACACAGGAATGCAAGGAGCAGATCTCTCATCAAACACCCTCCAGTGGCCCTTTGAGGCCTTGCCACTGACTCAACTACAGTACCTGATCATGCACACAGCAGAACAGCATTTGTGCTTTCTACATGTTGATCACATGGCTTGGCCGCCAAGCCTCCTAGTGAAGTGCTTAGTGCTCCTTTTGCTCACCGTCAGCTCACTGTCAAAAATCTGAATCTGAAAATCCTAAAATGAGCCATTTAACCATCAAAGCGACGACAAAGTTGCTAAATTTACATGTGTGCCATTAACAAAGAAACATCACTGAAACCTACAGTCTAAATGATGCAATCTTTGTTTGCTCAAAGCCATCAGCAAAATTCAATTGTTTTTCATTTCCATAGTCACAAGCAAAGAGAAAAAGTTCATGTTTCAAAAATGCATGTTTCAAAAATGCTATGTTCTGTGAGAAAAGAGAAAGCTTCTCCCTCACACTGCTCTAATCCAGCAGTGAGTGGAATCAGTGCCACCTGGCAAATGCAGACCTAGCAGGTAGACCACCTGAACCCACGCCGTGCTCACAGCCTCTGCTGACATGAGACGTGTGTGTTGCTTCCATACTGGTCTCTCATTGGTCATTGGCTATTGATTTTTGTAATGTAAGCGCTCACTACACTATTGACAGCCTTCTCCATTGCCTCTGCTATTATCAGTACTCTGAGAAACTCTACCTCAGTACAAGCCCCTAAAGGCCTGAGGATGTGCACCAGGCAGACAGTAGATGGCCACAGCAGCAGATGGGTCTCAGTCACGCTGGTCCACAGACTCACTATGGGCCTCAGTCACGCTGGTCCACAGACTCACTATGGGCCTCAGTCACACTGGTCCACAGACTCACTATGGGCCTCAGTCACACTGGTCCACAGACTCACTATGGGCCTCAGTCACGCTGGTCCACAGACTCACTATGGGCCTCAGTCACGCTGGTCCACAGACTCACTTAGCTGTGTGTCAAAGCAGCAGATACAAAGAGACAGGGTGGATGGAACATGAAGGGAAGACAGAGAAGCTAAGCTGGCAGATGGTCCCATCCTCCCTTTTCTGTCTCTCCCTGCCCTGGTCTGTCTTGTCTACTCTCTTTTCTTTCTCCACACTTACCTCGACTCCTGCCTGGAACACCCTGCCTTCACACCTTGAAGCAGTCTGCACTACCCATCCAAACCTGTCCAAATCAGAGGAGGGCTTTTGAAATAAGGTTATAGCGCTAAGCCATAGGCCTACTGATGGTTCCTGACAGCTTTGCACAGCTGACAGGAAATTCCTATTTTAAACACTTTGAAGTTTCGTGTCTTTGTGTTCAAACTGTGTTTCAACTGAGGAAGCCCACAGGAAGCAGTCAGCAAAAGAGAAAAATAGAACAAAGTCATAAACACAAGCATAATTACGCAACTATTTTCAGTCTATGAGGACTATGTTTTCACCAGTCTGAGAGGTCATAACTCATTCTTTGTGACTGATGCTTTAGATGTGGTTTCTATGCTATTTCTGAGTTATGTGATTGTTTTCTTGTTGTCGTTCCACCCTTCTAGGCTGAGTTTGTGTGAATGTGCTGGATCAGAGTCCTGGCGTTCATTTCCCCAAATCATTTCCCATTGCCAACTAACTAAGTTCCTGACTGCTTAAGTTGGACGCCTGGTTTGCAATGCGGCTCTCATCTATACTAGTGCTTATTCTCTTGTTGTCTTGCTGAGAATGACTCCCAGCTGGAACTCATTTGCCTGTTTCAGGCAGGGCACTGCAGAAATGGCCTCAGCTCAGCCCTGTTTCCTGGGCTGGGAGTGATTGTTGGCACTCCCCTTCCTCTCTCTCATCGCCATACTGGTCAGGAGGGTGCCTCTTTATCTCAGTGCCACAATACAGTCTTTTTGCCTAGGTTATATTGCAGCCACTGTACCCTCTCTCTCTCTCTCTCTCTCTCTCTCTCTCTCTCTCTCTCTCTCTCTCTCTCTTTCTCCCTCTCCTTCTCTGTTTTCTGTCTCTCTGTTTGGCAACTGTTTGACCTTGAGAAGTGCAAAGACTGTTTAGCACCCATTCCATGTCCAATGTTGACAGTCTCACAGGTACACAGATTGTTAAATTCTTCTGTCTGAATGCATTACTGAAACTTTGTGGTGGTTGTTTCAGTTTGTCCTTAGAAGTCAGATGGAGTTATATGGCGGGCGGGTCATTCTGGACTAGCTCATCCACTCTGGGTTTGCACTGTCAATAGCTCCTGGGGTGTGGGTCAGAACCTGAGAGAGGGCAGGTCGTAGTGCATGAGCCCTAGGTTAGTCTAGACTGCAGGCATGACATTCCTTGCGTGGAGGATAATGAACGCCTTTCACAGGCGTAGTATCTGGAAAAGTCATAAAGCGGTCAACCACTAGAAAAAGATCTCATGTATTTGAGACATTCCACCACAAATCTGGCTACCATGCTCACTTTCAGACATGATGATGGTGATCAAATTCAGGTCCTTTGCATGGTTTTCGCAAGCCTTTTGCACTTCATTTTGTACAGAGGGCCATGTATCACAATGGACAGGGATACCAAAAAAACAAACAAATAAACAAACAAACACACACACACACACGGTAACAAAAAAGCCCTAAAGTGCTCTACTACCAAGCCATCTTTTTACTCCTGTCTTAAAACTACTTGTAGATGCAATACATTTGATATTAGCAGGTAAACCATTCCATAACACAGCCCCAGTATATTAAAAGGCCCCTTCCCCATTAAGCTTTTGAATCTATATAGCACACAATCAGTAGTGCTCCTCCTTGTGGAGTACCTGTGCACCTCCTGTACTCTAGAAAAGTAATCTCTAAAATATTTTCTTTCTAGTTTCTTGATCTGAACATAAATTACAGTAAACTACAGGAATTAATGTGAATTTATACATTTTACTGTGAATGAACCAAACCGAGGTGTTACAATAGATTTGTTGTTTGATTTGAGTCAAAATTTGAGGAGTGAACTCATTGGGTTTGCTCTATGCTCCCACAGGCTCTGAGCTCACTAATGAAGATCTGTGTCAAGAGACGATGTGTGCTGACTGCCTTGGCTCTCTTCACCCTGTCTGTCATCTTGATCAACACCATTCCCCTTTTCCCCACGGAGAGGATGAGTCTACCCCCCCGAGACCTGAGGCTGAGCACCAGCAAGAGGCCTGCTGAGAGAACACAAAGCACTGGGTTGGACGGCCCTCTCCCTCCTCATGGAGACAGCCGGGGCTGGAGACACAAACCCTTTGAGATCAGTGCTAAGCACAAGTTCTTCACTCACCAAAATCAGGGAGATGTTGGTGTAAACAAAAATGTTGCTAATAAAATAAATCAAATAAAACTCAAGCATAGACAAGAGGTTATCCCAATAAAGGCCAAAGATGGCCTCTCAAGTAGAGGCAAATCTCACTCCAACTTTCTAGAGAATAAGCTGTTCAGTGGAGGCAGTGCGATTCCCTTTAAACAACCACTATCATATTCCATTAAAGCGCCACTCATCTCCCAGACTGCTAAAACAGTGGACAGCCCTAAAGGTGCAGGGCCATGTAAGCAGAAATGTCCCCAGGGTGGAGGTGGCCATGGGAGTGTGGCATTGGGAGAGGCTGAGGCGGCCCAGCAGACTGTCAGAGAAGTCTCCGGAGAGGAGACCAAACGTGAAGAAAAGGAGGAGGGCTTCTGGAAGAGGAGGTCCCACTCTTTCACTGGGAAAGAGAGAATACTACAGGAACAGAGGCAAGCAGGAAAGGAGGATATTTGCCAGCTGTCTGATGACCAATGGAATGAGACTACACCTGAGGATCTTCCGTGGTTCAGCGCTGATGACGTGCGGAAGATGGCTTTTCTGTCAGGTGCAGAAGTGTTGAGCAAGGCCAGGGTGCTGGGACATGGGCAGGTGCTGCAGGTGGGTCTGGGGTCTGGGAAGGCAGAGGCAGTGCTTGAGCACGGGCAACGCTGTCAGGGGGGCTTCTGTGGGCTAATCAAGCGTCCCAGTGACTGGTTTGAGGTGTTGGCTTTTCACCTGGACAGGGTGCTTGGTCTCAACAGAAGTATTCCCTCGGTGCTCAGGAACTTCAAAAGCCAGGTGCTTCCATACAGGTATATCAGTGGAACTGCTAGACCAGTGGTGTGGTGGGATCCTGGCATTCAACACCTGGCCGAGGTGGACAATGACCAAAACTCTTTCTCCCTTACCTGGCCACAGTACCAGAGGCTCCTGCAGAGCAGGTGTGGGCAGGACAGAGCCCTGAATGCCACTCCATGTGTGGGGGTGCAGCACTCTGAATGGGGACGACTGGCACTCTTCGACTTCTTGCTGCAGGCAAGTAGGATCCATTTGGAACATTTAACAGAATATTCATTTATTTCATATTTTTTATCATTTAAAGAGGGTAATGGGGACAAATTTAATTTCAAATTCCCATTGGCTATTAAAATGAATAAAAAGGAAAAAAAACTTGTTTGGATTACTTGTTTGTCCTCTCCGACTGTCCTCTAATGATAAACTAAAAGCAGGGCACAAACAAGGAGGTCTCATGATGAATATTCTATGCACTTTTGTAGTTAATTGCACAAAAATAGCCTTTTTGCATTTGCTATCAATAATTGTGCAAAGATAAATTGAATGTATGCTCAATGTTTTAAATTCTTCATTTATTTGGATTTGAATTTGGTGTGGGTGTCAGGCTTATAATTATCAGGTATCTGTGCTGATGTTTAGTCAATAGCTGTAATTGACCTTGGCCTGATAGAACTCTATTGATTTGGAGAATGAGCCAAGTGGACCTGTGAACACATGAACAGCATGTCCTTCACTATCCATTTAACACCTCAGATAACTGCTCAGCTCAGCTGAAGCCTGAATCCATCTCGAGAGCAAAACACACACATTTGTTTTTCTAAGACAAACATTACATTCTATTCTGTATAACTTCACATAATTGTAAAAGATTGCAAAAGTGACTTGCAAAAGTGACTTTTCATGCAATTTTATTTCAGTGACCAACGGATTTGCAATAGCCTAATTATGCATACTGACATTCCATTGCTGAGGCCATAAAGTGAAGTGTCCAAATGGACGTGTTTATACAGGCAGGGTTAAAAGACGGGCATGTAGCTCATCTGACATGAGACTGAATCACTGGAAAGTCTGAATGGAGTATGGATTCCTAACATGTATGGGTTTTTTTCCAGGTGAATGATCGCCTGGACCGCTACTGCTGTGGATTCAGACCGGATCCCTCAGATGTCTGCGTAGAGAACATGTTACATGTGAAATGCCAAAGCCCTAATAACCTTCTCCTTGTACATATCCTGGCAAGTGTCTGAAACTCACCGACTGGTCCGTGACATAAATTTCACCGCAAAACATGATTTCTAGCAGGTTTCATCTTAGTTTGTTGTCCAAACCCACTGGCAGCTGGGAAGTAATACGTGACTTACAAGAAATCCAAAACAATGCTAGAACCTGCTAGAAGTCATATTTTGCATATTTGCAGTTTTATGTCAACATGTCAGTGAACACTACAGACCACTCAGTCTGTAGACTGAAAACTCAAGACTAAAAAGTCTCATTAAGGTGCCATTACATGAAGTGGCTACTTAAATGCCCTAATGTATAGCTTTTGTTATTGTTTGGGCTTAGCATGTTAATGGAAGCGAGATCATAGCACTTCAACAGATGATTCACTTCAGCCTGAAAGGAATGTTCTGGACGTGTGATTGTACACTATAATAACAGTCTGGTTGTGTCTCTGACTGTCGTGTATTTATTCTGGAGACCTTTCCAACAGAAAGAACATTTCTCCTCCTCAGACTCAAGATGTCAGAGTCCAAACAGTGCAAACAGCCCAGTCTGAGACCGCTGGTGATTTATGTCCTCTCTGTAGGCTCTCCCTTTTGTTGGCTTTACGTCCCAACCCTTATAGCCCACGCAGATAGCCACAGAGTGCTTGGTGAAGTGATTCTTATGTATTTGTGCGCAAGTTCATGATAAAGGATAAAAGAGAAAATTTCTGAATCTTCCTTATTTATATTTTTTGTTATAGGTGAGGAAGTCTGATCCCTCCAGGCTGGTATTTATAGACAATGCTGGTCGACCGCATCATCCTCATGACAACCTCAATTTCAGATTAGTGGAGGGCATTGAAGAGTAAGTACTATGACCATATGTTTGTACACGTTCTTTTGATGTATAGTATGGAATTTTATTGTTCAGTTTTCAAAGCTAGAAAACAGAATAATGCTATTTATATTCAATTCAATGCAATTTTATTTGAAGAGCGCCAAATACAATACAATTGCCTTGTGGCGCTTTGCAGACAGTACGAGGAGCACCCATGAGTAACAGGCAAAATTCCCCTCTATTTGTAATTCTTTTTAGTAAGAAACCTTGGGCAGATCCACCACTCACGGGCTAAACCCAACTGCCATGGGGCAAGTGGTGAAAAAGTACAGTCTGTTGTTTAATACTGTTTAATACTGTAGATCACAAATTGTCCATGGTTTTGATTAAGACTATTATGACTGTAGTAGCATGATTACTGAATATTGCCCCATGACATTATTGTCTGAAGGTCTGGGTGGACAGTGTTTGGACAGCATTTACATGTAGTGCAAAGCATGAAGCATGAGAGCTCCAGAAAGACTGTTGTTTCACCTCCTGTGTCAGGTTCCCTGAGCGGGCGGTGAGCGTGCTGCAGTCAGGCTGTCTGGAGAGCATGCTCCTGAGGTCCCTATCTGCCGACCGCCAGCTGTGGGAGAGCAGAGGAGGAGCCCAGGGCCTGAGAGGCCTCGTCCGCACCATTCAGCAGCGAGGGAACATCCTGCTGCAGCACATTCAGAACCGGAGACTGAGACTCAACAAGGATCTATGACAGCAGTCTAGAGGGGCCTTCTAAAGGCAGCCTTTCACCACAATGCCTCTGGTGTTGATAGAGCACAGAAATACAGCACTGTAGCTGCCGACAGCGGTTAGCAGAGGTCACGGGATCTGAGCAGGCAGGCAATGTTAAAGTTATAGTGCAGAGTTCCACAATAACACTATATCATCATTTATGAAACTCTCAAGTGAGAATATTCCCACAGTGTGAGATGTGGAGGCTTAAGCTCAAGTGCTACCATGGAAAGTGCTATTTTATTCACCCAACATTAATTCCTGACCCGTCACCTGTCTTTGTGAAGCCCCACCCCCACTATCACCACTGTGGTCTCAGCAGGCCATCTGTCCAGGGGCAGGCCCCACTCCTGTCAGCTAATAGCGGTCACGATCTGCTGCCAATTCTTGACCAATGATGAGGCCAGGCAGAGACCAAAGACTTAGACAAATGTCTTTCACGTTAGCATACTGCACTTTGGTTTGACTAAACTTTTGACTCGAATTCTCTTGAGGAATCTCCTCAGTGAGAATATTTGTGCTAAAGGCTATGCAAATGTTTTAGTTGACTATGACAAAGTTTTTGCTCTTGAGTGTTCAGGACGGAACTGAAAGTAAAAAAAAAAACATTTGAATACAATGTCACACAGCTGTGCCACACAAACAGACGTATAGAAATGGATGTGCTGTACTTTTCCCTTTCATTTCTCTGGGTTTTTTTTACCCATTTTCCATGTGAAAAGTGGAGTTGGACAATTAAACACGCTTTATTGTCTGAGAGTTCTGTATACAGGAGAACATTGCAGGAAATATAAATATTTATAGATATATATATTCATGTGCTTACCTCCCTTACCATAAGTGTAACATTTGAAGAAAACATGTTGCAACAAAACAGTTTTTGCCACAAGACACTATAAAATGAGAAGCAGCAATTTACTGAAGCACTGAGACTGCCTTGTGGTTTCTCCTCTGTGATTAAGCAGGCTTTGCAGAAATCAACATGTCTCTCTTGGCTTCCAACTGCATGATGGAAACATTTAAACAATTATTCATAACAAGGGAGGGAACGATGTTGGATGCTTAAAGAGAGGGTATGATTATGTAAGAAAATATGCTTTAATGCTGGTTTAGCTCAAGTTTGCCCTGGCATACATTAATTAGTTTGTGTGCATTTGGCTATATACTTTAAGTGAAATTATTTCCATACAGCATAACACTTTTTCTGGCGGATTCATTATAGCCTGGAAAGAATGAACTATTTCCCTTAGTCGTGCCAGTTTGGAAATTAAAAGAAGTGTAGGGTGTCTGATTGCATAACAGTTTTTCCTCCCAGTGTACTGTATTCACAAATAACCATTCAGTGCACTCTATAAAACATAACCTGAATTCTTCTCTAAAAGAACGCTATACATAACTATTATAAGATACATCATGAAAAATATATTGAAATCTGAGCAGTTAAAAGTAAATAATGTAAAGAGGGTAGTGTTTTTTTGTCAGATCCTTTCAACAGATTAAGCAGGTCCTGTTCTCAGTTATGTTAGGAGAAAATGTCTGTGGCTCTCTGGCCCTTGCACTTCTGGAACAAAGGACACCGCCTATAGCCAGTAATTAGCACTTTTTAAAAACATACCTTTAAAGATCTACTTTACCTCCTTGTTATTATTAACTAGCACTTGTATGTCCTCATCAGTAACTTGATGGACTAAATAGTGCACTGTGCAAGGTCTATTCAACCCTGCAATCTCACTTTATCACCACTGTTATCCCTACATGATGTTGGCTGTGGCAACATCTCCACTGAAAAGGAACTGCTGATAGATAGCTGTAAATCATATAGACAACTGAAGAGGGTTCATTACACAAAGTCAATAAACCGTCAGTATCACATATACTTGGGTAAGCAGGGTGAAGAGATTTGATCTAAAAAAAAACCTGGACCTTTTTTGATGCACCCTTCAATCCTGTCTTTGAAGAAAAGTACTATTAGGTTACATTACATGTTTCTATACCGCTCTGGGTTACATTAATGAGAGTGGAACTTGTGTCCATGTGACACGACTTCTTCATTTCTCAAATATCATCTGATTAGCACACCTCATAGGGTGGTGCACCATGGGCTATGAAGAGAGAACTGTGCACTATGAAGAGCTTCAATCACATAGCCATGGCCCTTTGATGCGATAGGATTAGGAATTTATACATCAAGAATAATTAATAATATAGGCTACTAAGATAATAAACCACATGTTGGATGGTGAGAATACTGTATTTTACTATTTGAATTCAAATACTGTACTGTACTTTTTAAATGATAAGCTCAATGGGCTCAATCCTTAAAGACGATCATCAATGCTAAGAAAAAGTGGTTTAAGTTCAGTATGAATGACCCAAATCAAACCCATTCAACATTCACTTTTCATCATGTGTATCTTGGCATTTAATCAAGACAGATGAAGGCAATTCCACATTAAATGAACCAAAGCAAAACTGACATTTTATTCAAGTACATTTTTAAGAAAATTTGACTAAAAAAGGTTTTGACCAGCAACATTTACAAGTACATTAATGACTCTGAAATCCAAAGTGTGCTACTCAGTCTAGCCTAGTCTGAACCAGACACTGAGAGGAAAATCTGGCCAATTCCACCTGGAAAATATTTCCAATTCAGGGGAGAATTTGGTTGTTAGCCAGGCTAGTGTTGCCATAGTACCTCTGCTTAATGTTGAATTTCACTACACTTGTCACTATGTCAGGTTACTCTCCTTAGGGGTAGGGTCGCCCAACTTTTCTAAAAGCCAATCAGTGAAGAGAAACTGAAGACAACCAATAACCATTAGGTCATAAACTTAATAAATGTTGTTGATTGCAATGACTTATGGGACAAGTAGTTCCTTCACTTGGTGGTTAGAAAAAGGGCACAGAATTGTACCATGAGTTTTATTCCATTTTTTGTTCACCTTTTCACTTGCAACGGAAGGTTACACTACCCCATAGCTGGTTAGACTGAGTGAAGGCTTTAAGCGCTTTTAAACCGGAGTTTTCGAAACGTCAATGGCGAAAATGAATGGGAACCATATTTCCTGGGACCTGAGGTGATTTTTCGAGGGGGCGTTACTGGGAGGGACATATGCCCATGGAGAGCAGGGTCCAGCAGGGTAGGTTGTTACACCTTTTCACTCAATGGCAGATCTACCAAAATTCTGATGGACATAAGCAACAATGTTGAACAGAATACACTCATGCTTGTCTGGTTCAAATCAGGCTATCTTCAATCTATAACATCCAAAGATTTAATATTCTGAGGCCAAAAAGATAAAGAAAGAACTTAATGTAAAATCATCTAGTCATTAACCTACTTCCTGATAAAAAGTCTTCTCCAACTTTTGTGCAGAGGAACAGAAGCATTTCAGAAGAGCATGCTTACTTGTGCTGATATTTATCCGTTTGAAACAGTAGTTTCCTTGAGCGATGAGAAAACCAGTAGAGAAATGTGCAAAATGGCCATCAGTAATCTCTTCATAATTCACTGAAACTCAACATAAATGCTGCACCGTTACACACCCTGTCCCTTCATTAATCTGTCACAAATCATATTAAAGGGAGTCAGTAGTACAAAGCAAATAGTAGTATACCATCACATATAATAAAATAAATATTTGTATTCATAAATAACAATTCAATTCAAAATTTTATCACTAGTTTTCAGTACAGCCTCTCTCATTTACCTTCAATTCTGCCTAAATATGACCATCTCCACATTTTGTGGCAGTTTTTAAAACAAGAAAACTGTGCAAGTATGCAACAGTCGGTACAATGTGGCTAACATGATCTAAATTATTAACATCTTCAGTATAATTGAATGCATAACTGCTAAAATGCACTACACTCTAGTCCAACACAGAATGATTCTAACAACAATTCAGTCCTGCTCTTCCAATTTCAATGGCAACTGTAACAATATCCAAAATAACTGCTTCTAGAAAACAGGTTACCGTATCTAAAACCATATACATGTACACCCAGGGAACTAAATGAAATGCTCACCAAAACATGAACAAAACCAAAAGGCCATTCACAACACTGGTATTAAAATGCACATATCATGGAGGTCACATATTCACTTTGTTCACTCTTTTGGCTGGTTACTGCAAGGCTTGTTCTATTAACAATGAAGTTAAACCAATTGCTATGAGCAAAAGGTGAGAACTGACACCATAGTCAGTAGACCTAAAGACAAAGTGCAAAGGCCTCAAATGAGTTTCAAAGAAATGAAATATTTCAATAAGCCTTGTTCGTACTAGTAGATCTAAATTCAGGGGGAAAATGTATCTACTCAGGCATTGCCCTCCTTCTCCTTACGGGCTCTGTAGCCATGCTTCCGTAGAAAGCCCACGCATACGCTTGACCTCTCCCTTTACTCCAGTATTCTTCTCCATGTGAAGCACAAACCTCAAACACATGTTTTTGCCCCAATGTCTGATTGTCTGTTTCCTACAGAGTTGAATCTACCAGGGACAGGGTTAAGAGAGTGCTTTTAGATCAGGTTTTACACAGGAGAACATCTGCAAAGGGCCCCAACAGGTTCTTGTTAAAGATGCAACGTACCCACACCAAGTATGTGGTAAAGGGTTTGATGTTTTCAGAAAAAGTGTAGTTCTGGTGTGGGAGGATGTAAGGCATGTATGTGTTCTCCCCCTGTTCCTGGATCCACACTTCGTACTTGACTTCACGCACCTTGAGGTACTTCAGGTTCCAGGGGATTTGCCAGGACACAGTTAGCTTTGCCTCATTGGCTGCCTGCACTGAGGTCTGGCATTTAGGCTCTCGCACACGGCCCGGGTGAACTGTGCTGGCAGCTTTGGCCTTTTTCACATTGCTTTTGATCTGTACTGTCCTTCTGAGAGTGGCCAGGAGAGATGGGATGTCCACCAATGTGTCCTGGTAAATTCGGAAGAGCCACTCTGGGTTTCGGCAGCACAGATGGCGAGGCACTTCCTTGCTGGCTAGAATGCGGTCTTGTTCCTCTTTCTCCAGGTGAGAAATGCCACCTTGATCCCAGGGCCGCTCGGGGTAAGTCACTGTGTTCTCCATGATTGTGTTCCTCCATGCCACATACTGCAGATCCATGCCAGGCAGCGAGGCAAGAGTCTTGTAAGGAGTGTAATGGTCTGGGTTGACGGCATAAGGGAACAGTTCCACCACAGCTGCTGCCCGTGGCAGGAAGAGGGAGGCGATGAGCTGGGCTCCGTGCATGCTAACTAGCATGGATGCTCCACTGATCACTTGGACAACACTGGCGAATGACTGGTCCTCCAGGGACACGGTCACAGTCTTCATCTGAAACTCCTGGGCCAGAGCCAAAATCAGCTCAGCCTCATTGAGGATCAGCCTGTTAATGGACCTGCTGAACACCACAATGTACTCATCGTCTTTGCCAGCAGAATCCTCTCTTGTGATGTTCATCCTCTCCATCACCGTCTTAGCAAACTGACGGAGTTCGTTCCCGGACACCAGGATATTAGCTTTAGGCCCCTGCGGCTGCACAAATCCATACTGGTACCATGTTGTCATCTTAGACAAACCCACATAAGACTTAGTGAAGCACATGAGTTTACCAAAGTTTCTCAGCTGTTCTTTGAGCAGAGGCTGCTTGCTGCTTAGTAAACGATACAGGTCAAAGTGAGCCCCCTCTCCCCAACCCTCCATAAAGACAAGGCGAGCCTCATCATCTAAGTCTGTGTACTGCTGCATGGTGTAGAAGATGGGCAGAAGGTCGTCGTGAAAGATGTGCATGAGGTTGTCGGGATTGAAGCGGTTCATGATGAGGGTGACATCAGGCACAAAGACGGGTTTAGGCATGAATTTGAGGGCAGCTGCAGGTAACTCCAGGAAGTTGAAGTATTGTGTGTTGTGGTCCTCCACTGAGGACAAGTCAAGCAGGGCTGGCTGAAAGCGGCGTGGGCCCAGGTTGGGCAACATTACAGAGGAGTTGCTGTGGAAAAACACAAACTCCTCGGCCTCTGTGCAGTAGCAGAGGTTGTCGAAGCGGCAGATGCGGTCGGTGTGCATCTTGCCCGAGCACACCATGCTGGTGCCATGCTTCTGCAGCGCCAGCAGGGCGGCGTGGTAGTCGATGCGCACCTCAGAGACTTCTTGTGACTGGCGGCTGAGTTGTAGCTCCTCCTCCAGTTGGGTGGCGTGTTCACTCAGACGCACATACTTCCACAGCAGAGCTGCCACCACCGACACCAGCAGCCCATTGAGAATGGCCGCCACATTCATCCTGCAGCCAGGGGCGCGCATCACAGCTGCATCACCTCTGGAAACACCCACAGTCCACCTAAACGCAGACACAGCAGAGACACAGAGACCCTTTAATGCTTGACATTAGCAATAGTAATTCTTTATTTATTGATTTAATGGTCCGACTCAGAGGGTCTGAGGAACATTATTTAGGACAGAAATAATGTTTCAGAAAATTTGGCTCTGGCTTGTTTACATCCTAAGACACAACAACACACTCATCCCTAAGAATAGACAAGATTAACATCATTGCAAAAAATACATCAGTCAGTAGGGCCTACAGAAAAAAGTCTGTGTTGCTCTTTCTGGGTAAGACAAAAAATTATTTATGCATTTCACAAATCTGCATTTCAATTCCAATACATGATGAATAAAACAGAATTTAAAATAAGTTTGGTGTGGTGTTTTTGTTGTGTATTGGCCATGATGCTCAGGGATGCACACAGAACACGTGTTATTTGAACTCTACAGTGAAAGCTTGAGGAAAAAAAAATATTAGTGTTAGTATGAATGCAAGGATCGCTGTAATATTCCGACAGACGATGGGGAAAATAGCTTCTTCTGTATCTAACGGTGTGTGACTATAAAGTGAAGTAACCTCTCTAGCTCTCACTCCCTCATGCCTTTAGTCAGTACAGCTGCAGTCTGGAGAGGAGCACAAAGCAGCGAGGATGAAGCTGGTAAAGATTAAAAACATACTGCCCATGTTCTGACTTGTTATTTTCACACCTATAGTGTGGCATGGTTTGTTCACAGGTGCTTTGACAAAATGCAATCCGCAAGTAAAGCTCAGGTCTTTTCCCCCCACAGCTCTTGTTTGAATCGTCTCACTGAACTGGGGCTCGGAGTGCACCTTAGGCAGGGTGTGATCACGCTGAGTAGATTTCCCTCTAACAGCCTGATTACACTTTTGAACTCTAAATGCCACCAGGCCTCTGTGATCCTCAAATAGTTCTGGACAGGAATGAAAACATGATTCAGTTGTGGTGTATTTTGTTTCATAGGAGAGGAACAAAAGAGAGGCAAAAGAGAGGCCGCCTCTGCAACATTAGCCCTCAGTCAACAGGGACAAGGACAGCAGTTTCCACAAAGCTGAATGCTTTTACTCTTAACTCTCCTTTCTTGAGAAAA
The DNA here is from genome assembly GCA_027497455.2 of Sardinella longiceps. Lineage (NCBI taxonomy): Eukaryota > Metazoa > Chordata > Actinopteri > Clupeiformes > Clupeidae > Sardinella > Sardinella longiceps. Next base: position 31,969,507 of record JAODXP020000023.1, on the reverse strand, counting down.
AAAATAACCAGAGGGATGTGAGCCCGGTTTTGCCTAGTGATGGAAAATGTCAACTAAGAAATCAGTCTGCAAAAGCCCAGCAGGAAGAACCTCTCTGATATTTCTCTACACATGCAAGGTTTTAAATGTTGAGTCACTCTCATTATGAATGCTGCCTAGAGAGAAGTCAGTCATCTTGTTTAAGGCAACAACAGCAGTCCTCTCAGATTCTCCACTATTTAAATAGAAATCAAAGAATAATTACAGAGATATCAACATATCCAAAGCAGCAGTATGCGGAGAAAGCATAAGCAAATATACGGATAAAAACAATACAGTTGGGTTTTAATAAAATAGCCTAGCTCATTCAAAAAAATGTGCTCATATGAGGAGAAACTCAAAACAATACTCCAAAGGCATCAATTTTATTTCAAGAAGCAACCAAGATGTATTACCCTTTCCTAAATGATTAAGAAGAAAGCAACCTACATGTATGCCTCTTTATGTGTCTCTCTTTTGAGTCGGGCCCTTTCAGATCTACACTAACTACACTAGCTGGCATTTACAGCACCATGCCAGTGTCATTGCCAATGGACACAACCAATGCTAATCACAGTCTTCTCACACGGTAAGAGTCCTGCACCAACTGCACAAGATGGGGATGAGGACTGAACCTAGAAGAATCCTAAAATAAGCTGATACAAGAATACTAAAATAAAGCCGTATAAACAGAGTGTTTTGCCACTTATTAAATAGTGAAATAAAATGTCTATGCACCTAATGCAAATGTTCAAGTCTATGAGCTAGATGTAATCAAATAGCACGTCCTTGAGAGGATATGTAGGTGCCATGACATAGAGAGGCAGCAGATGAAAGAGCAAAGAGTAGCCTGGTCCTCTGCTGACAGCTTGGCTGGACCCCCTGTGGATGTGCTTTAGTGTTACAGCTCTAAGGACAATAAAGACCCCAGTAGGTGAGGAGCGTGGCCTGATGAACCCAGTGTGGAACCCACAACAGCTGTGGAGAGATACTACACGACACTACATCTGTCCCTGCCCAATCACAGCAAAGCATTCTTTTCTACTCAAATGCTCCATTCTTTTCTACTCAAACGCACCATTTCCAATAGTGATTGTCATCAGAGACAGAATTGGAGATACAGACTTTCAATCTGCAGGATCACAAAAGCCCCAATAGCACATCAGTCAGCAGCATAGCTCCAGGGCTATTCTGGGTTGAGCCTCCATAAGGGCGACAGGATGTCCAAGCCCTACGAGAGGACTGGGATGTCTCCTGAGGCCAGATGAGAAATGGGCACTGAAGCTGTTCTCTTGCAGCAGGGCGCAAGCACAATGTCACTCTTTGTTTCCAACTCAGAAACAGGGCATTTCAAAATGACACTGCGGCACCAGGAAAGTCTTTCTATGACAAAATATTAGGCCTACCTACAGAATCATACTTGACAGTGTTTACTGTGTAATTTTGATTTTAGGATAAGTACATTTCTTGATCCAAGATGCCTCTTAAGAAAGAAAAATGATTCAGCATGCAGTACAGTACACATGTTCTATTTATGTTAGGATATCCCAAAGAGGGCCAACAAAACTGTGTGTATTCTGACCTGCAGTGAGCTAACATCCAGGGGTCTAAATTAAGTTTCTGATAGGTTATGTGAATATCAATTTGCCAGTGAAGTTTATGAAATTCACTAATCATTCGATTGATTTTTTCTTTTAAATTAGGCATCTAAAAGCCACCCTCAAAATCTGTCTTGTGTTCATTTGAGCCTTGCTTACATCATTCCTCATTTATGAATATAACGCCCCGGAATCATTATTCAACTAAATAGCCTACTGTGGCCTTTCATCTACACTGTGTGCCAGGGCATATATAGAAATAGCCTAATTTTGAAGATTGCTTTGTAAACATTTCAATAGCCTACTGTAAAACAACCTCAAGCACAAATGAAAATAAACAAACACACACACACACACACACACACACAAACTGTCACCTAGCTTTTTATCTTATTATGACGATCCTTTAATTAGAAGTTGCGGATCTCATGGTGCATGCAACATGCCTTCAATGAACAGGTTTGCCACAAGAAGTTCCATAATCTGTTCGTCATAGGTAGCCTAACCTCGTCTCAAAAATATTATTTTTTACAAAAAAAACCTCTGTCTGTAACGTTACTGCAGAAGACAACGTGAATCATTCTATTAAGGTTAACCTCAATAACGTATAGGCGACTATGTAGTAGCAGAAAGGCAGCCTACAGTAACATCACCACTACAACAAAAACTTTCATTTGGAAGTTTTCATTCTGCACTGAAATGAATCGCTGTGTATGAAGCACTTACCAAGAACTGTGTGGAATGATGATCACAATAACGTTACACTGCGGCGGCTACAATGTGTCAAGAGAGGCTAATGATACAGCACCACCGATGGCTTCAGATTTTGCTCCCAGAGGCAGGTTTTCATAAAAGACTTACGATCAGTTGTAAAACGACGTTCTGTGGCTTTACCTCAGAGAATACTATGACATTGATTCAGTACATTTTCATAAGTTGTAGCGTCAGTGTTAGTGTAATTCGTGGCGGTATTGTGTACAAGCCTTCATCATCTACCGAATCTTAAACAGTCCAGCTAGCTTGAAGGGGGAAGTCTCCACCCACAACAGTAACAGATCTCGGAAGCAGTCATCGCGAGATCAATCTGAGCCTTTATGCAATTCTGTGGTGCATTTGAATCTGAATATTGTAAATAAGCATGTAGGACTTTGGTAGGATAGCCTACCTCATCACTTTTTTGTGCAGAAGTGTGTATTGCCCATCATTTAGAATCTCTGAAGAGCATCATATAGTGATCATCAAACGGTTAAAGATTTTAAGAAGGGTTTACCTCTCATACAACTTTTTCTATAGGCTACTTTAGTCTTATTCTACCTTTAAAATAATTAATGAGACTTGATAGGCATGCCTAGACTATTCTTTTTCATGCCAGATGATGCATTAGTTATTGTATTATTCATACTGTGGCCACAAGATGGCAGGATAACACCTTTTTCAAGCCATAAAGCACACGACGGATGTGAGAAGGCAAACATGTTTGGATGGTGTTAACTATTATCAGAAATATGGCACTATGGAATTATGCTTATATCAGACTATAATAGCCAATGATGTCCTATAGAAATTGTAAAGCAGTGCTAATAGCCTACTGAATCTCAGACTACAACAAGAATGATGATTCTTATAACTCTAAACTGATGAGAACTCACTTAAATGATTTCAATGCCATTTAAGAGCTATTTTAGTTAAAGGGAGAATTCATCATTCCATGATTGTCATTTATGTCACTGACCCAGCACATGCATTTTGCAACTGCTATAGCCTATCTTTGAGAATGTAGTGTGGTGTGGGTTGGTAAGAGGAGCACATGATCTACTGTAGGTTACAACAGAAGAATTGGGCCTAGGCCTATATGATTTTTTGTCCTAAGATGCAATTCACTATACATGGCTGCTTCTGATGCCAGACCACGACAAACAGCTGTATACCCAGTGTGGCTAATATTATAGGCTACACTTAGGCTACAATGTTGCATTTAAGATGAAATTGCTATTAGAGAGTACCAGTACAGTAGTGAATGAGAAAGGGTGAATGCTCCTCTTCTACACCTACCCACTCTCTCCTTCCTACTAAAGCCTACTGTATGAAGGGTAAGCTAGGGTTATGTAGGGTATATCATAGAGGCACACCTAAAAGAATGCCAGTTGCTCTTAAAGTTCTTACAGGTAGAGCAGACTAATAGGATATGTGGTCAAAACGTTTCAAACTTTAAGTTTCAATACACATAGTCTATCTTTCAGAGAGCATGGGAATACCTGCCACTACTTCTGCTAGTCCTCAGTTTGATAGGCTATGCATAATTAGAAATGTACCACCTTAGAAAATGGATAAAAAAGGAAGTTTAAAAATCGTACATTTGTATATGCCTACTGTCATTATTTCTCTCTTCACTAACCTATAAGTTAGTGCCTAGAGCTATAGGTCAACTTCTGTGAAAGAATTTATAAAATGTTCCTTTTTGACGTAGGCCTGCCGTAGGCTACACCTCAGCAATTTTACCCAAATAACTGATAGTAACTCGGATGGCCTGAAATTGGAAAGCCTTACTTTTGTTTGTGTCAATTAGGCCTACATAGACAGTAGCCTACAAGAAGGGTCAATTAACATAGGCTATTGACAACGAGACTGACGTCAAAGCAAAATGCGGCTGGGTTATACTGCGCCGCCGCAGCTGTTACATGGGAGGATAGCTAATTCGCTGAGAGTTGCAGTTCTATCAACATTGTACACTAGCTCTCTGCACCGCCAAAGTAGCTCATGTTTGGGTGGTGAACTTGACGTTTTCTTTTTGGTGTACAGGGTTACAACGAAGGGCGCTTATCTGCTTACTTTTATTCAGGCGCATAGTGGATGTTTGGGGAGGCTTTAATGTATGCAGGAGTAAGTGGTAAGTAAGAACCACCTTTAACTAGCTAGCCGAGGCTGCACCAGATGGCTTAAAGCGTTACCTTCACGCATGCTAGCCATATAACGTTAGCAAAACCCCGACGTTATGGTCGGTTTGGGAGGTTAGCTTGCTAGCCAGGTCGTAATCTATTAGCTAGGTTACTGACCAGGTTAATTTAACGTTATTATAACGCTATGTATTGATGTGCACTATTCCATGTGTGCAATTGGCATTAATCTAATTGATTAACTTACTGGACCTCAGTGGTTGACTATCGCTTTACAGATACACATTCATTTGACTGCCCATCCCTTTGGTAGGTATGGTCAGTCAGAGTTAGCCAGATGGCTAACACAGAGATGTCTGCTAACGTTAAGTTGTCGCCTTGCTTTCCACTTTACACATACTTCTCACTTCATCGTTGTGTCGAGCATGTTTTGCGTTGCTGGTTTCTTATTGTATAACGTTACGAAAAAAATGTATCTTGTTACACGTTAAGTTATAGGTGCTCATAACGTTGTCTCATCTTTAACGTTAACGTTACATTTAGCTAGTTAGCATGTGATGGCAAGCTATCATCTCAGATTTAGCCAAATCAATCCAATACAAGCTCGCTAACATGCTATTTAACGTTAGCAGAATGTAACTGAAGTGAACGTTTCAACTGAACTTATGTTAGCCTGCTAACGCTGTCCACTGAAGTGGCATCGACATCGATGGACACAAACAGTAGGATATTTTACGCTTGTAAAGGTATTTTCGGTTGTAATTTGATAGATAGTTGGGTAAAATAAAGTTCAAACTGATTTTTACATCCTGCTTGTGCTACATTGTGCACGCGAAGGCTAATATTAACGTTGTGTGGTGGTAGCTGTCATTGTGAAAGCTTATCAAGTCTGTCGATATCCTCTGTTGAATAACGTTCGCAGTTGTATGAAATGTTATTAATTAAGCTTTTCCAACCCGGTTGTACGCGTTTAAAATCGCGTTGAATGAGTATACGGTACATGTAACGTTAAACGAAAAGTCCGTTCACCTCAGGCTAGATCCGCCAATAACGGTGCTATTTTAATAGTCTAGTCTGATTGTAACGTTAGGTGGAATGCATTCAAGTCTCAAAATGAATTGGTTAACGTTACGAGTTAACGTTACTGCATTTTTGCGTGTCAGAAAGGGCTACAGATGCTTTCTATGAACGTATACATTCCGTATATGGCAATAGGATTATGGCAAGGCGGAGATGACTCTACCTAATTATATTATTGTGTATTTTTGTCATGTTTGTCATCATGTCATGTTAACCATCAAAGCCCACTGTTAACTGCGCTGCATTTCCATTGGAAGTAGGCTATTATGCAGTCCTTATTTTTGAAGTATACGTTAACTTGATAATGACTAAACAGGTGACCGCTGTCGTTTTCTGATTAACAATCCCATTGGCCTTTGTTTAAAGTTAGGCCTAGCCTACATATCACTTGCCACATACAGTGCTTGTATGTACTAGCCTAGTCATCAATTGATTTTGTTGCTCTTGCCCAAGTTGTGAGATTTGTGAGTTTTTAATTGTGAGATGTTGGTGTATTTCTTTTGATGAAGTGATGGGAACCATTGAGAAAATATTATAGCCTAAGCAGTGACACTACAACATTATTAGACTAAGTTGTATTTTGATATAGGCCTATATTATCTGAACATCAGATTTTCTGATTAGTACTGATCTGTGCATAGTAATCTGTAGTCATGTAGGCTACCTTTCCTTTCAGTGTATAGTGAACTACATCCCAAATATACTCTATAGGCCTAAACTCTATCAGATTGTCTGTTGTCCTCTCCTCCTGCTTGAACATTGCTTTGCATCATAATTGTCTCATTAGCTAGTAGAGTTGTAGAAGGGTAAATAAAATGCAGAATTGAAGCCTACTTTGGGCTTGCGTCTGTGTTACAGTGGGTAATGTCGCTTAAATTGAATTAGTCGTCTTAGTGAGTGGTTCTTGTTTCTATGCACCCAGTCTGACAGCCAGGCCCATGGCTTTTGTTTTCCCTAACAAGAGGAAATCGATAGAAATCTATGATGTTCCATGCTGAAGGCTGCTGGTAGCTTGACCACATGATGCTCAATCACACTAGGCCTATAGCTTCTCCTTTGAAATGCAAGTTGTGCACAATTTTTTTTATATGTTTGAAACATTGCTGTTAGGCCTAACTGGCCTTTTTTGGTCCAGATTTTGAAATGGAAACTTTTTCATTTAAAGTGAAGAAATTATGGTTTTCAGAATTATGGTTTTAGGAATCTTAAATTAATTTTGTGATGTTTCTGAATTTGTTTATGAGTTTGTGAATTTATTCTCATCAAATCCCTTGTCTCTGACAGAAACCCGTCACCATGGGCTTGAGATCTGTATCCTATGGACTGAAGTGAGCTGGACCCTGTCTGCATAATCCTCAAGGGCCTTCCCCTGCCCACCTCCCAGCCAGGGCTAGGTGGCAATGGCAGGCTTCAAGCGTGGCTATGATGGCAAGATCGCCGGACTCTATGACCTGGACAAAACACTAGGACGCGGGCACTTTGCTGTGGTCAAGTTGGCACGCCATGTTTTTACTGGTGAAAAAGTGGCCGTCAAGGTCATCGACAAGACCAAGCTAGACACCGTGGCAACTGGGCACCTCTTCCAGGAAGTCCGCTGCATGAAGCTGGTGCAGCATCCCAACATCGTGCGTCTCTACGAGGTCATCGACACCCAGACCAAGCTCTACCTGATCCTGGAGCTGGGAGATGGGGGCGACATGTTTGACTACATCATGAAGCACGAGGAGGGCCTGAATGAGGAGTTGGCCAAGAAATACTTTGCTCAGATAGTGCACGCAATCTCCTACTGCCACCGGCTCCATGTGGTGCACCGGGACCTGAAGCCTGAGAATGTGGTCTTCTTTGAGAAGCAGGGCCTGGTCAAGCTTACAGACTTCGGCTTTAGCAACAAGTTTCAACCAGGGAAGAAGCTCACTACCAGCTGTGGTTCGCTAGCTTACTCTGCCCCGGAGATCCTGTTGGGGGATGAGTATGACGCACCTGCTGTAGGTAAGTGGAAAGGGTGTAATGATGATGCTAAAAGCCCTGTTTTGTTCCTTAGGATTAATTATGTGCTCTGACAGATACCTGTTTGGAGGTGATTGGTGATTAAAGACCGATGCCATTTCATTTAAGACATGCAAACAGAAATGTTGTCAGTTCATCTGTTAGGCTACCTTTTCCAACATTTTTGTCAGGTGATGTGAAATTCACTTTGACTTCCCTTGGTAAATGACCTAAACATGCGATGTATGCAAGCTTCATAGTTGACATTTCAAAAGGAGTGTGTTGATTATTTGGAACATGTGGCTGCATGCCATTGTACCTCAGTTGGCACAACACTCAAGTCCTAGCTTGTGGAATAGGGCCTTGTACTGTCCTTTTTTCCATTTGTGGCTAGCTTCCCGTGCCATTGGTTGTGACCTGAAATGAGTAGCTTTATATTTAAATGGAATTTGAGACATTGAGGATGGAATCTCTTTTAAAAAGAGAGATTCCGTAACGTGTGTGTGTGTGAGTGAGAGAGAGAGAGTCTGTGTTGGAATATTACTGTATTCTATTGATTTGCATTTGTGACTCCACACAAGCCTGTCTGTCTGTCTGTGTGTCTGTCTCTAAGGCACATACCCAAGTAGTGGTGGTGAGGCTCCTCTCTCAGCTGTGGCAGGCTGTGTAATTGGGTGGCCGTGCGTCACACAGGAAGGAAGGGCCTTCAGAGAGATGTCTGCTGTTAATTGTATTTCCAGTGCAGTCCCAGATGTAGGCAGACTGATGGCGGAACAGTTAATCCGTCTTTGTTTGGGGCCAAGTGCCACAGTGGGAGCTCCCATTCAGACACTCTTTATTGACACAGCCACCATGATTAAATCCATCACACTGGGATTGCTATTGGGAAGTTCCTCCCCAAAATGATTTCCGACTCGCCTCCCGATCAATACTCTATCTGCTCTTTTATTTCTCTCTGCTCTGGACGTGAGCACTAGGGAACTTGCTCTGCTTTCATTGGATGGCCATTGAGGGTCTATGGGCACGTAAGCACACCACAGCATGGGAATTTTATATATGTCCATAAGTATGGCTAGGTTAGGCAATATATGCACACAGTGACAGTGACAACCGGCCTACACCTTGATGCTACAACTAGAAGGGTAATAATGTGCGGTAAACATCTGAGGTAAACATTTGGCTTACTAGGCCTAGAGGTTGCAATGAAAAGCATTCAGACTATGCCATGATTGGATGCTGTGATGCATTGATTTTGCTGATTTAGCCTATGGATTTATGATCATTTTACTGAGCATTCATTTATTGTTTGTTTTGATTTGCAGAATAAGGTTCTTTTCATTGTCAAGTCGTTCAGGACATTTTCGTTATTGGTTTACTTAAGGAAAACTCCATGAAGAACTTCAGTTAATTGAATAATGAAGCACAGGAGTAACATTGCATAACAGGCAACACAAGCATACAGGCATTTTGACCTGTTTGAGGTCATGGCTGAAGTTATCTTGTCAAAAACCTCGAAGGGAATGTGGTAGAACAAGCTTACATGACTCCCTAATGTTTTGGGGATGTGTCCAAGTTGTTTACTATACAGTTTGAGTCTCTTATTTATTTGAGCCTAATTAAATAAAACACATTTTCATCCATTGAAACAGAGCGGAACTAATTGCTGCCAGTATTTGAGTTAAAAAAAAAAAAAGCATGGACAGGGGAATGGCATCATCTGTAATCACCATTGAACTAAAAAATCTCACAGCTCATTATATTGAAGCAGCTTGCTTGTGCTTGCAAGTGTGGTGGTTGAGTTTGAGGCTCCGTAAAGCATCAGCCTGCCTCCAGTCTCCCTGTGGTTTCTCAGCTCACTTCCTCACAGTTGACAGCGGTGGAAAACAAAGTTGTCATACTCTGACACTCACAGTGCTATTCAAGCTAAAAGTGAAATGCTTAATCTGCAGGTGCGAAGAAGGTACTGTATGTGATAACACAAAATGGAGTGGGAACTTTGTGCCTTTGAAGAAGGAGTGCTGTTTATAGGCCTCCTTATGAAACACATCACATTTGGTATAATATTGCACATGACTACAGAATATTAGATTTTTCCTTTTAGCTGTTTTTGTAGCTGATTGCACATGTGGGTGGGGAAAACACATCAATTTTAAATGATGACAGACTCAACACAAAATTCAACTCTACACAACTGTGATGTTTAAATGTTGAAAGGTAGAAAAGTGTGTTTGTCATTATGGTGTCAGATGTGTGTGGGAGTGAGTTAGATTTGAATAGAAATCTATCCACAGCCTGGAGGGAGTGTGGCAAATAGTCGGAGTAATGATTGGAATGTGTTTGTCCACCCCTGCCCTCTTACTCATTGTAAGCCAAATGCAGATTGTGAATGTACAAAGGTGGGAGTTAGGCATGAATGTACAGAAACAAACTCACTAGTCTGGTCTTGACGTGCCACAGGAGTGTCTGGCAGGCAGGCAGGCAGCCTCAGGTGAGGGGGAGGTGGGTGTGTGTGCGTGGAGGGCAAGTCCTGACGAGCGTCAGGTTACTCTGTCTTGTACCAGGAATTCTTATGCAACAGGTTCTTCAAAGTGTATCACACGACTGCTCATTCACGTTAGCAAAACCCATGCTACACACTGCTATGCTGCACAATGTGGGCACTCCGTAGAATAACTCCTGAAACAACATTCTACCACATGGTTTATAGATATGCACAGATCCAGAATTTAGAAAAAAAAATACTTGGATTGGCTATCTAAAAAAATAAGTCCATGTCCCGATCCATTTCCTGAACTTAAAGACTGCAACAACTCCACTGCAAGACTGCCCACCTCTGTGCACTATACTACTTATATTAGAACTGCTATTAATAAAATAATCCGAAAGTTAGGGAGTTATATTAATAATCTTCAAATACTGTATTTATCCGGGATGGTTCCTTTTAGCAAACTAATGTTAGGCCTACTCACCAAAAGGATAACAAAAACAGCATATTGCAAGACACATCTCTCCTGTAATCCAATTAAGATTCTGCTCAAGTTGTTAAAGAATGTTTAAACAGCTTAAACTGATGCCTTAAGAATGTTAAAGTGACTGGCTCCTGTCTTGGCTTGGAAAATATGGCCAGTTAAGGGAGTAAGGCAATAAAGGTTGATCGGTACCAGGTTTTGTAACAGAATCATGTTTGTGTATCCCTAATGATTTCATTCATCTAGCAGATATTGGAGGCTGCCCCTCACTGCCAAAAGTACCAATACTCTGTTTAATGACCATGGAATTACTGTGCCTGGCCGGTCAGTAAACTCAGCAGAGCTGATAAAAATACTGAAGGCAATCTGTAGGGTATTGCCAAGAGGAAGATGAGGCGTGAGACCCAACAGTGCAGATGAGCTGAAAGCCACTATCAAGGCAACCTGGGCTCCCATAACACTTCAGCAGTGCTACAGGTGTATTGGCTCCATGCCACACCACATTGATCAAGTACATTGATTGATGATGATGCATCGAAGAACAGACCACACCAAGTCCTGAGTGCATACATGAGCATGTTTTTCAGAAAGCCAACGTAAAGGACTAGTATTGAATTAAGTTTTTTTGTATTGATCTTATATAATATGCCAATTTTGTGAGAGGCCTGCTGAATTTGGGTTTTCTTCACTTTTAAGTAATTATTATCAAAATGAACAAAGAAATGCCGTAAATATTTTATCTAATATCTCCTGAATCTACATGTTCTGGCATGTGTGGCTGCTGTGTTCAATTCAGGAATGCAGTGTTCAAATTTACTCTAAACCCAACATATTCTGTGACAATTAGCCTACATATAGCTCCTTTTAAAAGGATTATAAATGTTCATTTGTCATCTGCAGCCAAGAGTAATGGCATAGTAATAGTATGTCTTGAGTGGTTAAAAATCGCCTCTAGTCAAGAGCTAGGTTTAATCCTTCTAATAGCCAAAGTGCATCAAATGTAGCACGTTCAGAAATGAACTGTGGTCTGGCAAATCTAGCATTGCCAGGGAATTCGGGAGTGGGATCGCCGGTAATCTAAACGTCTATCAAAAGCGATCAAACTTCTATCAATGTTATTGGACAGAGCTACAGAGCTGGGACAGTCATCGTAAGCCCAACCTGCTCGTTTCTCATGGGGTCCTGATTTCTCTTGGCTCGAGGGTTGAGGAAATTGCCTCCTTGGCCATATTGACTTGATCGTGAAATGTCATGCAGCGACAGGAATTAAGGCGTGCCTAGGCTAAATTAAATGATGAGAATTAGCCGTTTCTATTGAAAAATATACCAGGAAAGGCCTTTCCCATCTGATTCTTGGATTACTGATTGACGGCATGGGCAAGTTGCATTCCCTGTCATTTACGGAAAGCCATGTGCTCTTTTTATTGTGACTGAGGTCACACCCTCATAGTGACCTATTCCCTATGCTTTGTCTTTCATGGTTCAGTATCACACCCAGTGACCTGGGACTCTTAGAATGGCCTCCTGGGCATGACGGAGCTGGAGTGTCTTTAGAAAATGCCACCCACTACTTGAAGCACAGGACTATCAATGCCTAGCACAAATCTCTTTCTGCGTTTGACACAGAAGATTCTCTAAATGGGTTCACTGAACATGATTGGAAAAAATTGTAGCGGGATAGGGTGTTTATTTTTGTGCTTCCTATTATACAGTGGTTGAAAGTGCACACATAGCCTAACCTTTCCAATGATAAATCATTAGTCCCTGATAATGGCTGCTCTTGACTAACAAATCTTCTGCGGTAAACACTGTTTCACATAATGAAGGTTTGTTTGTGTAAAAACGTTCTATTCATAGCTTCAATTGCGTATTTGAGGAAATGGGAGCAGCAGATTTGATATGCTGCTCAGTTCCTAAGGCTTTAATGTGTGAGGAATCTTCAAATGTTTTAAATGCATGCCATTGGATATGTCAACTTCATGGATTGAAATTGAACATTAGTTATCAGACTGAGGCCTGTTGGCTTTGAATGGAAAGTGTTGAAGAGATGTGAGGGTGAGGAGGAGAGTGGGAGCTGGGCAGGTGGCCAGAGGAAAGCCACAGTCCCTTAATGGATGTTGCATGGATTGCTTACTCACTTAGCATCTCTTGCCTTAACCAGTTACAAATCCCTAAGCTGATGGCAGGTGGGCCACTGTAGCAGTCTGGCAGTGGAGCTGAGGAAGGGACCTTTGGTGCTCAAGTCCTTTTTGTGTTGAGAGATGGAGAAAGAGAGAGAGAGAGAGAGAGCTGGGTAGCAGAGAGCTAGGCTATGTTTAGAGTAGCACGCTCTGCTCCTCTGCTGTAGACGCGGCAAGGCTGGCCGGTGGCGGGGTCTGTCCTGTCCGCAGCAGCACTAGATCATTAATCCAGGCCAGCTGTCGTCCTGCTAATGCCCACAATCAGTGTGCCAGGTGTGGTGCTGCACTGCTCCAGACATGAAGAGGGTTGGTGCTGGGTGGATAGATGGATGGGGGATTGGGCCATCCTAATGCCAGCATAGTAGTGGGACGGCTCAATACTTGTCATCTCCTGCTAGAAGGATGGATGCACCCAGTTGTGCGCATTTGGAGCCTTGTGACATGGCTCACATTGTTGCATGTTCCATATAGTATTAGCAGAGAAGGTGCCGTCTTTTTATTTACGCAAGGGAGAGGAGGGGGAAATTCGCCATTTTGCAGACCGAGTCGAGCTCATATGCTGTTTTGAAAGATTGTTGAAAAGGTTATATTCTAATGTAATCCACTTGTGCAGACTAGAATTATTCACGTTTGCGTATTATGTTGCAAATCTTGGTCAGTATTCAGTGATCTTTGGTATTAGCCTAGTCTGGGTCACTGTGTTGGTTGGTGATCCAAAGGATGGTGTTGTGGAGTACTTCTGTCACGCAATAACATGATGTTTCCAACCCCCAGCCCCCAATCAGGGATTGTAAGTGGAAGTGGGTGGTTCTAAAACATCTGTTGCTGTGTGTTGTCTGTTGCAGTCATGCTGTGCACTCTGGAAACGAGTTGGGGGAATATGTGCTTGAATGCACCAACTAGCAAAGCACAGCATCCATCTCGTTTTAACAGTCACTTTCCACTTCTTAATGCCTCTCACTCAGGAGAGCTTGAAGATGTTTTGAATCCATTATCCCCCCACCCACCCCATGTTCACATGCTCCAGACCGATTAGCATATTTTCAGGAACTTTCTGTTGGTTTCTCTCACTTAGGCCTAATTGTTTTCTCCACATGGAGCATGTAGTGCAACTGTTGAAGTTTATCAGCACAGATTTTATACTGAAATGAATCAAGCTATGCCTGACTGGTTACCTTGTATCCCATTGTTTGACCTACCATTATCTTTGCTAGCAGTGAGGCTAACTTTTTGTCATTACTGGTGGTCCATCATTCAGTTTTGACTATGAATCACAATTGAGTCTGATTGGTGATTGACCTTCCCTGACCAAGTGCAGGCAATGGTGCTTAGGGCTTCCTTGGACTTCACTCTTCTGACTCCTGCTTTGTGTCCGTGTCCACTTGTTCTCAGTCAGCCATGAAATGACTGGGAGGGGTGGAGGCTGGGAGTGCTCTACAGGTCTGCGCTGACTGAGGCTCACCGCCTCGCATGGCTCCACCAGACGCCTTTGATTTCAGATTAGTTGACACATGTTTTGTAATTGCCATGCTGTGTGCTCATTGATGACATGCGGTGCTGACCTTTCGCTTCCTCTGTGTGTTCATATTTCAGTGCTGCTAGCCCATGGTGAAGACTCGGATTAATCTTCTGTCTTTAATTCTCAAGAAGCGCTATCTCAAACCAATGTGACCAAGAAGTAATTGAGATTTTATCTAGATATATAGTAGGTGGGTTTGAAATAGCTGTGAAGCCTGAGGTGCTATGCATTAGCCTAGCCTAGTGTGAGGCTGTCTAGTAAAGATGCCAGTGAGTTTGTTTAGAAGGCCGTTATCTTTCTGTCGGATTGTTGTTTACATTTGGTACTTAAAGGATTACAAGACATTTTCCATATGTGAGTTATCTCATTTCATCATAAGCGCAGCCCTCTCCTCTCCTCTCCTCTCCTCTCCTCTCCTCTCCTCTCCTTGTGTTTGGGGATGGAAGAAGTGCACTACAAGGCCACCACCACAGTGCACTCACACAGTCATCCACAGTAAGACATTAGACTGTACATCCATGGAAATTGTAGGCTGTGTAAACGTGTTTTTAAACATTAACGTGTGTGTGTGTGTGTGTGTGTGTGAGGGGGAGGGATGCCTATGGTAGCATACATGCGGGTGACGGGTGGAGTGCCATGCTGGGGGCATTTAGCAGAGGGGAGCCCTTTGAGCAGTGGTTAGTCCACGTGCAGAGAGGCTATCCATATGTCAGGCCAGCATGGCATGCACCCCTCAGCGTGATGCAGAGCTCCTGCCAACACACCAGCAGCTCCCCTCTATCTCAGACTGCAGACTGCTTCCAGCTTCAATTGTAAACACACTCGTGTGTAAGGCCTCATGAGACCTGGCTTGACTCACCATCACTTCCTTAGTGTTTTCCCTCAGCCATGTGTGGAGTCTGTCTCATTCCTGTGCCTCCTGCATGCGGAGGGGAATCCTGCTCTGCTCTGCTCTGCTCTGGTGTCTCCAGCAGTGGAGCCGCAGGTGGGATGCGTCAGTCAGGCGTCTCCTCCTCATCCGTAGTGTCCTAATGGAGAAGCTCCTCTGAGGCCTCTGGATTTAATTACCCCGGCACCTTCATCTTGACTGTAATTAGTCTGGGCTTGCTGGTGTCCTCCTGCTCCCAGCACATTGCAAAGCACATTGGAATGGGAGCTGGAGACTGACGTGATGTTTGTGTCGGCTCAAGTTTGGGCTTGTTTTCCTTTGACGACGTAGATGTTTCAACAGTGAGGATTAATTTTAGAGATGTTCTAATCCCAAGGAATGTCCTTTTTACAATGACACGCAAAACAATTTGGAGTGGAAAGTTCTTAACATACGGTTGATACTGCTATTCAACTGTTCCTGTGCTCTTGTTGTAGTGGTAGGCTATATGTGTTTATTTGTCTTTTTTGTATAGTTTGTGTAGAGTTCTCTGTTCTAGAGTGTTAGTTTAATTGTGTGTGTGTGTGTGTGTGTGTGTGTTCCCTAGATATCTGGAGCCTGGGGGTGATCCTCTTCATGCTGGTGTGTGGGCAGCCGCCCTTCCAGGAGGCCAATGACAGTGAGACCCTCACTATGATCATGGACTGCAAATACACCGTGCCCGCCCACGTCTCCAACGACTGCAAGGAGTAAGTCTCCATCCATTCATAGATTCTGTCATGCGCTTGCTCTCTCTTTCTCCTTCTCTCTCTCTCTCTCTCTCTCTCTCTCTCTCTCTCTCTCTCTTTATCTCTGTCTCTCTGTCTATCTTTTTTTTATTTTTACTATCTTTCTATCGGTCTCCTATCTATCTATCTGTCTATCTTTCTATCGGTCTCCTATCTGCCCCCATGTGAGTGGTGAGCATGAAATGAGATGAAAAGTCTTCTCTGACTGACTGTAGACGGGAGAATGGGCAAAAACACTCACTTCCAGCAGTGTGTGTGTGTGTGTGGGGGGGGGGGGTTTGATGTAAAAATACTTGTGAGCTCCAGTGACTGGAGAAGAGGTGTGAGGAAAGGAAGGAAGGAAGGAAGGAGGAGGAAAAGCAGGCTGACTGCTCCAGATGCCTCATCACTCCTTCCTTAAAGTCAGGCCTTGCTACTGTGTTCTGCAGGATGTCTGTCAGTGAGGAAGAGTCTAGGACTAGAATGGCACGAATAGCACTGCTTGCACGCTTGCTAACTTCAAGTTTTTTCAGAGCTGAAATCTAATGGCAGCAAAGAAGCCTAGTGTGCATCTAGTGCATATCCTGTTTTTGTTCCTTTTGTCCTTGAAAGAGCTCGTCCTTTGAGAAGGATCCCAAACACTTGAGTAGATTCTAGTGGTGTTTGTCAGTTGTAGAGCAAGCCTCCTAAGGACAGTCTGTGTTGCATTGTCAACAGTGTTGGGCGCCATTGAAAGCACAAGCTTTACACTGCCATGTTGACGTTGTCATGTGGACTTTTGTTCCACTGCACAGCTGTCTCTTTATTCTTGCTCCGGTGCAAAGCGCCATCTTTATTGATTCCATGAAGAGCAGGACATCTTATCAACTTAATGACTGGCTTGTCTTGTGCTTGGCTGGCAAAGGGTCAGCAGCAGCAGCAGCACTCTGGCCAGACCCAGGGCCCTGATTGGCTGGCTGCGGTGCGTGGCTCCCATTGGCTGCCCATTGGCCTGTGATTATGTAAGAGCTTAGCTGTGGCTGTGGGAACAGAAGCCTTGTGCTCCACTGGCACACTCACTCCCACCCCACTGCTCCCTGCTCCCTGCTCCCTGCTCTCTCTCTCTGGCACTCAGCCACAGCCAATCACTGATCCTTATGGAGCCATTAGCCCAGCTCCAGGCCCACAGCAGGGCAGGCCCCACACTCTTCACCAGGGCCTGCCTCTCTCTCTCTCTCTCCCAGTCTCAGTCCAGCTTCATGCTGCTTCTCTTCTCACACTGCTGGGGATAGCGGAGTGATGCGCTGGATTGTCTGCTCATGGACTTTATGGACAGCAGCTCCAACAATAAGCCATTTTTATGTAGAAATGTCTCATGTTTTTGTTTTTGAAAATATGGTCTTATCCTAAAGGTTACTGTCCAGGTCCCATCCCCATGGGGTAACGACAATCTAAAGCCCCAGCTGTACCCTTTGCAAAGATGAAATGCCTTGCAGTGATCTACAGCATGACATAATGAGTGTCCTACAAGGCAAAGGGGTTTGGTGGGTGTTGTGTACTGTACTCACTATTGATGATGTGCAGTGGAAAATCATTTGGCTGCTGGTCCAGCCCAGCTGATGGGAGTGAGGGCTGTAGTGGGGGCTGTGGCTGGAGGACGCTGCCATCCCAAGGCTTCTACTACATGGAGCTCAGCAGGGCATGGCTGTGACAGGCCCGCTCCCTCTTACCATTCCCCAGATTGGTCTATTGCTCTTGTTTGTTTGCTCTGACCTTGGTGCAGTATTGTAAAGGCAGCTTAATTGGTGTCTGGATCTTTTGAAGTCAATTATTTGCGTCTTTTTTTTTTATGGTTAACTGTACTTGTTTAAAAGTTTTGGGAGGCCAGTTAGTGCAAAATAGAATCAAACTACCTTTCAATATAGTTTAGATAAATTCATAACAATCTTGTAATTTTCTTGTAACAATCTTGTAATTTTCTTGTAGTGGTAGTGTAAACAGTAAAGCTCCAGAATTGAGATGTTTTAGCTAACAGCATCTCTGCATGTTTTGGCCTTCTATCCTAAGGGAATGAGGCTCCATAGGCTGTCATTGGGGCAGAATGTGCCCATAATATCCCACTTCCCCACCAATGTTCCCTCCTCCTCCTCCTCCTCCTCCTCAGAGGTCCTGCTGCCATGTAGGCTAGGCTAGGGCTCCTCAGCAGCAGCAGCTCTGTGTTTCTCAGCACTAACACATAGTCTGTTTGCCACTGCTGTGGCCCACCTCCCTTTTGAAGGGGAAAGGCACTAATTCCCAGACATAAATAATTCACAGTGATGTTTAGCATTTCATCAGCCTTGATTCCTCTGTTGTGGATTAAAATAAATATGCTAATATTGACTGTGTTTGTCTCCCTCAGCATGGGGCTAAGGGAATAGTCCTGATCCATGAGAGACAACATGGCCGTGTCTTGCTGCCAAGCTGTCCCCACTAGCCTTCTTTACAGTTGTGTGTGAAAGCAAGCGCTGCCTCGGTGCTCTGCCTCATCTGCATTGGACTCAGCCAGCCGCTGCTAATAGGCGTGTAGGTGAGCCAAGGTCTAGGCGCAGTCAACCAGCTAAAGCTTGTGCAGCTCTGGATCCATGCTAATTATTAGCGCCATGATGAAGGGAATCTTGTGTGGCGGATTGACATTTTTCATGGGTGATGAGCAGAGCTCTTACAGAAACACACTGGGTAGACAGAGCGCGCTTACAGAGAGCGAGCGAGAGACTCGGCAGTGCAGTGAGGCATTAGGGACAGGAAGTCCTCAGCATGTTTTGGTGTGCTCAGCTGATGCCCGTTATCCCCTCAACCAGGCATCATCCTGTGGCCTCTCACTCTATCTTTCACTCTCTCTCACTCTATCTTTCACTCACTCTCTCTCTCACAGCCAGAGCTCATTACTCTGGTAGTCACAGGCCGCTGGCCCAGCAGCCTCGGACAGGGCTTCTCTTCTGCTGAATCACAGCCCCACACACACACACACACACACACACACACACACACACACACACACACACACACACACACACACATTCTCATAAATAGTGAGGTGGAAAAGCACTGCTGCCCCCTCACTGTCATTCCCTCTAGTCAAGATGGCGCTCAGTAGCGTTGGGCTCTCCACCCATAATGCCCCTTTCCATCACTGGGCTGCTCTCTGTTTACATTGGCTGCTTCTGTAGCATAAACATCCTGCCAAATGCTCATGTTTGTGCGTTTGTTCTCTAACTCGCTCCCTGCCTGCCGTCCCACACGCACGCACACGTCTATTACAAGAAGTGGGCTTTGTCAGCGGAGCGCCTCTTGCTGCTGTGGACCCATAATACTCCCTCATTAGGGGGAGTTTATATGCACAAACAGCAGCTCCTCAGTACACACATCTTGTACCTGCCTGCGTGCATCCATCGCTAAATCTCCAAAGGAGTCAGTATGCATGATGGAAATACCGCTCCTATTGTCCTTGGGCCATTCACCGTCGTCGTTTTCTTTCTTTCTTTTTTTTTCCCTGTGTGGTCATTAGCTGGCCATGTGATTGTGTGTGTTTGTAGAGAGGGCCCATTTTTGGTGGGCTAGCCTGTGTGAGTGAGCATATGTTGTGTTGTACGAGGAGAGGAGCTGGCACAGGCTTCAGGAGGACGTGCAGCATTCCTGGGAGGATTCTATAAATATATCTGAAGCAGCTTTTTTGTCTTCTCTCCAGTGAGCAGAGCAGAGCAGAGCTGAGCAGAGCAGGGGAAGCAGCGCCAGAGGAAGCAGGCACATCCCCCCCCTTTACTTCTCCCGCATGCAATACTGGGAGCACTGGGCTTCACTCTGGCCTGCGTGTCCCAGCCAGGGAAACGGCCATTTGTGCAGGATGTTGAGACAAAGCATTCAGATCTGTGCACTCAAGGCCTGGAGCCTCAGCCCTCTGTTTGGGCTCTTGCCTGGAGGAGCTGCTTTCAGAAAAGGGGGAAATCAGCGTTCTGTCCCTTTTTTTAATGGCAATTGATCTGAGCAGCCACTGCTTATAGACTTCTAATAGTCTTAAATCCTGGCAAGTTTAGGAAGTGACAAAGCTCAGAGTATACGCCTTGAAACTCAGCACATTTTTTAGCTCTAGGTTCAGTTTGGTCTCTGTCAGTTTCATTTGCCAATGAAGGCAAATTAGAAGCAAGTGTCAGATCTGCTCTGGTGTTGTGATACTTTGCCACACACACACACACACACACACACACACCCACACACCCCCACACACACACACACACACACACATTCTGCTTTGTAGCATTCCACTCCCTGAGGTCTTGACGCCCGTGCGTGTGTGTGTTTGGAGAGTAGAATTTCCACCTTGGCCAGAGAGGCAGAAATCCTGAAATGCTGCTCTCTGGTCTGGTCTGGGAGTGGGACTGGACTGAGTGTGTGGGGGTCACTTCTCACCTCAGGCTTTCTGTTGGGCTGAATTGGAAGGCTTTTATTCCATTGTGCCAGCCTTTGGCCCAGCTGGGTTTACAGTGTGGGTGATGGGAACAGCCTTAGTCATTCATGTCTCTTTAGGAGGTGAAGCAGATGCCTTTTAAGTGTTGAAAATGGCCAAATCATATTCAAATTCCAGTGGCTAAAAATTCCCCTTTGATGAATTCATTTGTGACCGTGTCTTTTGTGAAGCCCATCTAAAGATAGCCTGAGCCAGAGAGGCTATAAATAATGGATGGTGAAGTGATGTAAAAATGGAGAGTAGCACAGTGGCTAAAGTGATGTCCTCTCTTGCTCCCTCGCTTCGGCCTGTCTGAATAGTGCACCATCATGGCTCTGTGAGAGTGTGTGTGTGTGTGTGTGCGCGCTGTCCTGTCCAGGCTGCACGCAGGGCAGGGCACGTCTCCAGTGGCCAGTGCATATGGAGTGTGTGGCCTCTCTGCTTTCCATGTGCCCATCATGGGCTGCCCTGGGTCTGCCCAAGCCCAGTCCAATGGGCACAAAGCTGAAAGGTCACGACACGCCACGGCTTTGGATGTGGGGGACAAGCACTCCTGCAGGCCTCAGCCTCCCCAGGACATGCGCGCACACACACACACACACACACACACACACACACACACACACACACACACACACACACACACACACACACACACACCTCTCTGTCAGCAGGCACCAGTGTGCAGAGTCTCTGCAAACGAGGCAAGAGCAGTAAGGAGTGTCACCAACTGACTGGAGCCTCAGCAGCCCTGTGTGTGTGTGTGTGTGTTGAATGCTGATGTGGCTGGCTGGCGCTGCTGGCTGGCTGGCTGGCTGTCTTCTCTGCTCTGCTGTAGAAAGGCTGCGTGTGTTGATGGGGCTCAGCAGGGCTCCAGCAGTGGGCTTCTGGTCTGCGTCTGCTCACTGAGTCACTGAGAGCCCCGCTCAGCGCTCGCTCACATGGACCTGCCACATAGCCAAGCATCTCCCTGCATCTCACAGCACAGCAGCCCAGCACAGCACAGCACAGCACAGGCCTGGGATCAGCCTCAGGCACACAGCCGCTCTCTCTTCCACTCACTGCTCCTCCACCATCCCTGGTCTCATATTCACTGGCCTTTTCACAACACTCTTTGTCTCTGGGGCCTCGCATCAGATTAGGGAAACGTGTGTGTGTGTGTGTGTGTGTGTGTGTGTGTGTGTGTGTGGGCAGGCACCCAGTCTTTCCCAGAGCTCCTGTACCAGAGCTGTGAGTGTGGAGCAAACTGGGTTAGTGGTTCCCAAGGGGAGGCTGCTGGGATCTGGGGGCTTCATACAATTATGCATTAGATTCCAATGAGGATTCCTAAAGATTTGTCAATTCTTCAAAATGGTGTGTGCTAAGATGTTTCTCCTAAGGCCAAAGCACTACTGAGTAATTCATCATTTGTAAGTCCATTTACATATGCTAAATGTATAAGAGATTGCTTTAATTATCGCATTATTCATAGTTTTTAGACTTTCTATATGGATGGCAACACCAACCCTGATTTGCACAGGTGAAATTGAGTGAGAGAGGGGTGAGGATGGCGACTGGTTCATATTGTGATGGTGTGTGTCTCTCTCTCTCTCTCCCTGTGTGTGTAGCCTAATAGACCGCATGCTCCAGAGGGACCCAAAGCGGCGGGCGTCGCTGGAGGAGATTGAGGGTCACGCGTGGCTGCAGGGCGTGGACCCCTCCCCGGCCACCAAGTACAGCACGCCGCTGGTGTCCCACAAGAACCTGTCCGAGGAGGAGCACAACGGCATCATCCAGCGCATGGTGCTAGGGGACATAGCCGACCGCGAGGCCATTGTTGAGTAAGTCACAAACACACTAAATCACTGCTGTTTTTCATCCACTGTCTGAGCGCACTTTGTAGTAAGTGTGTACTTGTTCATGTCTGTGCATCCATGCTTGCCGCTCCAGTATGAGAGAGTGTGTGTGTGTGTGTGTGTGTGTGTGTGAGAGAGAGAGAGAGAGAGAGAGAGAGAGAGAGAGAGAGAGAGAGAGAGAGAGAGAGAGAGAGAGAGAGAGAGAGAGAGAGAGAGAGCTCCTCCTCAAGGCTCTACTTGTGTTTCCCTCTCTCTTCCAACCATCATTCATCACCGCTCACTGACACCTTCATTTTAATGGACAGCCAGGCTGTGTTCATCTAGGAAGATGAATATGCTGGGGTGCTGTGCAGAGACAAGCCATCCAGTCCAAATCACTGGCACTGTCTTCAGATTAGATTCTCTCGCTCTCTCTCTCTCGTTTACTCGCTCAACCTCCCACACCAGCTGGTTTGCTCCTCAATGGAGTGTAAAATGGATGTAAGCTGTGTGTGTGTGTGGGACAAAGAGAGAGAGTGTGTTGGTGCAGGGAGGCCCCCTGCCAATGCCCCAGTAGAGTCCCTGTATCTCTGGCAGTGGGGATGCCCTAGTGCTGCTGAGACTGCTGCTGGATGATGCAGCACACTGATGATCCATCTAGGAGATGGCAGCCTAATGGCTTCATGAAACCATCTTTCAACCAACTCACTCTCCTCACTCTCCTCCTCCTCATTACTGTTACTGCCTTAGTTCCACTTCCAAAGGTTTCATTATTCATCTAAATTGTATTTCAGTTTCAATTAGGACTTCCAACAATTGTGAAAAGCAATAATTGTGATTATTGTGAGTATTCTATTTAGCAATAATGTTCTAGTTGTGTTTTGAGTCATAAATCCACTGCACTCACTGTTACTTTACTGTAGCAACTGTTTATTATAAACATTAAAAATTGATTTAGGGATACACTGATCCAATGTTTGGACAATTTATTAAATGAATGTCTTATGTTATTTTATTGATTTTTGTTTTGCCTTGGAAAGGAATGCCCCGTTTGGAGAGAGA
Organism: Sardinella longiceps; assembly: GCA_027497455.2. Taxonomy (NCBI): domain Eukaryota; kingdom Metazoa; phylum Chordata; class Actinopteri; order Clupeiformes; family Clupeidae; genus Sardinella; species Sardinella longiceps. Next base: position 31,946,290 of record JAODXP020000023.1, on the reverse strand, counting down.
GGTCTTCTAATAATTGGTATCAGAACTGAAAAAGTTGGAAGGATGCATCCCCAATTCACTTTAAAAATTCTCTCGGCTGAATTTCTTGAGACTTTTAGAAGGATATAGTGGTTTTAAAAATGTATTGAGCAATTATGTGGCTAAATAATGGTGAACTCAATATTTACCATAATGAAGCAGCCCTATGCCATGCAACGTTGGGGAAAATAAAAAATCCCTTTGTGCTGTAGTGAATACTAAGTCTTGGAAAAAGTGAAGTTCCCACTCGTCTCACACACACACACACACACACACACACACACACACACACACACACACACACACACACACACACACAGTCGTTCTGGAGCAGAGCCAGGGGCAGGATGCCATGGAGTACCCACTGACCATCTGTCCTTTAGCCTGCTACCTGACCAGCCGCATTCCCCTCTAGTTGGGACTGGCGGGATCATTTAGAGCTCCTATGCTGTGTGCTCCTGTTCAGCCTGTGGGTGGCCATGCTGGGAACAGCTGCTTGACTAATGTGTGTTTGTGTTTGTGTGTGTGTGTGTGTGTGTGTTCCCCCCTCAGGGCCCTGGAGACCAACAAGTACAACCACATCACGGCCACCTACTTCCTGCTGGCCGAGCGCATCCTGAGGGAGAAGCAGGAGAAGGAGGTGCAGCCGCGCTCCTCCAGCCCCAGCAACATCAAGGCCCACTTCAGGTACCCCAGCAGCAGCACACACATGCCCCCTCTCTCTATGCTTTCTTGTCTCTCTCTATGCCCCACCCAGCAGCACACATGCCCCCTCTCTCTATTTACCTCCCTTTCTCTCTCTATGCCCAACCCAGCAGCACACATGCCCCCTCTCTCTATGCCGACTGCCTCTCTCTATGCCCAACCCAGCACCCATAGACTTCACTGGCATCAGCTGATTGTCTGATTGGATGATTAATGTCAGTCAAGTGTGTGAGGGGGTTAGTGGGGAAGACTGGGGTTCAGTGTCTGTCTCAAACCCAGCAGCAGCCTCTCGTGCTCTCAGCCATCATGAGGGCAGCAGCAGCAGTATCAGCAGCAGCGGCTGACTAACCCTGGCTAACACGTAGTAGGGCATCAGCACAGCAGGTGCTTTGTACACATAAAGTGCACATGAATTTTGCATCTGTCTGGCCTCAAACTGGAGGAAGTGTGTCAGGCTTATGGGGAAGACTTTGGCTTGTGACCCACTTTTCCCTCCATGTGGCCCAGCACTCAATTGAAGTGTGTTGTGTAACATTTGTAAAGCAGAGGACGTCCCAACGTCAGTTGGGTTTTAGCATTTTGGGAACCCATACTTGACCCACATTTTATAATGCCTGTGACAATAGCTGGGTTTCCATTCAGTTCATTCACATTAACATTCATATGAACAAACTTAGGCTCAGTAACATTAATCCACTCCCCTCTGCATCAGTCCCCTATTGCAGCCATAGATGAATCAGCAGAGTTACAGGTGTTTCCATCCTAGGGTTTCTTATTCACATTACTTACATGTACAATGTACATCAACTAATTGGATGGAAACCCAGCTGACTATGAAATGAGGCTGCTAGTAATCAGCTATCTGCTGAAAACTACAACAGTTACAACCAGTGAATAATCATGTTAAGCCTGATTACAACTGTAGTGAAAGAGGAATAATGCACTGACATTCCGGTGCCATTATAGATTTAACTGAGATACTGAATGGGCTCTGTGCAAGGTGGAAGTTAAGGATGGTCACGCATTTCCTTTGGAACGGAGGCAGCTATCTATTTTTATGAAATACAGTCGGCTAGATTAATATTAGGCACAAGTATTAGTTGTATAGTGTAGTTATACTAGTTTACTATCCAAGGTAAGCCTTACTAATATGCTTGATAACAGTTGTCTGAATTCCTTGCCTGTTTGGACTTCATTTCCATACTTGGCTCGTAGTGTAGCCTTGTTACAATTGTTTATTGTATAAAAGCAGGAATGGTCTACTCCGTACTTAACACACCCCATGCATATGCATCACGATTCCAAAGAAAGTAGCAATCCTGTCTTGTTGTCCTTCTGCTTGGGCACAGGTGATCCAGTATCAGGCAATAGCTCATTAACTGGCTGAAGAGCTTTGCTAATGAGGATCAGCTGGCGGAGTGAATAGTACAACACTGAGAACACATTGGCACCTGTATGAGTGAATTAAGCCCCAACAGAGACGCTTTATGCTTAGAGGATTTGCCTGTCCAGAGAATTGGCCAGGTTTTCACATCTCTGAAGGCATGTTAGGATCTTGTTAAGCAAATCTGAGATTTGCTAACACCTTGTCTTGACTCCTAAGGAAATAAGCATTGGTGAAGAGTCTTCTGTCTGCAGTAGATCTACACAAGACGTGGATGTTCTACTCTTAACCCAGGTGTTTCCACTAATGAGCTCGTCTGTCTGGTGTAGAGTTGTGCTAATTAGTCAGCTGGTTTAGAGGAAGGACTTTATCCAACGGACAGTAGCTTTTGTATTTTTTATTTGTATCAATGAAAAGACAGCTCTAGGAACGGGTTTTGGCTTGCTGTGAGGTCAAAATGTAGACTACGTCAGTGGATGAAAACCATTCTATCAACTGAAATTGCATTATGCCTATGCACATAAAGAGCACTCAAGTGCAACAAATGACTATTTGCATTAGGAAACACTTGTAGATGTTTCTAAGTGAGGATTTCATATTTGCATGACAAGTTGGGTGGAGACTCAGGTTAGTGACTCGCCCACAGCATTTGGGAGAAGGGTATGCCATGCTATGACATTTATCACAGATTCTCAAAGTTAATCTGGTATAGCTACCATTGCATTTATTCATTTAGATTTGTCTGCGTGGTGAACAGTGTCTTTGTAATCATCTATTTAGAATACAATTAGCTTTGTTTTCAGGATCTTGAAAGTGATGATGCACAAGGCAGCAATGTAGGTGGAGCAGCACGGAACCGGTTTCATGTGTGCCCATTGGATGATCATGATCATTTGCATTTTCATTCAACTGATGATTGAAATGCTCCAAATTCCAATTGATACAACATATCAAAGGGAATGAATGTGATGTGGCCCAGCAACTTTGTTGAGCCACAGGAGTACTGTGTAGTGAAGAGAGAGGCAAGAACACAAAAAATGGAAGGCAAAAAAAGCTTTTCTGTGGAGATGCTGTCAAAAGAGATCAGTTGCTAGAAATGGCCAAGATCAGAGGAAGAGTCCTGTTATGATGTCCACCGTATGGCAGGACAACCCAACTCACCTCTCCGCCTCGTCTGCATCCATGGCCACCTACACCAGCCTGTGCAGCCCCTCACCTCAGAGCACCTCACAGTGACCTAGAAACAGCGCTGGCCTGCTCCCCTTTTAGCCCTCAGCAGCAGCAGCAGCAGCAGCAGGCAGAGTAGAGCAGCGCTCCCAGTCAGTGCACTCTGCTCTGTGCCCCACCCTGACTCCCACTGGGGCTCCTCTAGGGCTGCATGCTCACAGGACCGGCTGTGGATGTGCAGCACATGAGGCACGCCATACTGGCCCACTTCAGTGCAGCTTCATGCTGGGTGTTGTCTTGACTAGTTCAGACTACAACAGGCCACAACTGAAAGGTACAAGACCAGTTTGTTAAACCGAAAGACTAGATCTGAGAACATTATTGATTATGTATGATATTGCTGAGACGCATATAGATTTGAGAATATAAGATTGTAGTGCTCGGAGAGTTCCTTTGCTATGTTGCAGGGCCGTATGGGCAGGAAGTGTTTGTGAGCCTATCTAATTGATGCTCAGCCATGACCATGTTGCAGTTCCACTCAAAGGACAACTCGGCTACTTACTGATGTGCTTCAGCTCTCCCAGTAGCCTGTGTGGCTGTGTGCCCCTCTCCCCTCCCCTCCCCTCCCCTCCCCTGCCCTGCCCTGCCCTGCCCTGCATCAGCAGCACTAATACATGCCGCTCCACATCAGGCTCAGCAGCTTGAAGTTGTTTGTTGTTCCCAGGCGCAATTTGGACCCCAGTTGCAGAGGAATGACAAGAATCTTGTTTGACTTGATGACTGGAGGCAACAAACTGTTTGGTGTACAAGAATAAGGTTTTTTTCTATTCTTGTTTCAACTTGTGGTTGCTTTTGTTTTCTCCACAGGCAATCGTGGCCAACCAAGATCGACATGCATCAGGATATCGAGGACAGCTTGGCTTCATCGTCCATCTCCCACTCGGGCGGGCCGCAGTCCCCGGCCCGCAGCGCTGAGAACCTGCTCAACGGCCACCGCAGTAAGGGGCTGCTGGATCTGGGGCGGGGGCGTGAGGATCTGGGCAGCGGCAGCAGTGGCAGTGAGGCCTCCTCCTCCTCTGCCCAGGGCTCCGGCTCAGGGGGCTCAGCACCCAACCCCCTCAAGTCAGGCGCCCTGCTGGCCTCCTCCAGCTCAGCCTCAGCGTCGTCGGCCTCGGCCAAGCAGCGCACCTGCCTGTTCAGGGTGGAGGAGGACGAGGAGGAGGAGGACGAGCAGGACCCCTCGCCACTGCCCACCCAGGTGGTGCTCCGCCGCAAGCCCCCGTCCATCACCAACCGCCTGACCTCGCGCAAGAGTGCGCCCGTCCTCAACCAGATCTTCGAGGAGGAGGGCGAGTCGGACGACGACTTTGACATGGACGAGAGTTTGCCGCCCAAGCTGAGCCGCCTCAAGATGAATATGACCGCGGCGGCAGCGGCGGCGGCATCCTCGTCGTCCTCTTCGCCAGGTACGTCGCAGAAGCGTTACCACCGCCGCAAGAGCCAGGGCCGCGGCTCCAGCTGCTCCAGCTCGGAGACCAGCGACGACGACTCGGAGAGCCACCGGCGGCGCCTGGACAAGGACACGGGCTTCACGTACAGCTGGAACCGCAGGGACAGCAGCGAGGGGCCGCCGGGGAACTCTGGGGGAAACGGAGGAGGGAGTGGAGGACAGAGCAAGCCCCCCGGGGAGGGCAACTCAGGACCGGACAGAGGCAGCCCCCCAGGTGGGAGCGGGGGAGGGGGAGGGGGCAGCGGAGGGGGCAGTGGGGGGAGTGGTGGTGGGGGCGGGACAAAGGGACAAGGCAGCCCCTCCAGCTGCTCGAGCGGCAGCGTCAACCGCTCAGGGTCAGGGTCGTCCCGCAAGGCGTCGTCAACGACGCGCAGCAGCGGCGGGGAGCTGGTGGAGAGCCTGAAGCTCATGAGCCTGTGCCTGAGCTCCCAGTTCCAGAGGGCCAGCGGCGGTGGGGGGGGCAGCCCAGGCGGCCGCTTCATCATAGACCCTCAGAGCCTGTCCAGCATCAAGGTGCAGGAGAAGTCCTCCTGGAAGATGTGCATCAGCTCCTCCACCGGCAGCTTGGACCAGGTGGGCCTGCCCAGCACGGGGCAGCACCTCGGGGTGCCTGGGACGGAAACGCACACACACGCGGCAGGCCAGATGTCGTCGGTGCTCAGTGAACTGGCCTTGTCCAAAGAGAACAAGCTGAACCTGAAGAACAATGTGCTCCAGCTACCTCTGTGCGAAAAGACCATCTCTGTGAACATCCAGCGCAGCCCCAGAGAGGGCCTGCTCTGCACCTCCGCCCCCGCTAGCTGCTGCCAGGTCATCTGAGGCTCCGCTGCCTCTGCTAGCACCCACTCCCCCCCTCCCCCTCCGCCACATCTGTAGCATAGCAACCCCCCCAACCCCCACCCCTCCCCCAGCAGCACTCCCTCTCCACCTGCCCCACCAGCCTTCTGTGACTTCTGTCTTAATCATTCTCCACTTATTTATTTACTGGCTTTCTCTTTGTTTCCTGACTGGCATCTCTTTCTGAGGTGCATGCTGCTAGCTTTATGTTGGGTTTCACTCTCTGTCTGGCGTTTTGTTTTGTTTCCATTTTGTTCCTTTAGTTTTGTTCCCCCCTGTTCTGTGTGTTTTGCCTTTTTGGTTCCACTAAAATGAAAAGCGCTTATAAAAATTCCAAGGGATTGAATAGTGTTGAGTCAAAGCTGTGTAAAATATCAATTTTATAATAAAGGTAAGCTGTAGAATGTGTTTAAAGACCAAACCCCTGTCAGGATAGCACAGGACAAAGAATTGGGCAAGCACTTATGACAGACTCTTGTACCATCCAATCCATTTCAATCCTAAATATGCATTGCATAGATTGTAAACGACGGAATGTAAATTTCAGATTCCAGAGCTCGAGCTCCCGTAGAGGAGGGGCAATATTGACCACAGAGCCTTAGGCCTTGACTGAATCCCTTCTCTCTCTCTCTCCCTCCCTCCCTCCCTCCCTCTGCAGTCTTAACTAGACTACCCATATGGAGCGCACACACGTGGGACTCCATTCATATTATATGATTTCTATATTTTAATTAATCTTTCAATTCACCGGGCATTGATCTAATTTGAAAAGTGCTTTTAGTCATAGACAATCTGTTTTCTATTGTTTTAAAATTCTTAAATTAAAGATGGTTTTAATTAGAAGCTCACCTGTATCAATTAATGTTTTATTTTTAAGCTAATGGAATCATTCTGATCATAAAATGAGAATTCTTGGTCAAAGAGGATTTCTTTGTTCCAGTTTCCAATCTCCATGAGAAGCTGGTCAGACCTCCCAGTGCTTTGTTTGGTCAATCTGTACGTGCTTTACTACTGAACAAGGATCCAATGCTGGTGTCTTCTAAGATGAAAACTTGTGTCATCACTGCCCACGTGGATAATGGCCACTTTGTTTCTTAACTTTTTACATGTGGAAGTGGGCTGGAACTCTGGCAATGGAGTTTAGTTAGTGGTGCTCCCCTGCTGGTGCATCCATCCCAAGGACAGGGTGAGGGCCGCTAGGGCCACCACAGATGGATGGATGGATGCCTTGACTAGTCTTGTCCGCCTGGCCTGTCCTGTCCTGTCCTGTCTCTTCTCTTCTCCCCTCCATTTCAGGTTGAACTCAGATGCCCATGACTAGAGATCCAGACCCAGTGAGACACAAACAAGGCAATGGGCAGCCTTGGGAGTGCACGGTGTAGTGCAGTGAGGTGTGTGTGTGTGTGTGTGTGTGAGACTGTCTGTCTCTGTCTCAGCTTCTGTCAATACTCTCAAGGGTTTGCTTTTGTCCACAACTCTTGTCTTTAGTTACTGTCCAAGAGTGTTCACACAAAGTAGTGTAGGGGGTTGGAAATGGAGCGTGGATGTATAGTGTGGATGCGTGTGTGTGTGCGTGTGCTTGTGTATATGCGGGTGTGTGTGTGTGTGTACATATGTTTTTCAGAAGTTTTATTTTTGGAAAGGACTGCTGTTTTAAAATGCTTTGTGAAAGTGGGACCTGGATTGCTGAAGGCAGGAGGCTGGACTGGGGATCCCAGGAGGCCTTAGGCCTCGCTCAGCTCAGTCAGGGAGTGGACAGGGCTCCTGTGTGGAGCTCACACTTGGCCTGCACACTTTAAACAAGCCAGGCTAAAGAACAAGAGCAATCTAGCGGGTGTGGGGGGGAATCCTGAAATCTATTTTAAGGGCATTGGCAATAAGCTATGAGTTGCAGCTATATGTAAATAAATTTCCTTTGTTTTTATATTTCCAACATGTACAGCCTCGGGATGGCTGACTTGACTGTCACAGAAAATGATCATCTTGAGGTTTTTTTTTTTAGTTAGTTTGTTTGTTCTGAACTGAAAGGTGTGTAAATATGGGTGTATATATGGTGCTCTGTATTTAGATCAGAAGTGTTGATCAGCCTCTTGGGTTCCTAGCTGTAATATAGCCGCATTAGTTCTGAGTGTCTGATGAAACCGAGGTGACACAGGATAAAAAAAAAAGAAAAAAAAGGAAAACCTCATTTACTGTACCCATGTCAGTCTCTGCCCCTGTCCTGCCCAGATATAATAACCAGGTGAATGATGTGCATGTGTTGTTAGTTTAACATTATTGATCCACGTACATCAAGGAAGATTTTTTTTAAAAGAAGAAAAAAAGAGAACACCACTAAAATGTTACTGGACCAAAACATGTACTAGCATAAATGAATACAAAATTGAAAAAGCAAAAATAACTTAAATGTTCAAATGTTGAAACTTTGTCCTCAGAGGTTACATATAGCTATGGTAATGTCCAAAATTAAATGTTGTGAAAAATGTCTTCAGTCTGTGTCTTGATTTTTGTCTTCTCTACCTACAGCCTGCATGTGACTGAATCTTTCCATAAGAATTTTAGTCAGTGCTGCTCTAACACAAGGTTATGCTGCTCAAATGGTTGCTTGGTAGTGGAGAGAAATGAACTTTCCAGCAGGAACGGTGCTAAAGGTTGAAGGTGACGTTTTTGAGTAGCCCTTAACCCATCCCGTGATGACAGCTACTCTGGAGTGATTTACAACCAGCTTGTTCTGGCGGAGAGCTCAAGTAACCTGGCACCTCTCCTTAGCCACACACCACCACCACCCCCCCTCATCAGCACTGGAGCTCTCAGAAATGGACACACACACACACACACACACAAAGCAAGTTCTGGAGGAATGGTCAGCATGTATCTAGCTTGTATACCTCCCCTCTTCAGTGTCTGTACTGAGATCTGTCTGAGAGTGGTGGTAGTGAGAAGAAGCTTCATGTGCATCTAGCTTCAGATCTAACAGTTAATTCCCATTCATTCCTTTCTACCCTGTAGAGGGTCTCACTGACACATTGACACATTTATTAGTTTTTATTCATTTATTCCCACACAGGAAGAGTATGTGTAACTCGGAGTCAAGTTGAGCGAAGAGCATGATCTCCATGAACATGGTGTATGAGAGCCGGAACACTGGAACACTTGATACGGTGACATTTAAACGCATTGCCTGACACTTGAGCAGAAGCTCTAAAAATAATTGAATGATTAAGTCGTTTCTTGTCAAAGTGCAACAATAGTATATTCTGTTGTGCAAACAACCACAAGCATTTGATATAGTCATATATTAGGTTTTCTTGGTAGGGTCAATGAGGATGTAATGCTTATATGGATGATGGGGACATAACAGTATTGTAATATTCCAGTGTATAGGAGTGATGTGTCAGTGTTCCTGAGATACTGGCTTAACTCAATCCAATGACTTTTTGGTTTGTCTGCTGAGAAATGCTTATTTTTAGGGGCATTTCTGTTCTGGAGATTTCAGCATCCAACAAAGATAACCATGATGTCTGGAGAGGCAGACGAAGAGTTACTCCTTCTCTAGTTTTGAAGGAGTTTCATTTAGTGGTGTCCATTTTTAGAACAGAACAAGATGGGTTTTTCACACCTCAATGCAGCTAGTCTTGTGAACCATTCAAACCGTGTGCCTTAAGGATACTATTACACAGACATCAGATGAGCTGGCCCTGGCGCTTGCACCAGAAAAGTTGATTAGAGATGCTGTGTGTCATCACGCTGCTTAAGCTGTGCAAGTCAAAAAAAACATTCAGAACTTTTCCTATTAAAACAGACATGGGATAAAACAAAACAATTTCTGCATTAGAAGGTGAAGGCCTCAGGATTGTGGTTGTGTTCAGTAACAGTCCTCTAAGCTGTGACAAGCCAAAGCAGAACAGCGTGTTCAGCCAAGGAGTGCATTCTGTCCTATGTACTGTAAACACCTTCCACTCGTGTCTAATATTTCAAGGAAGACCATAGGTGCGTGTATCGGCGGCAGCAATCTTTCATCTTCTCTCCTCCTCACTTGTCAGTGTTTGTTTGGTATCCCAGAGGTCTCCAAGATTTTCTGGAAAGAAACAAAACTAAAGTTATATCTGGGTCATGACATCCATTTTAAAACAAATATATGGCTAAAAATAGCCTCACATTAGGATTTTATCCTTTAAAGTCCATCCTACTCAGCCAGGAATACAAGTTCTCTCTCTCTCTCTCTGTGTGTGTGTGTGTGTGTGTGTGTGTGTGTGTGTGTGTGGTCTTTCCACAAGTGACTCAGAACTCGCCTCATCTACATGATTCCTAATGCATCCAGTCAGTCAGTCAGTCAGTGCTGAGAGTGGGCATGACAGCATCACATGATGGACAGCATCACGTCCTCCAGCTGGGACGTGTGTCACTATTATTAGTCCAACCATGACATGGGACTACACATCATACAGCAATGGATGCCTCAAATTGCATCCATCTTAAACTAGGGACAGTCATTTGAAGCTTAAGGAATGTGGCATTGAAATTCAATTATCAAGTCAAAACTATTTTGTCTGACTATCAATATATTCCTCACATACTTCAAAAGCCTGTTTTAATCAATTAACTCCAGCGCCTGTAGCAAATGACACTCTGTGTGGAAAAGCGTTATGTGTGATTAATGTTCTAATGCACTGGAGGGATGGATGGCAGGACTTGTGCTGACACAGGACTTTTCCCCACCAGATAAACCCTCAACACAGGGGACATGAGCCCAGCCCATCATTACAGCTTACAATAGCTACTAGCCACAGGACACTATACTGCTGCTAACTTTTATAGAAGGGTCTTTCTGTAACAGTTTGGGTTTTAAAAAAAATCTTGGATTTGTCTTGTCTGAAATGGTAATCTATTATCATAAGGCATGTTTCCATAGCATAACATCAATCGATTCACAGATGCACACTGTAATTTTACCACAGGTCTGTGAACAATCTGAGCATGCAGACAGACATAAAACACACTCCAGAAATGAGATGAAATCAGTAATACACCCATAAACCTCGGCTGTGCAAAGAAGTCCAGGTTGCTCTCAGACACTAAGCAGGAAGCATGTGATGAATGAAGTGGATTTGGAGGAGAGTAACCAATTCCAGAGATTATGTTGTTATTAAAGGTAAACCACAGTTCCTATTTTAGATGGCATTGCTGAAATTCTAGGTCATAGCACTCTGAACCATCACTAAATAGTCTTTCAGTGCTAGCCACCATCACAGCTGCTGCTGCTGCTCCATTTCCAGCACTAGTTGTTATCAAGCTGAAGTAGTGGAATGGTGTCACCTGTTTCTGAATGCTGGCTTTTAAGATGCTATAGGGACTGTTAGTGACAGTTGTCCTTAAGGTCTAGTCTGGAGACAAGAGTCCTCCTCAGTCAAGCCCTCCTATTGGTCAGGCTGCTGTACACTGCAACTAGGCCACTCCATTGGGCCACTCCAGTGACTCATACGGCTCCCAACCCCAGACAAAGCACTCAGGCAAGAGACCGTCTCCACAAGCCAAAGGAGGAAGCACTTGCCTACTCGCCCACACTGCCCACCACATCAACCATCTCATTGTTTGAGTGCTATGGGAAAGTCAGACTTATTGCGAGGAGTAGTATGGGAAAGTAAGCTTGTTTAGCAGATCACAAGTACCGTTGACTGGACAGGCTGCTATTTCTTTTTAAGGTTATCAGGCTGCTGGAAGCCAAGTGTAAACTCTTCTGTGGAAACCCTGCACCAGATACAGTATCGAGCACCCGCTCAAGGCTGATCCTCATCCTACTGTATAGGTTAAGCACTTGCACAGTAACCTTCACACAGACATGAAGAGCACATACCAAAGGGAGATGACTGAGTGCCTTTGAAATGTTGAATTTATGGTGGCGGTGACTTGTGCTTTGGCAGCATCCCAAACACTGTGACTGAGGTCAATAAAGGCCACCTAAACGTCACGCTGGCCTCTGGCCACTCTGACAGCCATCCTCCATGACTCACTGTGCTATGGCCACACAACAAACCAGGGCTTGACCTACAGACTGCTCCCACATCTGGCAGCACTTCAAACAGATGTTCTCTTACTATTGCTTCCACTAGATGTAGTGAAGTTCTAATGGATGTCCCAAATGCATACACTAAGGCCTTTTTTCTTCTTTGCCCTTTGTGGATGAAACGCTTTGGCATTCCCTTGTAACCTTGACATTTTTCTGTGGTAAACCACTAAAGATCTGCGTAGGCGTTTTGAGAATGTGACTCTCTGGGTTCCTGTGTACTGAAATCAGATTTCATGGAAGAACCTGTATCAGGGAACTACCAGCATTGTCACGGCTGGGTGAACGCTACAGGCAGCAAGGGCGTGCCCTCAGTGGAGCGAGAGCTTTGAGCTGCAGGGCTCTGTGGCCTCCTCACTCACACACTCCTGTTTTCCCCACTCCCTCCCCAGCCACCTGCTGATGCATGGCAGTGGTGGACATCAGCAGCTTTTCCACCTGCTCCTCTACAGCTGCTTGACCTCCGAGCTGACATCTTGTCTCAGCCTTTCCCATGGGAACAAAGGCTCATGGCTCCAGCTATACACTATGGGGCAGAGTGATGAATCAGCAGCCTGGGCGGCTTGAGAGGAGTCTCCGTTGGCAAACACTGCTCAGGCACAACAAACGCTGCTCCAACCCACTACAAAAAAAAGTGGCATTACATAGCCTCTTGACCTTAGATGTGCTTTCAATAAGCAACATACAAAACATACGGCACAAATTACAGCTGTTATGAACATAGCTACAAGTATTGCAACACTTTTGCATTCTGACCTGCATATAAGCCATGACAACCCATGACATTTTGACCAAAATGTAAATCATGTGTGCACATTTTCAGACTTGTTCCTCTTGGGCGCAGGCATGGCTGCTGGGGGATCTTCCAGAGGTGTGTGTTCAGTACTGTGCCATCCTCAGCTGTGCTGCTGGCAGGGTGACCTTTCCCCGTCCCTGTCACCTCT